>OZ010615.1:52036052-52058552 GCA_963932145.1 Acanthosepion lycidas
CTTAGTGGCTTTATTGTCTTGCTTGGGGTGATAATGAAAATGGAAACAAAAAGGACACTTGTACATTGAATCAGAAATGATGAAATGTCTGATTCCTTTCCAAGTGATAGTGAAAGCAATGAGGATTTTCTAGGTTTTGAACCAAACGAAAGAACAGGAAATCCCTTTTTTGTTTACCATGTTTTCTTATTTTGATGGTTTCAGTTCTTTTCTGTTTAGAATAATATGTATTCATTTTTAAATTATCACATTCAATTTTTGTTCAACAAGAATATTTCAAATAAGTCTAGCTTTTGCAAAACATTTTCTTCAAAATATGGTTGCCTCTTATACAGTGACATGTTTCTATATTTTGATGAATATATAACATCTTAATATTAAAATTTTTTTATATGAAAAACAAATAACACACAGAATCCTCATTCTATGAACTGAAATGTATTTCTTGGTATATACTGATGTTTCTGAAAGATGCCACAATTGATTTCACTCCATGATTTATGCATTGACTAAATTTATCGAGTAAACAGTTTCTAAGAGATTAGATTAAATTCTAACAGAAAAATCAAAATAATATTTGAATTATAAAACTATAAAATATACATATATATAAACCAATAAGAAACAGAATATACCTAATATTCTTTACTTGTAGTGAAAGAATCCTTTTCCCAAGATTACTTTTCTTTTCTAAAAATAGACACTCTTTCAATTTCCCATGATTCTATTTTTGTGTATCTCTGTGCTAAGCCTGAATGAAGGTTGGGTATGAAATTTAAGCTGTCAAGTGGAATACTATTAAACACTTAACTATGATAAGATTTTTTTTTATTGGTTTAAATACCATTCTTTCATAAGTATTTAAACCAATTACATTCTTTGTTTTTTAGAGTAATAGAAACAAAATTGTACCTTAATGACACTAATTTGTTATTTATAATTTTCTTTTTAATTATACAATAAAAACTACAACTAGCTGTAAACAAATGCAAGAGGCATAACCCTTCAAGGATTATGTGCAAAGGCATGAGCCTAGAGAAAAACGAGAGAGAGAGAGAGAGATTTCAGGGAGACAGCAGAGAAATAAAGACATAAATAATGAAATCTTCTCATTCCATTTTCTTCCATTCAGCTACACACATGGAAGTCTTGAGAAGAACACTTAAACACATTAGCATTGTTCTTACACTATTCTTTAAGCAATATATCTATGGATTAAATAAAGGATTAAATTCAACATTTCCTGAAGAAGGCTGAAAGGCCCAACAGCCAAAACATTGATAATAATAACAAAGATGAGGATATTAGTTGGAGTGCTTCATAGAACAAACTCCTAAGAGGATGCTTCCCAGTTCAGTACAATGTTAACCTCTTTAAGTCTAGGATTAACCATTATCCTCATAATCTGCACAAAGATGAAGATATTAGTCTGAGGGTAAATAATGATAATGTTGTATCCCATAAATTCAGGCAAAAATTAGACAATCTTGTTTTCAAATGAACTGAACTATAATGGGTAAATAACGTGCTTTTTCAAATTGATTATGACATCACTAGGAATTTTCATTCAACTTTTCTTGACGCTTTACTTGGGAACATTGTGTATACAACTGTTATTTTAATTCATGCTTTTTCATGAATCATTTCAGTTCATATCAATTGATTTTCAATCTTTATTATCAAGTGACGACATCTGTTTGTCTTGGACAAAACATAGGATGACCATTAAGACATTGGGCAACCAGAGAGACATGGGATATCAAGATCTTATAATTAGAATCAAATCAGTCAATCTAATCCACATTATATTTAATTTAGAAGAGAGTTATACTCAATTTTTCTTATTTTAAGAATTAGCATTGAGTTCTTACACTATTCTTTAAGCAATATATTTGGTTTTCTAATACTCTGCAAATCATCTTAAAGAATAATCTGTCATAGTATTTTTTGTTTCTTAGTAATTCTGGTTCTCCCATAAAACTGTTGTATAACATTATTAAAATTTTATTTTATTTCAAATTAGACTCTCCTTTGAGATGGAATGCCAAATAGACAAGAATAAGCATGTGATGTAATGGAATAAACTGTCACCCCCATGAGTGACTACACTATAGGTAGTAGCTACCTATAAGTATCTGTAAGTCAACGGACTACAGAGACTAGTTGTGACATGTTCCAGCTAAACAGTTGAACTCTTTGCCCAAGGGCAGAGAGGAACCCGGACAAGGCACCGCTGAAGGGCAGTGTCTCGTTTGGGTAGGTAGACTGCTTCTGAACCTGTTTATATGGGTTCAAAAGGGAATATTTTTGGCCAAACCTATGGGCTCAGGGAACCCACGCTAAACCCGCCTTGTGCTACATGCAACCCTTGTGGTGGGGGGAGGTAGCTAAATATACTAGCTGTGACCTGTTCCAGCTAAACAGTCGAACTCTCTGCCCAAAGACAGAGAGAAACCTGGACGAGGCTCCGCTGAAGGGCAGAGTCTCGTTCGGGGAGGTAGACTGCCCCTGAACCTGTTTATGTGGGTCCAAAAAGGGAATATTTTTGGCTAAGCCTATGGGCTTGGATAACCCACATTAAACCGGCCTTGTGCCACATGCAGCCCTTGTGGTGGGTTAGCTAAATATACTAGCTGGGATCTGTTGAGTACAACATGCAATAACTACTCACCTTCCAATAGTAGCACTCACTACTGGATTGACTTGTGACAACCTTGTACCTTTATTCTTATTGTACTGGTTTCTACAATAAACCTTTACATTTTATCCACCATGTTTATCAAGTATATATTCCTATTAGCATGGAATATAGCATCATGTTTGATATCTTCTTCTTGCAAGGTCACAAAGCTACTCAAGATATTTGTGCTGTGTACACAATTCTGGCAGACACATTGATAAGAACCATGCATGTGCTGAGAAGAACTATTGCCAGATCATTGAAGAATTGGCACAGAAGATGGCAAGCTCTCATGTTACTGTAAATCATCATCTTCAATCAATGGGTAATGCTTAGAACAACTAAATGGTCAATGCTAAGTGTATGTTGCACAAATGAACAGAGGCTGAAAGAGGCAATTCAGCTGAAAAGACCTGACTGGCAATACAGTGTGTGATTATTCAACATGAGAATGCTTGCCATTTATGTCACTAATGTAATCAAATATGCAATTAAAGAGCTCAGTTGGGAAGTTCTGTGAAACCCACCATATTCTCCTGATTTAATTAATTCAGAATACCACTTAACAATTTGAGGTGGGGGTGCTTTGGGAGAAACTGAAGAGCTGAGTTCAAATTCCAGATGGGTTTGTTATGTTATTCACTTACATCATGAATCAAAAAGAGACATGATTGCTCAAGCATGTCACATCTCCTCCTATCAATATGCATTGATTCCAGCATGGTTAATTTGGGGAAGGACTATGTCCAACAAAGGTAGTTTCCCATTTCTGTTGCTTTATTTGACCTGGAGCTGCATGATCTTCACTTACCAGCCTTGATAAAGTTCAGAAGCATCTTCATAACCTTGTGGGTGATGCATTATTTTCTACTCTACAACCTTTGATCTCATAGAAGAAACTTCACAAGCCTCCTCTTGCTACTCTATTGCTTTGCAAATGTTCTAATGAGCTACATTCCTTAGTTGCATCAACCCTAATCTTCACAGTTACCTTCCCATTTCCTTGGTATTCCATTAGTAAGAAGAAGTTCCATTTGGACACCTTCTTTGTGGAACTAACTTCTGAGAGGATGCTTTCTGGATCACAACAATCTCTACTCATTAAAATGAGGGCTAATTATTATCTTTCCTACATATCCTCTTAAATTATACTTCTTACCCCTCTTGAATGCAGCAACCTCAGTCAGCAAACCTCTGCTATGAGTGGCTCTTTGGCCTTGTATTAAGTGAACAATTATTTTAAAAAATCACAGATCCATTATTCTTTCTTAGGACTTTATCATTTATGAAGTATGTTCAAACAAGTAAAAGATGAAAAAAAAACATTTAGTTCCTTGATTGATTCATTCATTTTTTACTGCCAGAAAATTTTTTTAGGTTGTAAGAATTTTTTGGAAGATAATAATGGTTTAGTAATAGAAGTCTTACTAATTAACCTATATTTGGGGGAAAGAGATGGATTCATAACTTTCCCAAGGGGATTTGCACATAAATGAATATAACAAACCCAATGGGAATTGCAACTCAGCTCTCTGGTTAACAATTCTGAGACATTATCTATTACACTACTCACACATCTAAGCACATGTATTCACCAGGCTCAACATTGCTTAACTTTGGTGATTGTACAGGAATCTGTGTTTCAGCATGATGTGGTTGTAAGCCCATAGTTAGTTCTGCTGCCTTTCACTACTTTATAATGGAGGAAACTGGTGACATTTTTGTTGCATGAAACTTTTGTGGTTACTCTCATATATAAAACTCAATGTTTGCATGTGTTCACTGAAAACTCTGAAAATTAATGATATGTAAAATTGACTATCCATTTTTTTCTTTTTTTAAACATACGTGTTTTAGCACATGCGATACCCTGTCTTCATCAGCTGCTGACCAGGGGTGATATCATGGTTTCAGTGGCTATGGTGGGACTGTCACCCCTGGCGCCACCAGCAGCGTTTGCCACCAGGCAGAGTATGAAGATAAGCTAATTGATTGTTCCTTTTTGTAAATTCTTGTAATGAAATAAATAAAACGTTTGTTCTTCTTTGCAGCTTCTATCTGTAGTGAAAGTTTCCTGAACACATTTGCTGTTATTGATGCGCTCGTAAAAATCATTATAGACGACCACGCAAATATTTCACTTGCACATGTTAGGTTGTGATGTTGCAAATTTATAAAACTGTAAAATAAGATAAACAAAGTTTTATTATTTTTGATTTATCAATAAAATAAAAAAAAAATAATGCTCATCAATCTGATATAAAAAAGTCTTAAGATATGTTCCACTAGTGGAACAATGGACATGGAATAGTGATTAAACATGAATAGTTTGCATATTTGGTTTTAAAAATTGAATTTTTGCAAAATAACTTGCAAAATATTCATTTCCAATCTGGTCTTTTATAATTTTTTACAAATAATTTATTGCTTGCACATAGATTTTATAATTAAATTACATAGTTATTCAAATAAAGTCATTCTATATCCTTAATTTGGTAACCACCTCAGTATTTAGATCACAGCTTGAGAATAAAGACATTTTTATAGTGTATTAAATTATAATCATATACCATGCTATATATGAAATAAATAACAATTGAAATGTTCAAATTTACTGAACTGCTTTAATTGCAATTATTTCACTAATAACATTTTATCATATACATAAATCTTTCAAAGAAATGACTGTGTAAATCAAGTGGTCTATGAGTGATCTCTCATCTCATGATTCCCATTAATGTGGGGTTTGAAACGAGGTGGTAATGGCAACATCCTGAATGTGCATGTTGGTCTGGTTGAGAAAGCCACAATATCTGCAGCAATAGCAGTAGTATTAATAGCAACAAAAAGCAAGAAAGTAAATTTGATTCACTCCCCTTACTTACCACAAAGGAGGATGACCACAAAAAACACACTTGTTGAGTGGTAGGAAAAAACTTACAGGACTCATAACAGTTACTTTATGTGAAATTTTGAGTTCAAATTACAGGCTTTTATAAAATTTATAAAAAAGTCTACTTTGTTTCATCCGTAGTATTCACATCATCCTTCTGTAGGATCATATTTTTTGCCTTGTCTCTTTATTATCAATGAGAAAATTGTCCAACAATCACTGCCATATTGGAGGATTGATATTTCATAGCAGCTCAACACTCTTCTTTCTTTCTAACAAAATTTTCCTCTTTCTTAATTTTTGGTTTTGACTATTTGAGGCCTTGAGATGTCGAACAATTTCTATTGACATTTATTGTGAGTGTATAATCAGATTTCTGTCATGTGTCTCCAGTCATTATAAATTTGGAGAATCTGAATTTGAATCCAGGAATAGAATTGAGATCTGCTTAAACTGTCAGCTTAAAGAGATAAAACAAAGAATCAGATAAGGTCATTTGTTGTAACTTACAACTAGGCAATCATATCAAGAAACAATTGTCTAATGAAACTCACCTTCCAAGCTGGCTATACAACTTGAAGAAATAGGTTCTTATGAAAAGTTGGGATAAAGTCTAAACAGGGGAAAAATGCATTGAACATAGAGAATTTGGTTTGAAAAAGATTGCATGTGCATTGATTATTGCTGGAAAAATTTGATTTTTCAAAATGTCATTATCATCATTATCATCATTATCATGACCGAGTGTGGTTGTAGGGTACAGCTGAGCACCTAACCTTCTCCTTTCACATGTCTTGGTGGGTATTCATTCATACATTGTATATCTAGGGCAAAGTAAACATGAGATCTCATTGTTCTTCAGGTCAGACATTGACTTGAAGGCTTGTTTTGGTCACAGAAAGGTGGCAGTTGATTTCAACTGGGAAACGCTCATTCCTGAAAACTGACTTCAGTCTAGAACAGGGGGTAGCCAATCTTGCTTCATGTAAGAGTCATATATGACAAAGTTCAGATGTTTGAGAGCCGCAAGACATGAACAAAAATTTAAACATATGTTTTTGTTATATACACATTGACATTAAAATTATATTTAATCCAATGGATCTTAATTCATAACATTAAAGCTTGAAATTTTTTTTATTTACCTTTTATATTAACTATGAGGAAAAAAAGAGATCAGCCAACATATTTGAATGAGCCAGATACTTAAGGTCAAAGAGCTGCATGTGGCTTGTGAGCCATGGCTTGGCCAACCTTGGACTAGAAATCTCCTGATTAACAATGCTGTGTTCTCATGACCCTAGATATACTGCCAGTAGTTCTATCTCATGTGCAGATTTAGCCTTCAAATAGTCAAAATTTACTGTAGTTACCATCTCTCAGCTGAACTTGGAACCACTACACATGGATTTACCCATATAGTTTGGTGGAGGGGTAATAATGCAATGAAATTTATTTTTGGTTGCTGGATGTTAGAGTAAATGAATTGTTGTCATATAAATCAATTACTAGTATTACAACTGTTTAAATGATAAATAATAGTAAGTCATAAATAATGAAAATAAATAATAATTATATATATTAAAATATATATGTGTATGTGTGTTTGTGTGTGTGTGTGTGTGTGCGTGCATGTGGGCACCTGCCTACTCACTTGTAACTTAAGTGTCACCAGCAGCGACCTTTTAAGCAGTCAGTTTTTTGTCATACTTTTGTTTTAGCGGCAACGTCCATAATTGGCTATTATATTTGAATTTAAACAGGCTGTGATGGATAAATAGTCATCGAGATTCTGCAAAAATGAAAATAACACCGACATCTCATTTTAACAGATTTATTTACCAAAATTACACAAAAATATCTAAAGAGTAAATTTATTCAATAAAATCACCATTTGCTTCAACCACGGCCTCCAGACGACTTTGGAATCTTCTTGATGGAGTCCTTGGTTAATGTTGCCATAATCGTTGCCTTCAGTTACAAGGAATTTTGTTGGCCTCTTACTCAACTGTGTCCCACACATAATAATCAAGGTGGTTGCAGTATGGGGTGTTAGGTAGCCAAATGTAAGGGGTGATGAGGTTGCAGAAATTGACCCATGACTGGGTTATCCTCCTTGTGTGGCATGGTGCAGAGTCCTGTTGCCAGACATAGGTTCTTACAGTAGTCATGCTCTTGACCCAGAACATCACTACTTCCTCAAGGAACTTGATGTAGGCCTCTGTGTTGAGCCCTTACCAACAAATTTGGGAATTCTTTTCTTATCAGAATGATCAAAGTGAGTTTTCTGAGCTGCTGTACTTTTGAAATCACCATTAGACTCATCCAACTCTTTCTGAATTCTCTACACTACTCAGATTGGCACCCAGACACTCTGAAACGTTTGTATTGGAGATTCCAGCAGATATCACATTTATTATTATTTCTAATAATGAAAAAATAATAAATGTTATATCTGTCAATGAATTCAATAGATTTATCATACCCTGATGAGCAGGACATTGTTTCTGTGAAACTTAGTCAGAAGATAAGTTATTTAAACTTTTATTTATCTATTAATAATTATCGGTCACTTAATATTGAGTACTATATTTGGATAAACTTACTTGCTTTGAATGTGTTAGTAATTTACTAGCCAACATATTTTGTTAGGCAGTAACAAACTTTATATATATATATATATATATATATATATATATATATGGGGGGGATATAATATATAATATTATAGATATGAAACTAATTGTGGGTAATTGAATGACAAAATGGAAAAATTCTATATAAGAAATTTCAACTTTTAAAAATGACTTCAGACTAAAATAATAATTAAAATATAAACAAAAAATGTTGCTTATAATAATACATTGGAAAGAATACTGAAGATGTAGGGGCACTTGACTTTAAATTTTAAGTTTTTGGCATTTGATGTATCTAAAAAGTACAGTTTAGTCAACTTCATACAGCTTTCCAATACTTTTGTTTTTGTTGCTGTGATTATTGAATATCCAACATTGTGATAGCAGATGATTTGTTAAGAAAGGTGAAATATGCTATGGATCTGGATGTAAATTTACTATGGAAGATTCAGAAATCAGTGCATTTTCTATATATTTTTATTTTCTCTTTTAAAACTATATTAAGTTGAAATTATTCAACATGATGAACAACTAACTCACTGGGTGTGTTATTTTGCAAAAGACCCCTTTGACTGTTATATTCTTTTATTTAAATTCCTAGAAGTTTCACCTGTTCTTGTATTGCTTACCTGAGGTAAGCAATGCCAAACCTGGTCAGTATTTAGATGAATGACTGCTTGGGAATGTCAAGTGATTGGACGTGCAGGTAATATAATGGATAATGGTTCAGAATTGGAAATTGGCAATCAAGTTTCAATCCCAATCTCCTTTATGTGATGTGTCCTTTCATGACGTAGAAAATTTCCTGTCTTTTGTCGTTCTTAATAAGATTTACCTTTTCTGTTATTTCATCTAAATCTTGTTCCAACCTCTATTTACTCAAGCTCACTAAGTATGATATACCATGTTTTCCTCTGTTCCTGTTGCTTTCATCTGTCCTGTGAGTATCAGATTTTCCAAACCCTCTTTCCTGTCCTTTCAACTATCTCTTCCTGATGTTATGTATAAATATCCTTTTTGTTTCCATTTTCTCTAAAACTTAAACATTGCTTACATAATCAGTCCATGGTAATCTCAGCATCCTTTCTGTTGCTTTAAGACTCTTCTTCATCTGGGAGGAGATTGTCCAACATTCACTCTCACATATATAATGTAACACTTCAGTACTCTTTTCTTTGTTTTTAACAAAACGTTTGGAATGCATCTTTGTCTATTCCAATGCACCTTCAGGTTTCAGTGTCACACTTTGTGTCCCCTGTTAAAACACTTCCCAGATATTTGAATTTTTGTACTTGATCTTTGTATCTCCAATCTTTGGAATGCATCTTTGTCTATTCCAATGCACCTTCAGGTTTCAGTGTCACACTTTGTGTCCCCTGTTAAAACACTTCCCAGATATTTGAATTTTTGTACTTGATCTTTGTATCTCCAATCTTTGGAATGCATCTTTGTCTATTCCAATGCACCTTCAGGTTTCAGTGTCACACTTTGTGTCCCCTGTTAAAACACTTCCCAGATATTTGAATTTTTGTACTTGATCTTTGTATCTCCAATCTTTGGAATGCATCTTTGTCTATTCCAATGCACCTTCAGGTTTCAGTGTCACACTTTGTGTCCCCTGTTAAAACACTTCCCAGATTATTTGAATTTTTGTACTTGATCTTTGTATCTCCAATCTGTAATTTGCATTTTGGCTTCATCCTTTTGCAAACAACCATGCATTCTATCAGGTTCATTATATTCACTTACACACAAATAGCCTGGGGGAAAGGTATAAATCCACCTCTTCTACCCCCAATGGTGTATTAACTCATAGAGAAGAATTTGGTAAATCAGGCCCTGATCAATAGTGGGTGTGTCTCATTGCTAGGGGAAAAGAAGTTGGTAATGCAGGCCCTGATCCATAGTGGGCATTCTCATTGCTAAATGTTTGAAGAATCGAGGGTGGAAGTGGAAGGCAAACATAGAGATCACTCAGGCGGACAGTAGCCCCCTGAAGATAAAGGGGATGAGAAAGGCTAGAGGCTGAGTCAGAATTGCCCCTTAAAAGGAGATTGAGAGGGGCGGAGAACCCCAAATCTCAATATGGTTGTTAATAAAGAGATAGATGGGTTTGGTTTCTGTGTGTAACAATACTGGGCTCATTCAAAAAACAAACAACTCAGACAATCAAACCTAGAAGTTTCATGTTTGTATTTCTTGCCACTTTTATTCATCTATAGTGTAAATTCCTGCTTCAGGTTGTCATTATTTTGTTTCATATTTATTAAATCTTGTTGCTTTAGAATTTGTTGCAATAAAATTTATATCAAGTTTAGATAAATTCTTTTCAAGTTTAGACACGTTTGAGTATGTATATATTAGAACTTGAGGCTAAACAATCACCCAATCAGTAGGAATATTGATTTCATTATTGAACTAACATAACTGACATTGTATAAACCAACTATATAACTTTATCTTTTTTTTTTACTAAATGCTACATCTCCTAAGGAGATAGGCAATCATGACTCTGTGCAGATTGCTTTTTTATTACCTGTGAATAGCTATGTCTTCTTTGGAAAGAGAGTGAAAATGTTTCTCATTAAATACAGATTTTTCCTTCTCTTAGACTATATTCTTCTTTTCATCTTTTTATGTGCTATGTGCTTTCAGGACATAGGCGATCATGACTCTCCATCTCCCTCTATTCCTTGCATCTCTCAGCAAGCTCCTTCCCTCTGCTTCCTCCCCCAGACCACATTCTGTCATCCACTTGCTTAAAGCCGCTAGGTATGTCATGTGATGTTTGCTCTTGTTTCTCATTCCCTCTATTTGACCCGTGGGTATCAGATTCTCCAGGCCCTCCTTTCTCATTATGTGACCCAGAAACATTAGCTGCCTCTTCCTGATGTTAAGTATAAGCCTCCTCCTTATTTGCAACCTCTCTAAGACCTCATTGTTGCTCACACACTCGGTCCATGATATCTTTAGCATCCTTCTGTAGAACCACATCTCTGTCGCCTCGAGTCTCTTCTTCATCTTTGAGGAAATCGTTCAACATTCGCTGCCTCTTCCTGATGTTAAGTATAAGCCTCCTCCTTGTTTGCATCCTCTCTAAGACCTCATTGTTGCTCACAAGCTCAGTCCATGATATCCTTAGCTTCATTCTGTAGAACCACATCTCCGTCGCCTCAAGTCTCTTCATCTTTAAGGAAATCATTCAACATTTGCTGCCGTAAAGGAGGACAGATGTCACATAACAGTTCAGTATTCTTTTCCTTACCAAAGAAATCCTCCTGTCTCACAATACTCTGCCCAGCTTTTAGAATATCTCCTTGGCCATTCCAATACATCTACAGATCTCAGTGTCACACTTACCGTTCTCTGTCAAGACGCTTTACAGATATTTAAACTTCCCCATCTGCTTGATTCTAGTGTTCCCAACCTGCAAATCACATTTTGCGCTCCTTTTACTGATGACTATGCATTCTGTCTTCTTGTAGAGAGAGCCCAATCTACTGGGTGGGAGAAGAAAGATATTCATGCTTTTTCCAAAAGCATTTGTGCGAAATTGAATATGACAGACTAGTGTTAGATTTAAACATGGCCGGCTAGTTCTACTTTCCATGTTGTTAACACTTACACTATCCATATGTCCATTTTTGTGCTTATATAGTGATTTACTAAGAGTAGCTTAGATGTGGCACAAGGATGCAAGTATGGAGCACCCTTTGAAGATCAAACTCATTACTCCATCATAATTGATGTAGCATGACATGGTTGTTAACAATTACACCATGTGAAATTATTTAAGCCTATATATCTCAAAAGAGAACACTTTTCAAATGCATTTTTAATTAATGCCCTTGCCCTCACGTATATAGAAATAGAGAAATATCAATCAAATTATTCTCAATTTAAACATCACATGAATGTTCAATTTGTATAAGAAAATCTAGTATTAATGTCAGTTATTCTTTCATCTTATTATGTTCATAACTATAAATGCTGGCTGATTTCAATTAGAGAAGATTTTAAGAATTCTTCTTCGATGTATCATGTCCTTTCAGGACTAATGGAAGACAAAATCACCTACCTTGAAGAAGAGTTTGTGTTTTGTGCATGGTCTGCCAAAGGAAAATTAAGGAAAATTATTAGCAAAAACCTGCTACTTTACGTAGCAGAGAAACTATGCTAATGTTCTTTCCTCCCTGAATAGCATGGCCAATCAGAAAAATCACTCAGTGAATAAAGGCCATTTTGCTTACTGAGGACGGAAGGATTTTTGAGCTAGATGAGCGTGATTGCATTTCTGCTGTTGTAAGGGGAATAGGTCATTCTAGTTCCACGTGCCATGCCTTTTCTGGATATCTCAATTTCAGTTATTTCCCTTTAATAATTCAGTTCTCTAAGTTTGTCTTCACCTCTGCTGTAGCTAGGTAAGGAACTGGATTAATTAATACTTTTATCCACTTGGCCCAGGCATAGCACATGCTCTTTTGTATGATAACAATTTTTATAACCTAGAAATAAATTTGGGAATAATCAAAATTAATTGTGAAATTCAGCGAAAGTCACCTATAAAATGAAAATAATTGTTTGTCCGGAAAGTACTAACCTACATACATCAAATTGTCTTTAAATTAAGTGGCAACAGAAGAATTATCGTTGAACTTTTAAAAGGTAAGCTTAAATATTAATACAATTCTTAAATGCAGCGACCAATTTTGAGTTCTTCTGTAGTTTATTGTTGTGTATCACATATGGCAGTTGTATGCTTAGCAAAAAGAAATCTCCATCAACAGAGGACCAGATTGCAATCAAAAGAACCAAGGCTACAGCGATGAAAAGAAAGTCCCGTGCAAATGAGAACCCAGATCAAATAACAGCCAGGTGAGCTTCTAATTCTGAGATTATGCAAAGACTTTGAAATTCCTGAACAAGTCAAAGGCCCAATCAAGAGCTCTCCACAGGAGCTAGCTTAATTTCTGCCTGATGCGGTGGCTTTTAAGCTAGTTTTAAATATAATACAAATGTACACACAAATATCATGACATATGCACATATACAAATACATATATATGTCTACAATTTACAAAGATGTACAAACAAAAATTTATTTATATCTATTTACATATCAGCATACATGTTATAGTAATTATACAAAAATATAATTGCACACACACCGATAAATAAACATTCAAACACACGCACACATATATATATATGTATATATATACACATATACACACTCATACTTGAGTAGATGCTCTGTTTTTATTTATTTATTAAACAATATATACATTTATTTCTAATTTACTGGCCTGAATATTTGAGAAATCTAGTTAGAAAATATGTATACTCAGGAATATTTTCTTACAAGATTTCTTGAATATTCAGGCCAGTAATAAAATATGGGAAGTTCACTGGGAGAACAGGATGTGGGAAGGTCAGTGGAAGAATGGGATGTGGGAAGTTCAATGTGTGAACAGGATATGGGAAGATTGCTGTTGGAACGAGATCTGGGAAGTTCAATGGAAGAATGAAATATGGGAAAGTTGGTGGGAGAATGGGATGTTGGAAGTTCAATGTGAGAATGGAATATGGAAGGTTGCTGGGGGAATGGAATCTGGGAAGGTCTCTAGGAGAATGGGATGTCGGACGTTTAATGGGAGAATGGGATATAGGAAGGTCTGTGAATAGGACATGAATATCTGTGGGATACTAAGATATATGAATTTTTATTGGAACAATTTTAGGTAAATTAATAACAAAATGGAAAAAATTGTCCTTTAAGTCTTCATCAGACTGAAATAATGTTTTGATGGAATTTTATATGTGTATAAAGGGGAGAGGAATATAAAAACAAAATTATTGGTTATAATTATGAATGTGGAAAATGTTGGAATGCTGAAATTTTAAACTTTTAAAATTTTAAAAGCAAAAGCATAAGGAAACTGAATGAATTTAGTTGAACTACATAACCAGACACATACAAAAAATTTAAATTTAAATGTTTAAGATTAAAAAAAAAATAATTTAAAATTTATTGTATTTTGGTATTATATATATATATATATATATATATATATATATATAGCCACAGGTTAAATGAATAAATTGTCATCTACATTACTCAGAAATGAAAATAACACTGACATCTTTAACAGATATATTTACCAAAATTACACAAAAATATCTTGAAATACTAAAGAGTAAATTTATTCAGTAAAATCACCATTGGCTTCAACCATGTCCTCCAGATGACTTCAGAATCTCCTGCAACCCTTCTGGAGGGTCACCTTGTTTAAGTTGGTGAATGCTGCCATAATCCTTGCCTTCAGTTCATCTTTGGTATTACGAGGAGTTTTGTTTGTCTCTTGCTCATCTGCACCCCACATAATAATCAAGGGGGTTGTAATCTGGGGAGTTAGGTGGCCAAATGTAAGGGGTGATGTGGTTGCAAGAATTGTCTAACAGTCATGACTTGGTTCTCCTGATTGTGTGGTATGGTGCAGAGTCCTGTTGTCAGACCTAGGGTCTTTCAGTCACCACCCTCTTAAGCCAGGGTAGCTTGATGTAGATCTCCGTGTTGAGTTTGGGGTCCCCACCAACAAATTTGGGAATTCTTTTCTTATCAGAAAGATCAGAGTGAGTTTTCCAAACTGCTGTACTTAACATAATCACCAGTAGAACCATCCAGTTCTTTCCAAATCCTCAGATTAACATCCAGACATCCTGAAATGTTTGTATTAGAGCTTCTGGCATGAATTTCAAGTAGTACAACATGATATTTCCAAATTTCTATCAGTGAATTGTGCCATGGTGCTCTTTTTTTTACAGACACTGCCCAATTGATCCCTACTATACTGTGCAGTCAACAAAATCAAAAACAAAGCACTTGTGTGAAATAAAAAATATAAAATGGCAACAATTTACCCATAATGCCCTGACTATATATTCACACAGATGCACATCTTCTATGTGCTGTGTCTCTTCAAGATGTTGGCAATCATGATTTTCTATAATTTCTTGTCCTTTGCAGCTTTGTTATTAAAACATTTGTCTTTTTACCATCTCTTCTAAAACCTACTCCATCATCCATTCACTCAGGCTCACCAAGTAGCTTCTGCATTGTTTTCCTCTAGACCACTTACCTTCAATCTATCTTGTGAGTATCAAATTTTCCAGGCCCTCTTTCCTCATTATGTATAAATAAAATATAAAATACATGAATATCACAAATTATAAGATGAAGCTAGTTTTTCCTTTGAAGTTTATACAAATCAATAAAGTATGTATTCTGAAAAATATTATTGATAAAAGTGCATGCAAACACACACACCCATCAACTTCAGCCTCTCCAACCTTACTTCTAATAATTAAAGTCTTTAAAGTAACAATAAATGCGGTAATTATTTTTGTTAGGTTTTAGTTATAAAAGGATGCATTTAGAGAATTTAAGAGATGCTCAGAAAATCTGAAATAATTTTGCATCCATCAGTTGTGATATTCAGTAGCCTATAAGATTGACAAGGCATATACCCCACCCACCATTTACTATTCAGCAAGGTGTTGCATTGCAGCTCAGACCAGATACCATTTCCTTGACAGTTTCTTTCAGTCAAATGCTTGTGGCTTAAAAATTACTCTTAGGCAAGATTGTTACCCATGAGTGAAGAATAAAACAATTTCTAGCAGTAAATCGGATTTTATTCTTAGGTAGTAACTTACTTGCTATAAGTGAGTGAAGTAGGGCTGAAGCATAAGTGAGTAGGGAGGTGCACAATTCAGCAGCCATCATCTATGTCTGTTTACAAGGGCCACTTCAATCTTTCTGTTTGCCTTTGCATGGGATGGTCAGTTTTATAGAAACAAATTGATCTAATGGAGTGTTATGAATGAGAGAGAAAATATCTTGATCTTTTCTACTCTCCAATGTCCACTATAGGCATTAGTATATCTATTATATACTAACACCTGATAGAAGGAACGACTAACCCAGACTAACAAATTCCAAAAATGAGTTAATTATGTAAACATTTTATATGCAAAACATTAGTACACATACATAATACTAAATGCACAGTCACAAATTGTCTGACACAGAAAGACAAGAAGTATGTGAAAGGGATAATTAAAAAGCTCTTACTTGTAATATCTCCAAACAGGATACAGTAAAGCCCTGTGGCATATCTTTAGGACACACTGGAAGTTTGTTAAACAGCAGCTGACTATTCTCACCAATGGACTATCATGTGTCTCTCAAGTGTCCCTTAAGGTGTTTGTAAATTTTTCCTGTTAAAAGGGAGTTAATCATTTTCTGCATCCCTACAGATAAAAAAACCAAAAAACAGAATCTGTAAAACAAGAAAGCAAGACATACATTGTAAGTGCAAGTTTGGTTGAATTTTCTCAAGCTGCTACAGCTTGAGAAATTTTGAGACCATTTGCATGAATATTTGTGCTAACTACATAAACAATATCTTCAGAATAAGCTTCCTCTGGTTAAACTTTGTGAATATTTCAAAAAATGTTACTAGGTATCACTTTTATTCTTGTATTTTCTTTTATATACAGAATCCCTTCAGGATGTTGATGATCATGGTTACCTTGTCACCATTCCTCCAGCACACTATTCTGCCATCAATTTGCACAAGTTCATTAGGGAGATTACTCATTTTTTCCTTCTGCCCACCTTGTCCTGTGAGTGTCATATTCTCCAAGCTCATTTTCCTAAAGATTTTCAACTGTCTTTTTCTGATTCTATCTAAAAATGTCCTTTTTGTTTCCATTATGCTTAAAGCTTCCTCATTACTCACATGTTCAGTCCATGGTGTTCTAAGTATCTTTTTTGTAGAAACACATTTCAATTGTTGCAATTCTCTTCTTCATCTGTAAGGAGATTACCCAGTATTCACTGCTACATAGGAAGAGACTGATATTACACAGTAATTCAGAACTTTTTCTTTTGTTTCTAATGAAATGTTCCTTTTTTTTGTCCTATTTTGTTTTGTTTTTGGAAGAATCTTTTGCTATTCCAATGTGTTTCATTTTCTATCTTTTGTTAAAATGCTTCCCAGACAGTTAAACTTCTCTACAGGTTTGATTTTGGTATTTTTAATTTGTAGCTCACATCTTGAGCAGTTTCTCTTGCTGACAACCATACATAGTATCTTCTTACAATTAATGTTTAGTCTTTTCTTTTTGTGGATTGCCACAGCCATGGCAGCGATGGCCAAATTGACAAGAATATGAAGGAGCAAAATCAGCCTTCAAACAAAGTACAGATGCTGGTAGTCTCCATTCTCTTATATGGATGTGAAATGTGGCAGATACAGAGAGAAGGATCTGTGGGATCTTCCACAACAAACCAGCCTTACCTCTTTTTAGGAAATGCACTCTTCCTATCTGGTAAGTAAAATCTTACTTTCACATAAATATAACAAGTATTCATTGGTCAATCACCTCTAATCTTGCTTGCTGATTGGTCAGTTTCGACCAATCAAACCACCTGCACGCGACCAATCTATTTTCCCGCTCATATGCTGTGATCCTCTCACGTGGTACATGGCCATTATATAAACCAAACACGTGTGAACTTTTTGAGTAGTAGTTACCAAGTGCCAAGATGTAACCATCAGGAACTCCCGTCTTAGTCATTGCTGACCAGACGTTAAAGATAATTACCAACAATGCATGAACACAAGTTTACCAGTGAGCTTCGTGATGGATAACCAATTGCTAAACTACCCCACGTCACTCATACTTTTGAAGTTGCAAAGTTAAATTTATTTAACACAAAACAACTCCAATACACTCACTCACCAACCTCTGAAATCACTCCTGAACTTTTACCAATTTTAGAACTCACAATTCCAAACTTTATTCTTCTAAATTACAGGTTCAATATTACTTCTTCTTAATATGAACTCCAGTACAACTATTATCAAATCAAAGGGACATGACTCTGTCCTACCTTTTCAGTTTGCATGCTTGTACATCAAACATTAATAAATCTAATTGTTATGTTTTGAAATCATTCCGTTGAGTTTTGTATCTTATTCCATGTATGAATATAGAGATTTTAATGATAGTGGAAATCATTAATTATCATGCAGCCTATTCTCAACATGTATTTACCCATTATAATTAACACATCCACTACAGATCCAAGCGTTTGAGAACAAATACATAAGTAAACTCCTTGGCATTTTATATTGGGAGCAAAAAACCAATGAGTTTGTGTGGAAATGGGTTGAAAGTTTTATGGGACATCAGGAACCTCTTCTCACCACTGTCAAAATAGCATAGTTTGGACACATTACAAGGCATGACAACCTGTGTAAGACCATCATGCAAGGCACCATAGGAGGTGGACGTAGAAGAGGACGCCAACACAAAAACTGGTTGAACAATGTTAAAAAATGAACAGGTATGACTGTATCAGAATTGCTGATGGCTACTGTTAATAGACCATTGTGGAAAAGAGTGTGGCTTCTGCATTTAGATCCACCTTACAATTACAAAAGTCAAGGGGATGAGGATGATGATGATGACGATTTTCTTCTTGCTTTCTTTTACTATGTTCTCTAGGAGTTCTTGTAGTTTCCTGTCTATGTCTGCTATCAGCACACTGTGTTAGCTGCATATCTAAGATTATAGCCACCAAAAATGAACCCTATTTCTTTCAGGATTGCTTCACTGTATAGGTTGAATAAGTCTGGTGAGAAGACCCATCCTTGTCTTATACCCCTTTCTATTTTTGTATATTTTACTGAATTCATTTTCTTTTTGTGCACAAGTGGTTTGTTCGCAGTGTACGGTCTGAATTTTAGGTAATTATTAATTCACTACAAAACAGTCAGGCATTTCTTAAAATTTTGAATCTCAAAGTAAACTAAAGAAAGAAAACACTCGGGTTTTATATCCAAATATATAAAAAATATTAGTGAATATTAAATTTGATGTTAATTGACTATATTTAATAGAATAAACACTAAAATGTACTAGATACATTTGGCTGATTGAATTTATGATATATCAATACTTATGCTATTTAATGTTCAGTTTTGTATAGGGCACCCAGTGAGGATCGAACTAATTATACAGTAGTAATGGTAAACTAAACTAGGCTTGTGTAGCAGGAAACCTGGGATTCTGTGGCACAGACACTGGAAACACACTCGGATTCTGGTTTAGTATGCACCGACATGAACTACACTGAATGCACAAAATTGCTTCTGCTGACTCAACAAGAACTCACCTTTTCTATATATTCTTGCCAAGCCAGAGAACTTGCATATTGCACATGATACCAGCCTAAATCAGACTCACTGAAATATGCACCTCGTCATTCCAGTGCCGATGTTTGGACAGTCTGCCTCGCTAGCAATCCACTTACACATTTAGGCTATGCTTCTCTAGACCTCTTAGATAATTCTCCACAAGGTTACTAACCATTACTATATACTGAATGTAGGATGGTTGATTTTAGGATAGGTTAGGTTATTTAATATTGAATTTTATATGGTGCACCCAATGAGGATTGAACTCACTACTCAGTAGTAATAGTCAACCAGAATTCATTAATCATTAACTAAAGCTGAAATGCACACTTTATATGCAATGTTTTAATTTCATTGGACTAATCAATGAAAAACTGCATATTTTTTTTAAAATGTCACATTTTTGTTCATTGCAAATATGCCATGATCTTATTTTTACAAATACTCCATGATATTGTTTTCATCTGCTGTTTGAAAAATTTAAATATAATGGAACTAAATATAAGAAAAAAATAGTTTTCATTGAAAGAAAAAATGAATTTGTATACTTGCTGTAATATTTTGACATTTTGTTAGCAAATGATAGTTATTCAATGAAAAAAAAATGAATAAACAGTTTTCATTTTAAAATTTTTTCTCTATTTTCAACTGAATTGAAATCATTTATCATCTCTTGCTTGTTGTTGTTAAATATGGCAGTGACATTGGCATCTGTACATTTCTAAATGATGCTATTTACAAATATTAAAAATAAATGGAGATGCTATTGTGCTCTCATCACTTCCATATAGCTGTGAAACTTGGACAATGTATAGCAGACATGCCAAATATCTCTAACTTGCATTCTGTGATCAGTCATGCAATTCAGCTAATAGTTCTGGATGGAGCTGATTTTGTAAGGTTTTGAAAGCTCATCTCTGATAGAGGATCTATGTGATCTGATTGGATGTGTCCAAAATGGCATGTCAGTAGTTCTCTGGAGAACTGGAGCAGGGCAGCCTTGACTAAAGTAACTTAAGGAAGAGATAGAAAGACAAATTCAAGTCAAATATGAAGTGGACCAAATTCCAGTGATCCCAAACACAGCATGGCTGCTGATAGGTTCAAATGGTGCAGTCCATTTGCTCCAAGGAAACAAACAACTTCCAATTGGTACATGCAATGACCCAAGAAAGACACAGGAAGGTGTCGTCTGTGGCCCCCAACAGTATTTTTTGCCCAACCTGCAACCATAGCTGTTCATCCAATTTTGGCCTTAGAAGTCTTATTCATGCTCACAGACATTGTGTAACATATTTGTCTTACTCTGGCTTCAAGAGACACACAAACATATCAATATATATAAGTGTATGTAGACATAAGAATGAATAATGTATGACAATTGTCAGCTTCACACTTCTGTGTGATTCTCAGACCAAGTGATACTACTCCTTAGTGGATCTTATATAAAGGGGGTTGAATGTGTTGGTCGAGAAGGCACTGATTGGAAGTGGGAGGGATAAACCGGTCATCTCTTTTTACTGAAGCCTTTTCTGACCACACAGTCAACCCCCTTTATATACAATCTACTATGAAGTAATATCGCTGACAGTCAATGTACATCGTGGATCCATATATCCATACTGTCTATATCTATAAATGATATCTTTGGTATTGAGTACTTTTCAATAAATGCAGCATATTTTGGATATATATTTAGATATATGCATATATATATATATATATATATATATATATATATATATATATATATATATATATATTGAACAATAAAAAAAATATTAAAAAATTAAAATCTTCAGACACACTGGGTTGTAGATTAATATTCTTTCATTTTTTATTATTATTATTTCATTTAGATTCCTCGACTAGTTTCGACCAAAATGGCCATCATCGGGAGAAGAAATATTTCTGCTTGCTGGTAGCAGTGAACTACCTATATACATACATACATACATATATACATAAATACACACACACACATCACACACACACACACACACACACACACACACACACACATATATATATATATATATATATATAAAGGAATGGGTAGGATAAAATATCTACATACATATACTTGCCCATACATATAAATATACAAATATTTGCACCTGAAGATTACAAGAACTGCATGAAACTCTGAGTTATGCTATTGACATTGGATATTATGTATATTCATTAATATATATATATATCTATATCTATATCTATATCTATATATATATATATATATATATATATATATGATAGATATGTTTTTATTTATTTTATGCAGATTATCTTTTTAAAAATGGTTGCTGTCATGAAATATTAATGAACTGAAACAAAAATCTTCATTGAACAATTTGTTTAGTCATGAATTTTTCAAAATAAATTCTGTTTTTTTCTCAACTGCATTTGTCTCCATTTCTTCCTCATTTCCTTATTTTTCACATTCACTTTTGCAGCTTCTTTTTAAGAGATGAAGAAAAAAATAGTAGAAAACAAAGATGAAGCTAAACAAAACTAAAGGAAATGAATTAAAAAGAAAGACAAAAACCAGAAAAAGTGAAGGTTAAGCATTTTAAAAATAATATAAAGACAGCCGTGGTAAAATAAGTGAGAAAAAGAAAAAAAAACTGTAAATAAATGAAAGCCTGGCATATTCTGATGGTTTGGTAGCCATTAAAGTAGAATGGCATTTGCTGTCTGTCCATGCATTGTTAGATGTCAGAAGATGAAATAGATAATGCTTCAGTAATAAAAACAACATGCAGTATGTTGTTGCACATTGATCCTAATATGGCATCTAGAATATTTCACTGACTTGCAAACCAAAGAATCTTCTTTGTCCAATTGACAGAAAGACTAGTTGCTTCCAAACAGAAATTTCCATTTGCTTTATAAGAAAAAATTCTACACACCATAATCCATGAACATTATAAAGTATAAATTTGTAGATCAGATAATGCAAATAACGCACACACTATATAAATATAGTGTATTCTATAAAATTCCTCTCTCTCTCTCTCTATA
>OZ010615.1:52063552-52296052 GCA_963932145.1 Acanthosepion lycidas
TAAACTAAAAGCGCACATCTACAAACACAAGAGATATTTGTGTTTAGAAAAACAATCTAACTCTCTCGTTTTGCATCGAAACAATGCTGGATATGATTTTGATTTCACTAATGCTATTCTAATTAAAAAAGAACATAATTCTTCAGGGAGAAAATACATTGAAAACTTAATAATAACATTATTACCAACTATAAACACTTGCCTTTGAATCCAGTCTTAAAATATCTAACTGATATCTATCTAATACAAAGAATACATGCTTAAAGCGATCACCCATAAATTAAAATCATGTGACACCCCATTGTGCTGGCTGACTGCACAAAGGTGAAGACACCAGAATTCCCACTAGACAGACACACATACACAGGTATCAACAATACATGTTGAATGTCAGTTTTAGTCTGAATATTGCATTGAAGAATGCAACTGAAAGTCACTGTGCAGTGTTTCTCAAGTATAAATTTTGATAATTGATTCCATTCTTTTTTCAATGACTCTAAGAGCTCTTTTCAATTTTTTTTTTTTACTCTTCTATCAGCTTCATCCCATGCTAATTCTGGGGGTGGCTTCAAACTTTGTGAGCTGTAGTGTAGGTATTTATTCACAGTTTGGAATGATCTTGAACCAAAAAATCAACATTCTCTACCAAGTATTCCAAGAAATAAACTTTTCCAAAACAGAAACAATGATCTGGAATTGGAATGAAAGCAGTAACAGAACATGACCTGAATCCATCATGAAAATTTAGAATGGGTCATTAGTAAATACTAAACACTTGAAATACCTTATTGTATGGATCGCTTATAAAAAACTTAGTATAGGAGAAAAGGAAATTGAACATGGAATGATGAGCTGCACTGAAGATAGTTTCACCCAACACTGCCAATTGCTACAAAACCAAAACATCAACCTAAAAACTTGTGTCATGCTCTTAAATAAACTCATCAGATCATGCATGGTGCCAAACACATTCAGAAAATATTTAAACTGTCATCCGTATACAACCGCTTTCTCATATCAAAGATTAAAAATGGTTTGAGCAAATTAAATCTGTAGTTCTTAGTGAGGATGAAACTTCTTCGAACCTTGTCAACTGGTGCTACAGAATTACAAAGAACTGTACCAAATAATGGAAACCACATTACTTGATGATTTTCAGCAGCAGCAACAACTAAAATGAATGACACATCTACTCATAGAGAAAATAATGTCATAATTAAGATATTGACATTTGACACTACTTCAAATAAAAGGTTAGGAAGGAAACCCACATCAGTACTGGAAAGAGCAATAACAGTTATTGGATCTGAGAAATTCATTTTCCTGAAAAATTGTTTTAAGAGAAAGATTTTATAAATTTCAACCAAAAGCAGTAGTAGCTGCTCAGTTAATGAATGTTTCCTTATAAGAAAACAGCTAACATTACCCTTACCATTACTAAAGATATCTTTACAGACCAAGAAATAGCAAGAAAGAAATATAATAATAATTATATAATAGAAAAAATTTTCATCTTGAAACATTTCCTAGCATACAAAATATTAGGTTGATGCAAAAATAATGAAGTAATAACGTCGTTTTTTGACGTTAAAAAATACATCAAAAAACAACATTATTACGTCATTATTTTTGCACCAACCTAATAGTTTCTTTCCAATTATATACAAGAGATACTCTGAAAGTAATGCTTCCCACTAGACAGACATAAATACACTATTATGAATACATATCATCCAATGCCCACTTAGACATACAAGAATCTTCACAAATTTACATACATGTGGAATTATCTACAGTTTTAATACATGTGACATGTTGTTGGAACAATCAGAACTGAAACAAACAAAATTGAAAATACCAGTTTCTGTCTTTTTGTCTATTTTCTCTCAATCTCTGACAAAGCTTTAATAAAAGTGAAACATGTTAGATTGATGTACGTTTTCTATTTTTTCTTCAATTTATCATATATATATATATATATATATATATATATATATATAGAGAGAGAGAGAGAGAGAGAGAGAGAGGGACAGTGTAGACACAGGTATCAGCACTACATGTTGAATATCAGAATGAATTCTTTAAGAATGGATTCTATAGAAACTGTAACAGATCAAATGTAAATGATAATACCATTAGATATAGCAAATTTTCAAATACAAAACAGTATTTTTTTCACATATTCACAATCTTTGGTTAAGTACATTTGCAAGTATTATTTTCATAGGCAGACAACTGTATGGTTTGCCCAGAATGTAGGATCACATGCACTGCTGTTAACATGACTGAAAAGCATTACCTACTGCCTTACTATATTTATATCCCCTGTTTGGTTTCCATAAATCTTCATCAAGTATCAATAGGTACAATTTTTTTCTGCAATGATAAGACATCTTTGTATAAACTTTTGTGTCTGATGTTGCCTCAAATTATGGGTTATCGGTAAGGATGTTTAGCCTCTACAGCCATACCACCAGCACCATGCCCTCTGATGTCAGAAGACGACATAATAAAAAAAGAGGCATTAATTTAGGAGCTGCTTTCATATTTTACAAAGTTGCAATAGATGGATTATTTTATTCGTTGGTTTGGATCATTGAAATACAATTGTTATTGTGGTTGAGAGTTGTTGATTTATTTGAAAGGATAGCTAGAACAAGGGATGAAGTGTCTTCTAGAGTCAAGCAATGAAGCCATTTTTGTTTGACTCCTGCATAGGAAGATGACAGGATCCCGGCCTAATCTCCTTATCTATGGTGATTGACTTCTGTTTATGCTGACTACTCTGGATGGCTGGTTGCTTTTTATACATTTTCAGGTTTAAAGCCATATAATCATACTTGTGTATAAATCAGGACTTTTGTTTCTTTGTAGTGAAAGACAAGATGCTGTGTTGACAAACAAAATTTTTTTTATGTTGAGTTGGAAGAAATCAGACAAACAAAAGTATAAACTGTATGAGATAGATATTTTTATTTTATTGGAAACTTTTGTTAAAGGGAGTGTTCAGGATAATTTGTTCAATATGCTTGTGATCTTCAATGTGCCAATTCCTTTAGGATGTTGATGATCCTGGCTCTCCACAATTTCCTGTCCTTTGTAGCTCTCAATAAATTTTGTTTTTCAGTTATCTCTCCTAAACCCTGTTCTGCCATCTTTACATTTGCACAAGCTGCATGTTTTTCTTCTATCCTTTGTGCATTCAGTATGCACTGTGAGTGTCAAAATTTCCAAGCCCTCTTTCCTCATTATATTCCAATTTTCTCTAAAACTTTGTCTTACTTACATATTCAGTCCATGCTATTCTCAGCATCCTTCTGTAGAACTGCAGTAAACTAAATGAGATGGATATTTTTATTTTATCAGAAACTTTTGTTAACGGGAGTGTTCAGGATAATTTGTGCAAAGAGTGAGTAAGGCTAGCAATGTGTTTGTGATAGTACCCATAAAAATGTATGGTTGAACTTATTTTTCTTTCTTTAATAAATATTCAGTCACTCAAGGGTCACTCAAGTAGAGGCTTTTTTCGTTAATCATTTCACCCCAAGCAAAGCAATAAAGCCACTAAGATGCAATGGGTTTATTGAGTGTTAGGAAAAATGAGAAAAAAAACACTATTAAGGAGAGAGAATAATGAAAGAAGAATTAAGAAAATAATTGTTAATGCATTTAGATTTTTGAAGGCTTTTTAAGATTTACTAAATGATTTTTGATAAATATTCAGTCAATAAAATGCCTAAAGACGACTCAAAGTAGAAGCTTACTAAATGAAGTTGTTGTTATATGGATGTAAGAGGAGAAAGTAAATGCAAATTATGAGGATACATGCAATCGGTAGCAGTTAACTCTAAACTTGAAGAGGTTTTTGCTGAGAGAGTGAGGACAATTTTTAGGCCAGGCATTATATTTTGGGAGTGTGGAGATTTGCAACCTTCCTTATTCATTGTGATACCCAAAACATACCTCCCTTTTTAACATTTACTCTGCATATAATCCAGTTTAATTTTCCTCAATTTATTAGATATTAATTATAAAAATGATTCTGAGTTGACTTTCATCCTTTAGTGAAATTATATCTGTTCTTTCCATGAGAATATGAAAGTCAGCCAGATAAACACCTTATGGCTATTAAAACTCTGAAGAAAACTAAGTTCCATACATTAGCAGGTTTATTAAAAACCAAAAGTGTAAAATTAGAAGAGAAATAAATGCATATAAATAAGACTAGTTATTACACAAACTCGCTGTTACCTAGAGAGCTTGTGTAATAACAAACAAGGTTAACAAGAAAAAAGGAAGCCAGAGGTTTGAACATAAAACTAAAACCATTTGTATAAATAAGTTAAGAAATGTAGTGAATACTTCATTTACATGAATATGTATAAAATTTGCTACAAGAATGCATTTCAATAGCAGACATGCAATGGAAACTACAACACCTTCTACAGAAGGTAGAAAAGATAAACAAGAAGAAAGGACTAAGCATAAACTACAAGAAGACAGAATGCATGGTCATCAGCAAAAGGGTGCAAATACAAATTACAGGTCAGGGATACTAAAATACAGTGCGTACAGAAATTTAAATATCTGGGAAGTGTTCTAACAGAGAATGGAAATTGTGACATTGAGATCCGAGGATGTATTGGGATGGCCAAAGATGCATTCCAAAAGCTAAGCAGAGTATTAAGAGTCAGAAAAATTTCATTAGAAGCAAAGATAAGACTATTGAACTGTTACGTGATATTTGTCCTCCTATATGGCAGTGAATGCTAGGCAATCTCCTCAAAAATGAAGAAGAGACTTGAAGCAACAGAAATGTGGTTCTACAGAGGATATCATGGACTGAACATGTGAGCAACAATGTGGTTTTGGAGAGAATGGAAATAAAAAGAAAACTTATACTTAGCATTAGGAAGAGGCAGATGAAATTTCTGTAATCAAAATCCGGGTTTTGCTTTTATAGAAATAATATACCTGTATGTATTGTAATATTTTAATCAAAACACAACATTGTTGGTAGAGACTGATAGAGACTTACAAATTTTCCTTCTCACAGTGATGTCATTGATAATATACACTCTCCCTCCTTCACCTTATGTAGAAGTAGTGTTTAGTGTTCGCATTTATTTTTTTGTAAGTAGTTATCATGTTTTTTGTACATATACAGAAACTATTATATAACATATAATATAGAAATATATATATATAATATATAGAAATTATATAACATTATTTTTACATGAAATATTAATTTCACCACTTAAAAATCCATGTGATCATTACATGACTAGTGTTGTGGAAGATTCCACAACAGCCAGTTAACCCCTGCTAGGAAATGCACTATTCCTGTTGTGACTTTCACCACCACCATCTTATAAAATATATAACAAGCATTTATTGGTTAATCATCTTTAATCTAGCTTGCTGATTGGTCAGTTTCAACCAATCAAATCACCCCCATGCAACAGATCTATTTTGGCGCCACCTCTGTTGGAGCCTGTCACGTGGTACAACAAAATTATATAAACAAAACACGTGTAAGCTCCTCGTGTTTCTTTTCATTCATCTTTCTCCTCGCTGCCAAGATGTAATCTTCAAGAACTCCTGTCTTGACCATGCAGTCAGATGTTAAAGACCATTACCATTTCACGCAAGTACGAACTCTAAAATCTCTTCTGAACTCTTACCAAGGTTTACAACTCACATTTCCAAACATGCTAAAGAAACTTTATTCTTCTAAACTACAGTTTAATAATCAATTTATTCTTTATGAGCTCAGGTACAAATATTTCCAAATCTAAGAGACATAACTCTATCAGAACTTCAGCTTATATACTTGTACACCAAACACTAATAAATTCAATTGTTATATTTTGAAATCATTCCGTTCAGTTTTGTATTTTATACTATGTGCTATTTAAGTCAAATATAAATTGCATTGCGTCCACGCATTGTCCTTAATCCCCCCTTTCCTAGCCAAAGTTATATGTATGTAGTACACAGCCTTACATAATGGTGACAACCCGCTACAATATTGGTAACCACGTCGCTACAGTGTCATTACCTGTATCTGTATGGTCACAAAATTGATTAAATTTTATATAAAACTATTTTCAGGGTTATATGTTATTTATATAAAACTATTTTCAGGTTTATATGTTATATAAAACTATCATCAAGATAGATGTATAAGCTATGTTATGAAATGTAAAGGAACATCGTGTTTATGTTTGGGTTCCATTCCCATGCAGCCCCATTTTATACATGTTATATACAAATTAAATAACCTGTATTCCAAAATCTGAAAAAATCTGAATGCTAAAGCACTTCCAGTCCCAAGAATTTTGGATAAAGGATTCTCAACAAAAAGGCCTTTTTTTTCCTCTCATTTCGTTGTTGGAAGTGTTACCTGATGATCCGGAGTCCTTTAAAAAGGATTTTGGGGAAATAAATTATTGTAATGGTACTTTAAAGTGGTCTCTTTTTCATTAAATTTATATATATATATATATATATATATATATATATATATATATATATATATATAAATTATCTGAGTGAAGTTAATAAAATAAGCACAAAGCAGATGCAACTGTCATAGCTTTGTTAGAATTGCTTAAGATTTGTCACAGTTGATTTGGTAATATAAGTGCAACTGACATTAACCTAGCAAGATGAAGTGTGCAAATTTTTCCCATTCTTTTTCTTGAGACAGTAGCTTTGAGATTGGGTTGTTACCTTAAATAAATTGGCCACATCTGTTTGATAAAATCAATATCCTCTGTTAGAAAGTTGGCCAAATGGAGATATTGATATATTGGAGCCAATTTAAAACAGAGTGTAGGATTCTGAGTGCCAGACATTTTGGTAAGAGAATGACATATATTCAAGAATAGAAAGATGTACACTCAGCAAAATATCAATGATCTGTCTGAATAAAAAATAAAAAAAGAAAGAAAAAGGACTCATTTTAGGGGCAAGTTTCATGTCTATTGTTTGAATATACAAAATCTATCTGTTGTAACAAGAAAACCAATTCACTCACTTCTTTACATCTGAAGACTTAGCACAGTGGTTACAGAAAAACACTGGATGTGAAGTTCTTTTGGGTTCCATTGAAAATGCCACGTGACATTATTAAATATTACTTACTGGAAAAGCAGTAGAGTTTAAATATTTTAAGCTATAAAATAAAGCACTCCAGTGGAATCATAAATATTTTTTGATGATGTAACTAAAAATTCAAGTATGGAAAATTAGTGACAATCTGCTTGGGCTTATTTTATTAAGTAATAATGTAATTTCTGAAAGTGATAATGTAATTTCTAAAAGTGATGATATAATTTCTAAAAGTCATAATGTAATTTCTAAAAGTGATAATGTAATTTCTAAAAACGATAATGTAATTTCTAAAAACGATAATGTAATTTCTAAAAGTGATGATATAATTTCTAAAAGCCATAATGTAATTTCTAAAAGTGATAATGTAATTTCTAAAATTAATAATGCAATTGCTAAAAGTGATAATCCAATTCCCAATATTAATATTGCAATTCCTAAAAGTGATAATGTATTTCTTAAAAGTGATAATGCAATTCCTAAAATTAATAATGCAATTCTTAAAATTAATAATGCAATTCTTAAAATTAGTAATGTAATTCCTAAAAGTGATAATATAATTTCTAAAATTAATAATGCAATTGCTAAAAGTGATAATGCAATTCCTAAAATTTGTATTGACTGGAGTTTCCTAAAAAATATTGCATCCCCCAAAATTTTGTGTCCAGATCAAGCAACAATTGGGCAACTCCACATTGTAAAAACCTGTTTGTTGTAGAAATTAAAGCAATAAGATAAACACACACTATTTTCAAAATGAATTTATACATTAACTGATTCATACCGATATCTATATTCATACTCAATTGTTGCATGGATTCAGGCTTGTCACCAATGGAGACATAGGAGTGTTAAGAGAATCTATATTTTATGAATGAAACTTCTCAGAGTTTTGGTTCATTTAGACCAGAGACTTCAAAGAACTTTTAGATGTCATTGGAGGACTTTACAAAGTGAAGGTCTTCATCTGGGTATTCGAGTATTTGTATAAGTGAGTTGGCTGGTGAAGTCAGTTGTTATAGAAAATGCTTCAGAGCTGATGGTTTCATAAGACCACATGATAGAACTCAGTAATTCCTGAATGAAGTTATTTTGAAGTCTTCTTGATGACTTTAAGTCTTTAAGTTTTTTTTCTCTTTTTAGCCACTGATTAGATGATTAAAACTAAAATAAAACCTTTTTTGTTTACTATAAAACTTAATTGGTCTTCCTATCATTCCATTTTCTTTTCTTTATCTGATTTCTTTGTCTGCCCCAAATGTGTGCAAATTCTTACCTCTATCTTAAAAGCTGTCCTACAATCAAAATACTCTTTTTTTCAAAATGATTGCTCATCACACTTTTTCTTCTGATTTTCCCTGGAACTTTCTGTTAAATAAAACCTCAAGGACACATGACCCAGTCGATAAAAGCATTGGTTAAATGACTTGACCCAAAGAGTTGCGAGTTTAATACCTGAGGTGAACAAAAACTTGGACAGTTGAGTTAAAAGAAGATAACTGATATGGAGATATCTGGAAGAGGCATGTCAGGTGGAACTAGAAGACTCTATCCCAGCAGACAAAATAAAGGGTTCAGTTTGAAATTCTAGTCACCTGAAGAATGCTGTAGCATACACTGACTGAAACATCGGAAATATCGCAACAAAGATGAGGACAACAGTTTGAACAATGCAAATAGTGTAAGCAATACAAATACTTTCAAATTTTAATAATATTATAATAAAATTGAAAATCTCAATCATAGAGCAACCAATCAAAGTAATTTGCAAAGCAAAATTTGAAATTGTGTTCAAAGTATAATTAAAATTGGAACATGTGCATTTTTTAATGTGTGCACATATCAATACAACCGTCACAATTCCGTAACTTGCAACACACAAATCTCCTAGACAACAAGCAATCTAGAAAACTGTGTCAACGGTTATCACTCAAGGGACTACCCAGAAATTTCCTGATATCCTGGTGGGCTAGTTCACCATTGTATGTAAGTGAATATAACAAACCCAATGGGAATTGGAACTTGGCTCTCCAATTAACAATTTCAAGAAAATATTAATTACACCACCCACATATCTAAGTGGTCACCTATCTAGGTACTTACCGGATGTTAAGAGTTATACTTAACATCTCTTAGAGACAACATCCAACTAAATCACAACTGTAAGAAACCATCCCTGATATTTCTAAAATCTTACATAAACACAGAATATGCTTTGCAGTACACTGCTGTTGAGTAAAACAAGAACTTGCATGCAATCTACTGTTGTGAACACCTAGCCATGGTACAAAACTGGCTGGTTGCCTAGCAACCACCTACATTGACCAGCTATGTTATGACACAGAATTCCACCCTAAAGACCATCTGACCTTGATGCAGGATCATGATGGTTGGCATCATAGACTCATGAAATGAAAGTCTGAGCTAGCTTGAATGAATAATAAAAAAAATAAGAGTACATTCGATACAGATGTATAATTCGCCCACCTTTATCAAATGGACTATTTACTTTATGTTAAACTTGATCAATAAGTCTCTATAATTATTCAACAGTGAAGAGAATGTAATTTGTCAATTTTTAGGGTGGGGCTGAACATTTCTTTATCTGACAGGTTGGTATGTAACACACACACACACACACATATGAGAATATGATATACAGGGTGTGACAGTAATACCTCCCATATAATAGTAAAACATTAGTGGCAATGGTGTCATCATCTAGCTAATTATATGAGAGGTATTTCTTGGAGGTATATGTGAAAGTTATTTCTGCTGCACCCTGTATAAGCTATATGTCAGATTAAAAGTGGGAAATCAAATGATAAAATGGACAAAAAATTCTGTATTACATATTTTGTCCTTCAAAAGAATTTTTCAGACTAATGTTTTTATTGTTGGAATCATATAGATTCTTATTACTTTAAACATTATTTTTAGTGAAAACCCATATTTGAGTTGATGTTCCATTTATTTTTAAAACTTGTAGAGTAGGACTCTGTGACAATGGACTGCTCCTACTTATAAATATGTCAAGTAGCCACATTAGAGTAGGATTTGAGTAGTATTTGATTTACTCAAGTTTTCCATTCTGTGTATTCAATAAATGTCTTCTTTGTTTTCCCTACCTAGTCTTCTATTCCTTTGATACTCTCTCTCCAACCATGGCCATCCTAACTCTTGACTATTTTGAACAAAGCCCACATTACAACAAAAATGCGCCATCCAGCATTTTGAAGATCTGGATGAGGAAAAGTGTGCTTAAAAGGCTAAATAGATCATCATTTAATCATGATGCTCTTTGTGGCCAAGATGGTTAAAGCACATCAAATCTAATGATAGTTTCTTTTGCAAAGGAAGACACATGCTCAAATCCTGCCAAAAGGTGCATTTTTTCTCTAATAGAATTTTCTCAAGCTGGTAGACGAAATAAAATAGTGTTTAAAAAATAAAGGCAATGTCTACTCAAATATGGAAATGCACTTGTTGTAATGTACTGCAAGAGTGTTTTGAGGTTGGAGGAAACACCTAACTGATTGCTGTCCCAGCAACTACAAAGGTAATAGGTAGAGAGGGGAAAGGGATGGGAGGTAACAAAAATAACACTGCTTTGGAAACCACAGTAATTTTAGGAATAGGACCAACTTCACAAAACACTGTGTCTTGCCAACTACTTACTGCTGGTTTTCCTGTTGCTTTATTGGCATGAGGCGTCTTATAAAGACCCAGATGTTGACCAGTTGCAGAGAGGCCTGTATCTAGATATGGCAAGCTGTCCTGTTGCTAACAGAAAAAAATCTGGATGTAATTGGTGTTGACAAACATGTTCACATGTGATCTGCGAGCTCTTTTGCATTTGTACCAATGTGTGCTCACCACAGCACTAAAAATAATGTCAAATGTAATGTTGGATCAATAAATAAAAATCCATCACTTCTTTAGAAATAATATATGTATATATATATATATATATATATATATATATATATATACATACACACACACACACACACACACACACACATATATACATATACACAGTATGGCACAAAAGTTAGTTTGCTATAATAATTTACTCCTAGAGGCTGTAGCCCAACATATCACACCATTTTGGAATCAGGCTGACTCTGTGAGCAAATTAAAAAAAATCTCTGGCTGGATCCAAACTTCCAATCTTAAAATTTTGGATTCCTAAGTTTTCATTACAGGGATTGTTTTCGGATTCTGCTATATTGGCTTCTACTGATAAAAACAATTAAAGGGACACAACTCTCTAAGTTTCAATGGCACATGTTCAAATGAAAAAATTGTTCTCAAATTAATGTTTCAAAACAAAATTGTCCATGTTTTCAATTTTACTCTTAGAAACCATAGCCCAACATACCATTTTGGATTCCCAAGTTTTCATTACTGTGATTGTTTTTGCTGATTTTTTTACTTAATTTTTTGTGACAAATTTTTTTGTACAATAACAATTTTTATAACTTGGAAATAAATTTGGGAATAATTGAAATTAATTGTGAAATCTAGTGAAAGTCACCCATGAAATAAAAATAATCAATTTTGAGTTCTTCTGTAGTTGTTGATAGGATATATATACATATATATATATATATATATATATATAATAACAAGGCTTAAACACTAATATTCCATGGTTATAATTTATTCCATTGGAATCGTAAATACGATCCAATTCATCAGACCTACAAATTCAAAAAGAAAAGAGAAAAAAACCTACTCCGGAAATAAAAATAGAATTTAGAGAGAGTGTAAGTATGAGAGTTATATCCTTACTCTGTCCTGGACATTGAGTTCTACCTGGATTCTATCCTCTCGGAATTTTTTATTAAAAAAATATACATGTGTGTATATGCACCTGTGGATTTTGCATATATATGTATATTTACCACTAATATTATATATATATATATATATCTATATATATATATATATATATATATATATATATAAAAGACAATAGGAAAACTGTAATATTAATCAACGTGTTTCATCCAATGTGGACTTTTTCAAGGCAAAAATGAAATGAATTTATTAAAACAAAGTAACTAATAATAATAAAAGAAAATGTCCTTACCAACTGGAAGAATTTAGAAAACACTATTATATTCATGTTGTCAACTGAAAATTACTTCAAGTACTGTCACGTGTGTAAATATTGTTTTTATTGTTGTGTTGATGGATTCAACCATTTTCTTTTGATTTCTTGACACAGTTGTGCACGTTTGTTTGGGAGAGAAGTAATTCTGTTAGAAAAGGTGAAATAGGGAAAATGCCTGGGTGTAGATTAATATTTCTACAGGTTAACTCTGAGAAATTTTTCATATATATATATATATATATATATATATATATATATATTAATCAAGTTCACATCAAGCAAGGCATTAAAGCCACTAAGACACAGGGGGTTACTGAGTGTGGAAAAATTAGTAAACAGAAACACCACTAAGGAGTGAGTGAAGAAGAGTAATCGGGAGGAGAGTAGCTAAATCTCCACAATTGAGAAATGCTTGTTTGTTTGTTTGTTTGGGTTTTATGGCATATCAACCCCTGTGGGTTATTTAATGCCAAATCCAGTTTATATAAATTTTAAATGGCTATTTTGTATGAAATAAAAAATGTATAGCTGGCAACATTACTCTTTTACAAAAAAACGTATAGCTGGCAACATTACTTTTTTACAAAAAAAAAACAAAACGCATAGCTGGCAACACTACTTTTTTACAAAAAAAAACAAAAAACGTATAGGTGGCAACACTACTTTCTTACAAAAAACGTATAGCTGACAACATTACTTTTTACAAAAAAACGCATAGCTGACAACATTACTTTTTTACAAAAAACATATAGCTGGCAACATTATTGTTTCAAAAACTTAGAGCTGGCAACATTATTTTTCTGAAAACATTATCTGAGATCTTGCTGTTGGATGCAGTTTATCGCCCTACCCAGGACGCGGATGTAGTTTAACGTCATACCCAGGACGTTTGAGAAATGCAACTGTTCGCATAGAACTTATGGTTACATCCCAGCCAAATCAACTGGAAATTGAAAGTGACTAAAGGTGAAATGCCAGATTCAGAAAATTGCCAAATAAAATGGCATAATTTATGTCTCAAATTATTTTTTACTTGCTGATAAACAGAAATTAAGATTTTGATTTTGATACATTTTATAATTGCACTGTACTTATCGCCAAAACTTTAATATTGCTATCAATTTTTGACAGCATAATAACTTTAATAGGAGAGAATCATTTTAATGCAAAGGTAAATGTTGGCTGAGCTAAGAATAAATAACGCTTCATGGCAGGACCTATTTGCATTTAAACAGAAATCTATATTAGCTTATCATGTCAATGGGGGTGTGGTTTGGTTGTTGCATTATCAGTACTTATCAGGAATAAATCAAAATTTTTTTCTTTTTGTGTTCATATAAATTGTGTTAACATATAAAAGTGGATGGTGAAACTATAAATCCAGGGAAAATTATGACTTAAGCATCATTGAATATGTCTAGTTCTATGATTATTGGTTGGTTGTATGTGTTTAGATGATGGACAACTGGTTCAAGAAATACTCAATATTTGGATATAGTGTTCTTTTTTTATTACCTATACTCTCAGCCATAAACCAATTATGAAAAAAATGATACAGTATTCTGAAAGATTAATAATATTGCCTCAGATAATTTAACTTTATTCCAAACTGATATATATATATATATATATATATATATATATATATATATATATATATATATATATATATATATAAAATAAAGGAACAAATAGGAAATGTATATCAATCTAACATGTTTCACTTTTATTTATTAAGCTTCATCAGAGATTGAGAGAAAACAAACAATGGTATTTTCAATTATGCTTGGGTCAATTTTAATTGGTCAAACATGTGACAGATGTATTATATATATATATATATATATATATATATATATATATATATATATGGGAAAGGCTTTGGAGATAAAACCTGAGGGTAAATTCTCTGGAGCCAGACAGTCCAATGTTATGTTCAACTTCATTCTGCTGACTCCTGCAACAACGATGTTGCCAAGCTGTATTTAACTTTACATTTCCATTGAACAGCATCAGTGGTGTGGAGAGGCCAGACCTGCTGCATGGGCAACTGCCTATCTCTCATAAAACCCTGCCATGGGGGTGAAGTGTGCTTGAAGGAAAGAAAACAACACAGTGACATCGGGGGATACAATCTTCACATGTATTGGTGGCAATCAAGAATGTCACTCCTGTGTGGGCCTGTACAGCCACAACAGATGCTGTGCCGCCATCAGCAGCTGAGATGGTCTCTTGAGGCTGACAGATACCACATATACAATATATATATATATATATATATATATATATATATATATATATATTGATAATAAGGAGATGGAGACTTTATCAAATTTTGTTTATAATTTTTATTTAATGAACACCAACATGTTTATCTCATCAGAACGAAAACCTTTTTTGCAAATGGAGAAAGTATTAGATTGGTAGTAGGGAGGGGAGATGAGAGAGAGGGGTTGGGTAAAGATAGGGCTGAGAGAGAGCACACCAAGGACATAAAGACATACATAGGAATATCTGCTGGAAATTGGAAACAAAGGTTATACACCCACTAACATTCCTTTTCAAATATTAACCAGAAAAGCCAAACTGCTCTATCCAAACATTATTGGAAAATTAAGGTGTACACACACACACACACACACACACACAGATTAGAGTTTTGTAAAATAATTGATTTCCTGTATCATAATTCAATTAAATTTTGTTAAAAATAATAAAGAATGGTTTAATTCAGTTTATTTAAAAAAAAAATGTCATCAACCCATGAAATTTCTAAAATCATATATAAGTATAGTAGTACTATAAATTTCTGCAGCTTTCAAGAAATTCCTGGGTTGTTCTAGAACTTGTTTTGTTTATTTGTAAGTTTGTATGTTATGCAATAGATACAAACTGTTAAATACATTAAAAAATAAATAAGTAATACAAATCATAAAAAATAAATAATCAATACCCAATTGCATAAAGCTTCTGAAATATTTAAAATTTTTACTCTTATTGTGGTGATGGTAAAATTGAATTTTCAGTTTGGGGGGTGACATTTCTTCAGCAGTGAAGTTTGGGGGGTGACCTTTCTTCAGCAGTGAATTTTGGGGGGTGACCTTTCTTCAGCAGTGAAGTTTGGGGGTGACCTTTCTTCATCAGTGAAGTTTGGGGGTGACCTTTATTTCATTACTTATGAACAAAAGCTCAATGATTTATAACACAGGAACATAGGGTTACAAAAAAGTCATAACCCAAATAAACATATAGAAGGTTTGATAAAAAAGTCTTGGGACTTTTGGTATGATAACAGCTAAAAGACATAGAGTAAATTCACTTGACACAGATTGATCTAGATCATTGTACATACGCATTAAGTTATAATGTTCTTGCAGATTTTTATTGTTTATAACATAAGGAAAGTGTGTAGAGTGTGTTCCCCATTACAGAGTTTCCATGACTTGTGCAGCAGTTTTGGGCAAAGGAAAACATTCCAAAGGTCTGCCAATCACCATATTCCCTTGCAACTATTTCCACTTCAAAAACCAAATCATACTTGAAAGGAACAAGATTTCAAAACTTCAAAGAAATCCAAGAGAATGTAATCATTTCCCACCCAAAAAAAGAGTTCCAGCAATTCTTTCACCAATAGAAATGACACTGGATAAAGTGTGTGGCTTCAGAAAGGGGACTACTTCAAAGGAGATTAAATGCTGAATTGTTATATGCTGTAGTTTTTATCAAACTATATATATATATATATATATATATATATATATATATATATATATATAAAGAAATAATGATATATAAATTTTTATATTTTAAGAACAGTTTTGAAAAATGATGTACAACAAATTGAAAAAAAATTATTTTTTTTGTCTGGCTGAAACGTGTGACAAAACTTTTTCTAATTTTTTATACATCTTGTTTCAAAACTGTTCTTCACACACACACACACACACACGCACACACACACACACACACATATATACATGAAGGGGTACGTATGTGTGTGTGTGTGTATACATATATATATATATATATATATATATATATATATATAAGAAAAAGTTGTATGTATATATGTATATAAGTATACATAAAAAAATACACTCTATAATGTGTGTGTCATGCACAGATATATATGAATGGGTATGTATCTATGTACAAGTATCTCTATTAAAAAAGTGGCTGTAATATATCTATAAGCCTGGGTGTGTGTGCATTTATACATAAAAATACTAGTTTCGGTGGACTGATTTAGGAAAGATAATACAATACCAAATGGCTCTCATATATATATATATATATATATATATATATATATGCACATTTTATTGAATATGACAGACAAGGTGCTTTGTTTAGTTTTTTATACAATTTCTCATGTGATCTCATTATTTTTTCTTTTTGGATGAATTATATGAAAAACTGTTCAATTGTTCTTTTTATCCGAGTGTTTTCAAGGTTGAAATATATTAACGCTTACCAAGAAATAGATTGTTGTACGTATGTATTTATATAATGTTTTCATTTTCAAAACACAGTCATTGTGTCCCTGTTCATAATTGATATTATTGAGTGCTGTTTTGTTTGTTTTTATTATTTCATTATTTTTAGCCCTTTTTTGCACAATACCAGTTGACAATAGCAAAAGAAATTAGATTAATTATTTATTACAAATAATTTAAAACCTCTAACCTTATAGTTAAAAATAATAATTCACCTCTTAGAAAAAAATTAAATAGGACAAATATTATTTACAAATTTAAATGTCTATTAAGGAATTGTATTCCTGATCAATCAAAATTTGTAAATAATTATATAGGCCATACTACAACATGTTTGGCACAAAGTCTCACTCTACACCTTTCTGACTATAGCTCAATTAGGCCTCATTTAAATACTCATGGAGACTTACCAGAACCTATTCATAAAATATACATGTTGACAATACAAATATAATAGCACCATCTACATGCAAAAAACAACACTTTTATCCACTGGGCCATGTTTTCTTTCTGAAATATCCAGAAAAGGCATGGCATGTGAACCTAGAACAATCTACCCCCATAGACTAAATAAAGGGTTTGGTTTGAAATATAACGCATATCACCTGAAGAAGTCTGGAGTACACAATGGCTGACATGTCATGAATATGGCAATAAAGATGAGGACGACAATGTAAATACAGTAAATAGTTACAATATCTCATCTCAGAAATATAAACGGATAAAATTCAATGGATATCTTATTGCACAATATATTTATATAGAAATCTTGAAAATGGGTTTTACAACTTTCTAAAGTAACTTAGATATTAAATTTAAACCAAATAAATTTACTTGATAAAATATGCTTTAATATAATTCATATTTCAAAATGATTTATGGCCTCTCAAGAGACAGAAACTGGGAAGGAAAATCTCAGCAATTCAAAACTTTCATCCAATGCATTTTCTTCTTCTCAAAGAACGATTCCACATTCTATATATCATTAAAATGGTTAAAATGTTAGACACATATGAATTTGTAGAGAAATGACAGTTGCCTGTAACAAAAGCCAAAATTCAGAGAATAATTGATGAAAAGTAAAGAAAAAGAGCAAAGAGATGATGGGTAACTAAAGACAGATTTCTGTCACTCTAAAAATTCTTTAGAATGGTCAATAGAAAAATATAAACAGCACTTAAGACATTAGTTTCTCCCTTTTTTTGACAAACACATAAAAACCAAAAATTGAAATAAAATATAAAAAAATTTAATATTGTTGTAAGAATTCTTTTACAAAAAACAAAACAAAAATAAAACTGATAAGTTGACAGCAGATTTTATAAAGTAATTTTATGCAATTCTACATTTTTGGTTTAAATCATTTATACTGGAACAATATCTGTTTACCAAATCTATATAATAAATGTCAGTGTGTCACTGTGTCACACTTTTTCAACTTTACTCCCAGAGGCCATAGACCAACATATTATACCATTTTGGAATCAGGCCAACTCTGTGAGCAAATTAAAAACAATCTGGGCCAGATCTGGACCCACAATCCTGAAATTTTGGATTCCCAAGTTTTCATTTCTGCGATTGTTTTCAGTGATTTGTTTACATGATATTTTGTGACAAATTTTTTGTATGATAACAATTTTTATAACTTGGAAATAAATTTGGGAATAACTGAAATTAATTGCGAGATCCACACATGAAATAAAAATAATTGCTTGTACAGAAAGTAAGGACCTACGTATATCAAATTGTCTGTAAATTAAGTGGCTGTAGAAGAATTATCGTTGCACTTTTTATAGGTAAGTTAAAATATTAATGCAATACTTAAATGCAACGATTAATTTTGAGTTCTTCTGTAGTTTATTGTTGCCTATCACATCTATTTCTCCCTACTTATTGTGATGAAGGCCCAATCAAGTATCCTTTGCATGAACTAGCTTAAATGCTGCCTGATAGGGCAGCTTTTAATTTAGTAATATATATGTATAAGTTATGTATTTGGGCAGCAATCCCTCTCTAATAGATGTTTCATTAAAAATAACTGACAAGGTACTTCTGTTAAATTTACTGCATTTTTATTGTATTTAGATCCTCCATCATGTTTGTGTTCACCAAAAGCTGGGAAAAGGTGGAATGAATGCTCACAAGGTAACATGTTGGAAGAAAAAAACGTCACCTTGAAAAATAAGAACACAAATCCTGTTTCTCATATTATATATAGATGTTTTATTCAAGGCTTCACCTGCTTGTCTTAAAACTTCCATACACACAGACACTCATACATACACGCACACACATATAATAGCTGGCTACTCGTATCCAAGGATACCCGTCTCCGTCTATTAGGGCAGCTAGTCAATCCCTATTGCAGACGCTTGCTCAGGCACATTTGTGTTTGTTTAACACCCACAGATCCCACCTGTGGTTTATACTGCAACTATGCTGAGCAGTCCTTAGTTATAGTTTCTGGGAGAGATCGTGTTATCTAGTGTGATCAACAATCTAAACAAGGCCAGCACAATCAAACCCTTGATCACTATGACTTGTGACTTTGTGCTAGGACAGCTATCGACGGCTTCAAAGGGTTCCGTTTACCCAATTTCACTCACACGTCTTGGGTCAAACCGTGGCATGGTTTTCAGGTACTTTCCAAACATACCGTACGCTGGAATCACCCACTTCAGACTGATAACATGAGTAAGTCTACTTCTTGATAAATCAACCATGGTGAGGTTTGAATCCAGGTCTCATGATCAGAAAGTGAATGTTCTAACCACCTAGCCACATGCCCATATATATATATATATATATATATATATATATATATATATATATATATATATATATATATATATGTGTGTGTGTGTGTGTGTGTGAATCCATTATATTCACTTACATGCTAATACCCTTAAGAAAGGTATTAAAGCTCTTCTTCTCCCTCCAGCTATAGGTAAATAGCAGGACAGACTGGGTTCTATAGCCTTGGATGGCAACTGGTCTAGGAGAAGGACAACTCTGAATTCAAAACCTGCAGAGGGTTGTTTGGGGACCTTGTGGCATGTAGTGCACCAGGTCTCTGTATTCAGCCCTTCAAAAAGTGTGGTTCGTTCTGCACAAAACCTACACCACTATAATCAAATGATATGTGCTGGTGTCTGGGCTGTCAGTTCCTAGGAACTGAGTTGCTTGGCCCTCATACGTCGAATACGACGGGAGAGCCCACCACCATATATATATATACGCATACATGCATACATATACAGGGTGTCTCAAAAAAATCCATACATTCCTTAACAGTCAACTTGCTTTCTTTTCAGATTTACCCTTTAGTATTACTAATGTCCTCCATAGTGTAGCGATATAAACCTCGGTTATCTGCCCTCAAATCAGCTATAATTTATGTCCATATCAGAGGGTAAGCTAAATCATGGGCATAATAATGACCACACCTAGTTATCAAGTAAGACCACAATCTACTTTTTTATATCAATCACTGTATCTATTTCACTGTCTGAAGAAGCTGCAATCTCATACAACTTCTGTAAATAAGGATATCAATTTTTTTTTATCTCAAGCAATTATACATGTCATTGTGTGGTTTCACTCATAAGCAAAGTGATATCATATCATAGTTATGGTAATTCTATATTGGGATAGGGAGACAGAATTTATTCTCCATCAGCCATTCCAATAACATTTTATTTTCTTTTGTGATCAAAAGTCAGAGTTAAAATATTTGTTTGCATCTTGGCAATATGATCTGGACAGGACATGCACCATATGCTGGCCAGACACACCGTGGGATTAGTTTCATCAGATTTTCAAGTTTACAAGAACTGAGGCTTGAGGTTTGTAACCATTGCAAACTATCTTCAATCTTCTTACATACACTTAAATTATAATAGAAAGAACATGCCTGTTTCCAGACTGCTTGTGGTGGTGGTGGTGGGGTTACTTCATTTTTAGATGGGGTTGAGGGAGCAAATAATTTCCTGGAGAGGGCAGCCCCCACCACCTCCCTGAGATAGGCTTGGATATAAATGAGTGATATTGAAGGAAGAAAATCAAAAGGTTTTGATGTCGGAATTACAGCCCATTTTTGAAAGACAATAGGAAATTGTCACTTTGGTGTCCAAAATCATCCGGAGATAAAAAATATAAAAATTTTGTCACAATGCAATTCATTTCTAGCAAAGAGTGATTTTGAGAAAATAAATTAAAATAAACTAAATTAAGAAACGGTGCCAAAAATAATTGCATGAATTCCATACAATTCCCTTCCAATACAATGAAATTATTTATCTCATCACAAAATTCAAAGACATTTTACAACTAGTCAAGTTGAAGGAATCATATTTCAAAACTGAATGCTTCTGAAGCCCATTTCAGAGTTCATCAAACAATAATTGACAATCTAACTTAACCTGAAGTCAGTCAACTTTAACACTTTTGTCATAACTGTTGTTGTGGAGACAGAGATGGGGTAACATGGAAAATAGAACCTTATTGTTACTGTTGTGGGGATTAATTCTTTGTTCCCCTCAGCAAATATAAATCCAAGTGTCAAACAAAAGAGGACATTGATTAGGGGGTAAATAAATGTATAATTTATTTACAAATATACAAAGACTGGTAACTTCTATTCGTTACTGTTACTAAGGCAACAAAGAGAAAGAATTGATAAAATTAGAAGTGAAATGGACATTTCGTGGTGGCTGTCATCAGTGTCTCTCTCTCTCAGTATGTCGATGTTGACATCAAATGCTGGTCTGTAAAGGGTCTGTTTGAATTTGGGTATATATAATTTTTACTCTGCTTGATATTAAGGTTTTGGTTTTTGAGTGGGAGTGCCTCTGACTGGTCATCATATATTATTATTTGATTTTGGTTAAAACAGATGTATGCATGAAGCAAATGCGCAGAAAACATATTTATGTGGTCTGCTTTGGGTTGTTGAGCAGTCAACGACTGATTTGTGTAGAAAATGTAAAAGGGATGACATTGTCCATTCCCCTGGACTGAAGACTTTCTTGAAGATATTTCTTTGCCAAAATAACAACAACCTGAACATTTTTATAAAGCACCAACACACATTTCATAATGCAGTTAGGGCTGCCAGATTAGAAAATACTATTAAAATCTCTCTCAATATATATATATATATATATATATATATATATATATATATATATATATATGTGTGTGTGTGTGTGTGTGTGCAAATATATTGATAAAATAGGAAAGAACTATTGATGATCTGAAGTTCTTTAGTATTTTTGTTTTTAAAAAACAGTGCTCAATACACAAGTAGAGCCTAGACTATAATTATTTTATATATATATATATATATATATATATATATATATATATATATATATATATATATGTGTGTATGTATATATATGTATATATAAATAAAAAGAAAGAACAGTAAAATATATAATTCGGTGTTCTTATAGATATTTTTATTTTTACAAAATAGTGCTCAATGTAAATTTACAGAGCATTAATATTATAATATATATATATATATATATATATATATATATAAATTTATATATGCCTACTCACGCAGACCAATATAATATATAAAAGCAATGATTTTAATGTGTTATGAAGAAAATGAAAATAAACTCATTTGAAAATTATTTAATTCAAACTAAGAAAAAGAAATTCTGTAAAAGTTAAATCATTTGAAAATATTTATTTAATACAGACAACAGAGAAATAAACATGTCAGTTTTGTAAACTTCTAGCAACATTAGTTTCCTCATTACTTTTCAGTTATTTTCATCAAGAGAATCTGAGATAAGAAAGTATAATTACTTATAAAGTTTCAACCAAAACCGTAAGAAGGTAATAAAAATATATTTTTATTACAAAATTTGAAAATGAACTAAATACGGTATATTTGGGGGTATCCCTCAAAGGTCAGTATGAGATGGGGAATAGAATTATCTAATACAGGACATATCTAGTATATAAGGGATGACTGGCAACACTGAATGCATGTGAGAAAATTTTAACATTGGCACATGGCTATATAAACTTTTTTAAAGAAAATATTTTTGGTAAAAATATGTTTTATCCTTCTTTACTTTAACATACAGACGTTTTTGCAGATTCTGTCTTTGAAGAGATTTTTTAATAGCCACAAAAAATTATTTTGGGCAAACATTTCAAACACATGCATTTCTTTCCAAAAAATATTTAAAAAAAAAAAAAAAATTAAAAAATATTCACAAGAAAAGTATTTCAAGCTTTTGCTTTATTAAAAAAATATTCTGTAGAGAAATATTTTTACATTTCTTTTTTGTTGTATTTTGCTCATCAAATAAAAAAAAACCTGCTGATCTACTTGCTTCAATGACATACCTTTACATTTGCTTCACTTTAAATTTTTGCTGCATTGTCTGTAGTGAGAAAAAAGCTACTGTTTACACTCAGGGAAGGGAAATTAATAATAAGTTTCTATTCATTGGAACTCTAGTCAAAGTATCATCTTAGTTGCATAGATTTAAGGTATAAAAGAGTAACAGATATCTATATAATAAATGACAATATCAGTGTGTCACTTTGTCACACTTTTTCAACTTTACTCCTAGAGGCTGTAGCCCAACATATCATATCATTTTGAAATCAGGCTGATTCAATGAGCAAATTAAAAACATTCTGGGCCAGATGAATGTGCCTCAGTAGGAGACACTTACTTACATATGACTACATATGAAAGCCAGAGCTAAAAAACTGTAAAAGTGGTTAGGGAGTGCAATGTATGCCTTTTTTTTTATAGGCTTAAGGAGCGACCCCTAGCGGAATTTGTTTTTAGTAAAGTCAAGTTGGATAACCCACACATCTATTACATTGTGTTTTTTTGTTTATTATTATTATTATTATTATTATTATTATTATTATTATTATTATTCAATTATGTAAATCATGCAATCTTTCATATGCAAAAATAGTACTACATTTCCCAGAAACATAGGAACATTATATGACAACAAGAATATGACAACAAAGATGAGGACAACAGTCCAAACAATGTAAATAGTTACAATGCCTCATCTCGGAAATGTAGATAGTTGATTATAGGCCATTGTTGAGAGCAGCTGCCAGTTCTACATTGTCAGATCTATAAGACTTACTATTAAGATAGGAGTAAATAGCATCAATTCCCAGATGACATTCGGGAGGTCATTAATGAAGATATGATAAAATGTAGGTCCAAGGATAGAGCCCTGGGGTACCCCAGTATTAATGTAACAGAATCTAGAACTGAGACAGTTCAACACAACTTTCATTACATGATTTATTAATAATGATTGGATTATCAAATATCTAGCCCAAAACACCACAGCCTTTGAGATTGTGAAGAAGTCCAGCATGCCAAACCCTAAGAAAGTGGTGTATGGTAGGTAGTAGATATATGTATTAGGAGCCAAGAAGTTGTAGATAATCTATATTTAATACAAAAATGTGGTTCCTTTTTTGGTAATATTCCAATGTTGGTTTGCATTATCATCAGAAAATTCATTTAATCATAAAATCTAAATAAACTGACAGATAATTTTAAAAGTAAGTATAAAAGTAATTCTGAAAAACATGCTCATAAGTTATAATTAATACTAATTTAAAATGCAAGAAACATAGTGAAGTGGTAAAGACAAAGTTGTTTTTTATTCCCATTCTTCAGTTTGATTTTTATCCTTTTTATTTAATGGGAATGGTTTCTTATTCAGGTTTTTGTAAATGTTAAATAGATGAATATAAATTTGCGGCCTAATGGTGAAAATAGCAATAATTTTACACAATATTTATCTTTTAACATAATTACCTTTCTTGTCAATGCACTTAATACAATGGTGAATATGTGTAGGTATATCAATAAGTCTTTAGCCTAAGGATCAGTGATTCTCAACTGCCATGCCATGGCACACTAGTGTGCAGCATAATCCTCTTAAGTGTGCCACAAAATATACTCATGGCTTATATATGTGTGCGTGTAAGCAAATATAAATGGATATAAATCCGACAGAATGAAGAAAAATATTTGGAAAAAACAAACAAAAATCCTTAAATGCAATTAAGTTGTTTTAATATGAATGAAATGTCAACGTCTGACGTTTCGGTTTAATAAACCTTCTTCAGGACAATATTCATTAAAATACAATTAACATAATCAGTTCAACATGACAAAGACGATGGACATAAAAACAAGACTTATCCAAAACAGATAACTGAAATTTTTATATGATCAGCTTTCCGTTTAAGCATGGTCACGTTGTCGTCAAATGGGTGACGCTTTCAAAACGTATTCCTAAAATTTGAGTATTTTGAATGAAAACGAAATAGAATTCTTTTCATTTTTCGTCCTGAAGAAGGTTTATTAAACCGAAATGTCAGACGTTGACATTTCATTCATATTAAAACAACATAATTGCATTTAAGGATTTTTGTTTGTTTTTTCCAAATATTTTTCTTCATATGTGTGTGTGTGTGTGTGTGTGTGTGTGTGTGTGTGTGTAAGTAGTAATGGTACAACATTAGTATTTGAATAAATGAATAAATATTAAACTTTATTTTCAAATAAGTTTATAAATATTCCTTCTTCTAATATTGGAATTCACTTATGTGAAGAAAAAGAATTGGGTACCATTTCTAGTGAGTGAGGGTTCAAAATAAAACATTCGATGGTACCCATTGATACATTTTGGATTTCAATAAAATAGCTAAAAAACTATTAGCTACACATTAGAACATTAGCTAAAAAGGCTTTATCAGTTTTATTGCAGTTTTCTACTCCTTATTTATGTGAATTAGGCTTCTCAACCCGAAATAACATCAAAAATAAGAAGCAAGAAAAACTACACTCAACTGAAGAAGAAATGAGGGTCTATTTATTGCTCGTTCAACCAAACATTGAAGAAATTACAAAAAAAAAAACACTAGGCATAAGTTTCACACTAAATAAGCTACACAAATAGTTGAATAAAAACATTGAAATAAAGTAAAATCATTTTTGTGTGTGTATTTTTAAAAATCTATGGTTTTATTTCATAAAATTTAAATGTATATCCTTTAAAAATGTTGCTAAATGTACTGTGATATTTTCATTTGCTCCTAAGTGAGCTGTTGCTTAAAATGGTTGAGTAACACTCCTAAGGATGAAAAAGGCATTATTTTACACAACAAATATTTATTTTTCAACATAAACCCTTTCTTTGTCAATGCACTTAATTCTATAATGATGACAAAAGCATTTATTTTATAAATTTATTTATTTTCAACATGTAAAGATGAAAGTTCAAGATTGTAGTAAAGACTTATTCAATGCAATTTGACTACTACCCATAAGTGAGGTTTGACCATTTCTTTATAGTTGAGTAGTTCAAATGGAGACAACTATGGTTGCCTATCACCACACAACATAATTCCTTTCCTAGTCAATGCACATAATTCCGTAGAAATTATGACAAAAGACATTTATTTTACATAACAAATATTTATTTTTCAACATAATCCCTTTCCTTGTCAATGCACTTAATTCTGTGGTAAAGATAAAATTAGCATTTATTTTACACAATATTTATCTTTCAACATAATTTCTTTCTTTGTCAATGTGGCATGCAACCATATCATGTTGAAACATTGGTTCCTTTATGATCACTGATGTTAAGCAATGTTGAGCCTAGTCAGTACTGAGATGGGTGACTAGTTGGGAATATCAGGTACTGTAAGCTTAGATGTATGCTTGGTGTAATGGATAATAGCTCAGAATTGTTAATTGGATATTATGATATTATGGAAATAATGAAGAAAATATGTGACTGTGGTGACACATCAGAAGACCTTACTGAATCTATCTTCAGAGGGATACCAAAGATTACAGGGGAAAATATATGTGAGCTCCATTTGGCAATTAGTTTAACCTGTGGAGTGAGTAGCCATGGTTAAATGCAAAATAATTAACAGAACTGTCCAACAAAAAGAATTGACAAAGTTCATAATAAGCAACAACAAGAAAAAGAAAAAAAACAGGGCAAAAAATAATATAAAGCAAGCAAACAATATATACAAGGCAAGGCAACCGTAATATGGCAAAAAGTTCACAAACTAAGAATTGGAGTTGACACACAAGAGCAAAGTTGGATAAGTGAATGTAGTGTTCTGATTTCAAGACAAGACAGATCGGGACTGAGTTATATGAAACAACAACTGGCCAATTTTATAAAAACCTAGCAACTTGGTAACAAATGTCTTTCCTGTCCTTCTACTAGCATCTAGAAAGAACATTCCACCTCCGGAGAAGTGGACATAAGCACTCCTTTGGTCCAGAAGCAACCTTCGTTCATTTTCATCGACATATGCATTCAGGGCATTGATGTCATAGGATGTTTCTCTCAACACCTCTATCAGTAAGGTATCGATCCCAGTCCGATGAGTTTTGGGCAACTCATATGTTTCCAATAGAAATGATATACTTTTCTATAACGATTAATGCTTTATTATAAATTTCATCACTGAAATCTATTTCCATACCTGGAAAATGAAGTTGGGCATGGTGCTTAAAGTCTTCAGATAAGCTGTTCCTATAATTATGACACAGAGAGGCAGGATCATTTACTGTTTGCAAAGAGTGACCTAAGATAGTGACATAATAGCCTCAGTCATTGTCACATCCCACTGGGCATTATCTTCAAGGAAACCTCAACACAAGCATGCTTCTTGGAAGGTCATTCAAACCAGTCTATTTACATTTTTAAGATTCTGGAAGGATGTTGGGCCTTGAACTTCATGAAGAAGGAGACAAAGATAAAAGCATTCATGTTGGCTGGGATGTACAGAGTACACTCTACCTAGGCACTCCTCAAATGCCAGAGTACTCTGGTACATCTTGACCTATCAATCTATGCACATATTCCTTTTTGCCTTTCCAGATGTAACAAGATGGCACTTGGGAGTATAAAAGTATGTGGGCAAAAGGAGAATTTTCAAACAGCTTGAAGAAAGCTGTGAGTATCATTGGATGTGCATGTGCTATATGAACAGCATTTGCTTTAGTGAAGTAGACACATTGTGTGTTTTCCAAATGTACAGCAGGTTGCGCAATCGCTAGGTGTCTTTCATGTAGTAGGAAGCCAAACATGCACCAAAATACCTCATTACTACTTATGCATCTCCTCATTTGATACTGGGTTGCATCATCTTGGTTATTTTCCTACTGCAAGCCAAACATGGCTGCATCTTGATCCCTTGTTGGTGTACTTGCAAACATATTTGGTGGTTGCAGAACTTAACATTAATGTGGGCATTTAATATCTTTGACAGAAGGTACAATAGGGTACTATCTATTGGTTGTTGACCTCTTGTTGTCCAACCTTTGCTGAAAACCCACCATTATCTTGGCTGTAAAAAGGGTATCCATCATTACCAGTTTGTGTTTCCATAAAAAATCCCTTAGGAAACTTCTTTGAGCATATATTGTTCTTCAGACATGGTGAGTTGAGGTTAAAGCTCTCCCCAAATGGACCATGTAGCATGTTCCTTTTAATAATTTCATAGAGCTCCTTATCTGTTATTGGATTTGGAAACTCTGCTCAGATTATCCTATCAATTTCATTAGAGTGCGTTTTTGTTGCCAGCCAAAGCAGAATGTGGGTATGTGGTCGACCCCATTTTTGCCACTCATTTGTGTACATGTCACACTTTATGGATCCAAATGTTTTCCCCATTTTAATCAGATCCATGAGCCTCTCCAACTTCTGATGAAAGACCCTGGTAAGGAAGTCAGGTCTGTCTTTGGCCTTTTTAGTACAGGAAATATTTGTTTCAATTTCCTTCCACTTTGGGTTACATGTAAAAGTTACAAAGAGATCTTCCCTACCATAGTGGTGTAATTAGGTCATGACATCCTGCATCCTTTCATGCATGTATTGAGGTCCTCTTGTAAATCTTGATGGTAGAATGCAGAGCTTTTCAATACTGCTAGGTGCTACATCATTTTTTATAGCATCTCTCAGATGAATATAATTCTCTGATTATAGCTGCTTTTCATTGCTTCTAATGATTCCATTTTAGCAGCCATATCAACTGCATATTGATGAAAGAGATTGATAAAGATTGAATGTGTTATAAAATGGCGCACATAAAATTCCTTAAACAATACTTATTTGTTTAACATATTCTCCAGATAATACCAAAATGGTAACCATCTTCCCCGTTAACAAATAGCAGATAATACTGAAGAACATCATAAGATCTATGTGTCTCATTAATTCATTGAAGCGTGTTGTTCAATCACTTTAGAACAATGTCTCTCTCTTGTTATGTTGCTCACCATGAAGAACCACTGTTATTTCATTGTGGGGATGGGGCGGGGGTTCATTTAACCTTCCTGGATGTTGTCCAGTAGGTCGCTTGTCTGCAGCAATGATCACATTAAAGTTATGAGTTGGAGCACTTTCCAAAACAGATTTAAAGCTTTTGGCATAGATATTTCTACAATGTTTCATCTCTTGTAGTCTCAGTGCAAGTTCAAGCCTGGTGCCAGGTGAAATAGAATTATGCCTGGCCACTTGTTCTTGGAAGTTCCCAACAAAATATAACTGAAGATATTTGTTTTGTCTTTTTCTTCAGCTCATCAATCAATCTATTTGAACTCAAAATTTTCATTGGTCCAAAGAAAATTTCACATAGGCTCATGAATTTCTTTATGTCTTCTACTTCAGTTTGCATAAATTTCAAAGGAGGGGGTAAAGGAAGTTATTATATTTCATACTCACATTTACCTTAAAAAAGGGGCATATTTATACACATCCAGAAACAATGTAGAATTGTTTTTTTTAAATACTGGTTAATTGCAGATTGTAATAAGCTTTTTGATTTATGATTAGTAAAAAATAGTTTTACTTAAAAACCGTACATTGAAACTGAATTTTAAAAGATTTAACAACTTTATAAGTTATTGTAATTATAATTGTAAAAAGAAGAAAAAAAATTCTTGTAAAAATTCATTTTTCATTGGAAGAATTTTTTTTCTTTAGATAATATTATCCTTGACCTCAACATATATTATTCAGAAAAGCAATTAAAAGCTTTTTTTTAATTGTCTTAATTTTATTGGGTTTTGTATTTTACAAATCAGAACTGATTTTCAGTAACAGGTCATTCGATTTTAGTTTTTTTGTTTTTATTCTTCTTGTTTATGCTTTTCTTTTTTTTTTTTTATTATGCTTTATCCTTTATTAATTTGTTTTATTTTTTGACCATTTTTTTAAAATTAATTTCTGTTCTTCACCAATTTTTCTTTATAAAAAGACATGCACTTGTTGTTGTACAAACATACATACATACAGACACAATCTTCCTTTTATGTATACAATGATTTCATTGGTCCAAAGAAAATTTCACATAGGTTCACAAATTTGTTTTGTCTTTTTCTTCAGCTTGTTAGTCAATCTCTTTGAATCCAAAGTTTTCTTTTAACTAAGGTGAGTGAATTTCTTTCCGACTTTTTCCTCAGCTCACCCAGATTTGAAAGGAGTGTGGGTAAAGGGAGTTATTATTAAAAAGACGTGTGTTTAGTCATTGTACAAACAAACAAACATACATACAGACAGACAGATAGAAAGAATCTTTTTTTTATAAGTAAAGATGATAAAAACAAAAAAGCACATTTGTTACATTATGGAATTTTTATGTTGTGGGTGTTTTTGTAGGATCCCTGTATTGTGGTATATGTTGGATTAAATGGTGATGGATGAGTTCTTGAGGTGAATGAGTAAATTGGGAAAAAAACAATGCAGCTTTGTTCAAAACACTGGAACAAGAAATAATACCTTAATGACCACAATGCTATTAGAGCTAGCATTACAAATACAAAAACATCATATACCTATATTTCATAGACTGCACAAGACCATTGGATAAAATACACTACAAAAACCTATTTGAACTGTTAGGTAAGCTTGATATTAGAATAATCTCTAATGTTTACTGAGAACAAACCACCTGTATGCAGTTAGGAAATGAGTTACGCAAGTTGACAAGAATAGAAAGAGGAGTAAGACAAGGATGTGTTTTCTCAACAGATTTATTTTATCTATACAGCAAGACAATACAACAAGAACTAGATGTCCTACCAGGATTTATTATCTTACCAACATAAGATATATAGATGACACTATACTGAAGTCTGACTCATAAGGAAAACTGCAAAAAATTCTAGACAGGGTAGCAAAGGAAAGCAAGAAGAAAGGATTAACTGTTTACTATAAGAATGCAGAACGTATGACCATCAACAAAAGAGTTGTTAGCTTCAAATTGGTAACATCAGAATCAAGCAGGTACAGAAATTTAACTGGGTTGTGTAGTAAAGGATGATGAAAAATGTGACATTGAAAGATGCATTGAAATAGTAAAAGGAACATACTAGAAACTAAGCAAAGTATTAAGACATAGGAAAATTTAATTAGAAAGAAAGTGTCTGCTGAACTGCTATATCATATCATTCTTCCTGTATGGCAGTGAATGAATGGAATATTTCTTTTACAGATCTTTTGAACATTAATAGTAGTTTATCCCTTGTTTTCTATTTAAGATTGGGTTTCCAGATTTTCTACATTCTACTTTTACTTCAACTCTATACTCTCTGCCTGAACTCTGAAATTTATGCTATTATTCGGTTTCCACTTCCTTCTAAAGTTTTTTCCTTCTCTTTCACTTTCAGTAGCCCTTTGTGTCTTAGTGGCATTATCACCTTGCTTGGGGTGAATTGATTTAAAAAAAAGAATGATGAAGAAGAGTCTCGAAGCAACAGCGATATGGTCCTATAGAAGGATGCTGAGAATACCATGGACAAAACACGTGAGCAACAACAAAGTTTTGAAGAAAGTGAAAACTAGAATACTTATACTAAAGATCAGAAAGTGTCAGTTCAAATTTCTGGGTTACATGGAAAGTGGGCTTGGAAAATTTAACACTCACAGGATATATTGAAAGGAGGAATAGAGGGAATTGTCAAGTAACCCACCTGATGAATTTGTGTAAACTGATGGCAGAAGAAAACATGAACTGAAAGTGATATATGGAGAGAAACATTGCTTAGAGCTACAAAAGATAGGAAGTTGTGGAAAACAGTTATTACTCATATCCTGAAGGGGTATATTGCACACAAAGGATGATTTTATTTATATTTACTCCAGAACTTGTATGCATCAGCAATATGAATGACCTGTTCAAATCATTTCTCTTAGTGTTACATCCATTAAAGAAAACAATGTTTATACACAATTGCAGAAAGGAAAATTAAAAATCTCAGACTGAAGTTTTTTCTCTTAAAATTTCTGCCTTTTTCCTAAGAGCATTTGTGAGATCAATAAAATTTTTTTCCTTTTGATGCTGAAACAAAATTTTCCTAATTTACTGTCAGCAAAAAATTTTTATAACTGAATTTCAGATTACAAAATCAATTTATGAGCTCAGAAATGAGAATAAATAATCTTTTGTTGTTTCTTTTATGTATTTTCACAAGAAAGTTTTCAATGTTGTCCAAGTTGTTCTCTATTTTTGTCTACTAACATACACATTAGAGACACATTTAGCCATATATATATATATATATATATATATATATATATATATATATATATATATATATATATATATAAGGCAGGTATTACATGCCTGTTTAGTTATAGGTAGTATTATATGTATGTTTTTATCTTCCTGCATATAAGATCATAAAAATGTGGCATTTAATCACTAATCATTGTTTTTCACCTTTGATAAAATTTTTTATAGACAAACGTTTTGTTTCTTGATGAGATCTCCTCTTAGTGGCATTTGGTGTTGTCTCTATATATATGTATGTATATATATATATATATATATATATATTTATATATATATTAGCTATATTTGTATTGAGCAATTTTAAATTAAATGTTACAGACAGTGGAATTATACTCCATTTGTTCTCATTTTACTCATATATATATATATATATATATATATATATATATATATATATATATTTATCATGTATTGGGGCCGTAGATCATTATTTAAACATATATTGTTAAATATAACAGACAACAAATGTCTATTATGCTTGATCATGAGCCATTCTAAGCTTTGCATAATTGCTTTAATTTTAGGAGAAAATAAAGAAATATATATAGGGGTGTTAAAAAATTCTTGGCCTGGAATGCTTTCCCAAATCTGACCAAATAACCAAAGTTCAGAATATTTTCTTGAATACTTTCTTATCTGTGCTAAGAATTTTTCAAAGTTTTTCTTTTACAAAAACACATTAAAGGATCTTTTTTCAACCAACTTCCTCAGAAAAATATGTTTGTACTGTCTAGAAAGACTGCCTCCCAAGGCTAAAGACTGCCTCCCAAGGCACGAAGTGAATGTCCTGTCCCAGGCACCATCATGGAATTTGAATTTGATTCCTAAATAGACTTCAACATCTGCAAAGCTATTCGCATAGGATATGCGTAACAAACTTCACAATATTTGGCACTCAAACCTTCCATCCTCTTTAAAAGTTCAAACCTTTCAAATATTGATTGAACCAGTCTTACTGTATAGATCAGAAACTTGGACATTATCTCTTCATATTGAAAGATGACTGAATTGAATATATACAAACCTGCTTAGAAACATCCAGAACATCAGTTGGAGATCCTATGTAATGCTTAACACAATTTACGCAGAACTAAGATCAATCTTTCTTAAGCTCAAACAAAAGTGATTACAGTTTGCCAGCCATTACCACTGAACAAATAGAGAAATTGTCTCATCTTTATTCCTTCTGGTAGTGTTTTTTTTTACAAAAATTGACTTTCCCAGACACCATAACTTAGGACTTAGGGTTGGAAATTGGGGATCTGGGGACAGAAATACAGGATTGAACAGTGTGGAAAGAAATTTTCAATAGAGTTCTGACCAACCATAGGGAGGTCGAAGGATGATGTTCATGATGCTCATATGTTTTTTTCTTTTTCTAGCATGCGTACTATGACATATTCAAAATGTTACATAGTTCGGGTTCCTTAATATCTTTTAAGAGTGACTTTATATGAAGGGATCATAAAAAATGGTGATTTTAAAAGAAAAGAAAATTTGTGTGAAAAATAAATGTAAACAAACTACAGAGATTGGTTGAATATATGAAGAAAGATTATGTCAAATTAAGGTGTAAATAAAGATAAAATAATTTTATTATTTCTAAATTCTTATAACTTTTACATACATAGGATGCTGAAGGTAAAAGACCAAAAACCCTCCATAGAACCTAGCATAAAGTCTGCCCAAAGGGAGGTTTCTGAGCTAGTATATAAATAAAATTGAAAACATGTGAAAAATATGAGAATTTTATGGTTTTTTTCAGGCTAGTACAACTGGCAAGAAGTGCTCAATAATGAGAGCTATAATATTCCATAAATCACAAAAGATGTCACTTGATCTTTTCTTGATATATTGTCAAAGCATAGTATTCATAAAAAATGATGTATACATTGGCAACTATGATTAGGATCAGAGTGTAGTATCTGTATCCACTGAAAAATGTGTTACTCACAAAAACAAAATATATACAAAAAGAGGCTGATAAATTTTCAGCCTGATCCATTTTCCAAAATCTGAACAAAATGACCAAAGCACAGATTTTGTGGGAAAGGACTAAGTTGAGAAAAGAACTTCTCTGCACCCCATATATATATATATATATATATATTTATCATCTTTCTGAAGGATAGATGCGTGAATATATATGTGAATCCCTCTGTTCTATGCAGGGTTAAAATCAGTTTAGTTTTATATATAGTTTTATATAAAGGATACATTTGTATGAAGGATTTATTTGTGATTATTAAGTTTAAACATTTTATAATAGACAATGAATTATAAATGTTTATTCTTATCAGCACACTTAATGTAACAACTGATTATATTTTTATAGTTATTTTAACATCAAAGGACTTTATTTCTTGATAATGATTGAAGTCAGTCAAATGTATGCAATGTTCTAGGAGGTATCATGAACTGTGGACATCAGTTCCTTTACACTTTTAATTCAAAGATACTGAAAATAATCTGTCAACTAGAAAGATAATTTGAACACATAAGAGACATAACTTCTTTCATCTTTACTTTATATACAGGGTACAGTCATTTCACAATTTGTTTCACATTTTAGATTTAATTTATCCAAATAATAACTGTTCTTTCAGCACCTCCCCATTATGGTTTGGTAGGGGACTACCTAAGAAAACCTTTCCACAACATTGGTTTGGAAGAAGAGACAGCATTGAATGGCCACCATGTTCACCTGACCTAACACCACTGGATTTCTTTTTGGTGGGTGTAGTGAAGAACAAGGTTTATGAGAGAAAACCCCACACAGTAGATGAATTAAAAGAGTACATCTCAAAAGTATTTATAGAAATTGATTCAGATCGGGATTTGTGTTGTGCTGTGTGTCATAGTCTTTTGGAGAGGTTCAAGGAATGTTGCAATGTTGAAGGAGGATATTTTGAACACTTAAAAGATTAAACTTTGCTAAAAAAAAGGAAGTAAAGTGTTAAACAAATGTACATGAACAGTTTTGAACAAATATGATTGCAATAAATATGAATGGATTAAAATGTTTTTAAAGAATGTAAAGTGCTTACCTACTAAATGTAAGACTACCTTTTGGCCATCCCCCCAACATATATATATAGGGTGCGATGGATAAACTGTCATCTAAATTCTGCAAAAATGAAAATAACACTGACATCTCATTTTAACAAATATATTTAACAAAATTACAGAAAAATATCTTGAAATACTAAAGAGTAAATTTATTCAATAAAATAACCATTGACTTCAACCATGGCCTACCAACGACTTCTGAATCTCCTGCAACTCTTCTGGAAGGTCACCTTGTTTAAGTTGGTGAATGCTGCCATAATCCTTGCCTTCAGTTCATCTTTGGTGTTACAAGGAGTTTTGTTGGTCTCTTGTTCAACTGCATCCCACACATAATAATCAAGAGGTTTGCAATCTGGTGAGTTAGGTGGACAGATATAATGGGCGATGTGGTTGCAGAAATTGTCTGACAGCCACGACTTGGGTTTCTTGCTTGTGTGGCATGGAGTCTTGTTGCTAAATGCAGGGTCTTCCAGCAGCCACCCTCTTGACCCAGGGCAGCACTACCTCCTCAAGGTACTTGATGTAGACCTCTGTGGGAAGATGAATGGAGGCATTTCACCATCACTAATGATCACTCAAAACACCTTCTTAATCACCATTAGACTCATCCAACTCTTTCTGAATCCTCTGCAGTCTGAAATGTTTGTATTGGAGATTCCAGTGCGAATGCCAAGCAGTACAAAATGCCATTTCCAAATTTCTGGTGGATTGAATTGTGTCATGGTGCTCTTTTTCTCACAGACAGTGCCCAACTGAGCCTACTATACTGTGCAATTAACAAAATCAAGAAAACAAACAATGTGCATATGTGAAATTAAAAATTTACCCATCACACCTTGTATAATGCACATGTACACACAACATATATAATTTTATATAGAATTGTTTATTAACAGCAATGAAATGAGACCATCTCCAGGGTAATGGATATCATTGCTATGTTGTTTCAAAGACGGGAAATAGTATGTTGAACTCTAGAGACAACAGCTACTGCGAAAATACCATATGTATTCATGAGGATCATTGAATTCATAGGATTGGTTTTCAATTGTATGATCACACTTTGCTGCTTTTTTACTAGCATCTATCTTACATTAGAGGAAAACTACTTTTACCACATAAATAGTTGTCTTCTTTAAAGCTAGACATGTCAAACATACGGAAGTGAAAAAAATCTGGAATAGCAGATTATGTCAGAAAGTAGAAAGTTGTATATGTAAATGCTGGTGTACAAGGCAACTAGTTGTATTAGACAACCCTCCAAATTTTCAAGTTAAAATGTAGGGCTATATTTGTTCTACAAGATGATCCCCCCCCCTGCCAGATTGTATTTTAAAATGTATTCTATTGAATTTATTAAATAAATTCAGTAAGAATATACTTTCTTTTCAATTAAATTCTAATAAAAAATTGGTGGGCAGATATTGTCAATTAATTACTACACTCTATAATACCATATGAATGGGTGTAGTGTTTTTGGTAAGTTATTACAATAGCCTGAATGACTTTTCCTTACTAACCCCACCCACTTGTTTTACTTGAATGTGATCTTTAAACAGATTGTTGAGACACACATCTCCTTACCAAAAACCACAGGATTTAATGTTCCCATTTTATACCTGGAGTATAAGATGTCCTCCTATTTTGGGGGGGAATTTTTTAAGGTTGCCTTGTATATCGATATATACAGTAGTACTCTTACTAGTATAGTCTAAATAATGGAAAAAAAGGTCAAATTCATTCTCAAGTCTCATAGACTCCCTGAGGAGAATGAGGCCATGCTAGGAATTACTATTGTCATTTCTGTTGTAAGTAGTAGTGGTTTTTACAAGATGGGTCTGCTAACCCCATACCCAACAACCTTTGAATTCAGATTTGTGCTTCTATACTGTTTACCAGCCACAGCTAAAGAGCCCCGTTTGCCCTACTATTTAACCTATAGCATGATCAAGAGAAAAGATGGATTCATATCTTTCTCAAGAGTATTTGAGTGTAAGTAAATGCAATGAACACATCTGATATTTGAACTCAGCTCTTTTGTTTCTCATTCCATTCCACTATTCATTACACCACCCCCACATCCATTCTCAGCTTGTTCTATCACTCCAGGATAAGAATCAGGTTAGACCACAGACGCATTGTCACAAGCCTATTGCTACTTTATCATTACATCTGTGACAAATGCTTCCACAAGTTCCATTCCTTGTAGCCATCAGCTCAGTCCATGCTATGTCCACAGAGTTGGACTCAATCTTTTGTCCATGTTCCATTTGTAACAAGAAAGGCTCACTCAGACTGCTTTTTGCCAAGAAATGCTATTTTGTGGAATAGACCCCATGTAGATGCTTCCCTGAAAGCTACAATCTTAATCTTTTCAAGTCAAAGGTCATTCATTATCTATCCTACTCATAATTTTCACCTCCTCTGACATTCATATAAATATATAATATTTTAAAATGAATGTTCTCATACAATCACCAAAGTTAAGCAATGTTGAATCTGGTCAGTACTTGGATAGATGACCACATGTTATTGTAAGTTTGGATGTATGGAAGGTGTAATGGATAACAGCTCAGTATTGGAAATCAGAGAGCCGAGTTTCAATTCCAGTTCAATTCCACTTGGGTTTGTTATATTCACTTATGTGCAAATACCCTTGGGAAAGGCATGAATCCAGCTCTTCTTAATTAGTAGGACAATTAATTCTAACAATCTAAAATGTATTTTCGGACCTTAAACAACAGTTTGATAAGCTGTAAAAAAAATCAATCAATTCTTCAGTAACCCTTTACTTTGATTAGTTCTTAAGACTTATATGTGGTGAATTTTAGTATTAAAAAAAATAAGAGGGAGAATGGCAATTGAGAATAATTTTTTTAAGATGTGATAACCGTGGTGAGGAAGGAGAAAACCAAGTTTTACCCCTGAAAACCTTTTGTGTTTTTTGTGTTGTTGTAAAAGAAAATCCAAATCAAAATTGGGTTGACTTTAGTAGGCCTCAAAATATGGCAATTGTTTTTGTTTCCCTGCCAGTCTTGATGAATCACAACCTTTCTTACACCCAATAAAAGAACTCCTTTGCATTGTGACTTGTGATGTCAATTCTTTACCCTTTAAATTTACAGCCCCAATGTTTTCTAATGATAGACTAGTGCGACTGATTTTTTTACCCTTCAAATTACGACCTTTGACTTATGATTTTTTTTCCTTCCCTATTGCTATTTTACTCAGTAACTAAATGGTATAAATCAGCCCAGTGTGCATTTCAATGTAGTGTGGCTTTCATTATCAGCAGGAACATTGTGAAGAAAAAGTGCATTCTGTTTGGAATCCTTGGGGAAAAAAAATGACGAGAATTAATATGAATAAAGACATTATAAAAGTTGAGGAAAGCATGACTGCCATATTGATTTTGTTTCTGATCCTGTGAGAAACTGAGACAAACTTTTGCACAGTTGGAGTGAATAGAACAGAATGTATCAAAGCACAAAGCTGGTATGGAATTATTTGTTTAACAAAGATATGTATTGAAAATAACTCCCCTTTACAAATAATGAAATAATCTGTACTGCAGGTGATCCTGAAGATGAAATAATTGTTATTACAAGTGTTACTGTGAGCATTTCTGTTTATTATAATTTTATATTCTGCACTAGTTGAGAAAGAGACCAAACAAATTGTACACTTGAATGAATGAGCCAAAGCATTGTGAAAACAATGTATCATACAGAAGGTGCTTATCTCACTTTGGTGGAGATAAGTGACATAGGTTACATGATAGGCGTTTAGTGATGTCACACTATACAGTGACGAAAGTGGCAGCTAAAGACTGTTTATTTACAGCAACCAAACAGTAAGGCTGTTTTCTTTAGCTCAGACTCCCCCATGTTCTGTTTGTGGATTATGTCCTTACCTTGGACACAGATGAATCTGGCCTGTTTGAATCTGTAGTCCTAAACATGGCTTCTCCAGACAAAGGAGTATCTCCATATTATATGTAAGACCCTTCTTTTTGTTTCTCTAAACACTTTGCTTTGCTGTGTAGATAGATGTGATATATTATTCTCCACATCAGACATGTGTATACATGTATATATAGTTTTGTGTGTCTTAGTGATATAAAAGTCTCTCTGAGAACAAAGAATGTTTGTCATTCATTTTTCTTTCAGTCATTCTGTCCCATTCATGAAGTTAGATGTTATTATATCATAGATAGAATAATGCTCATAATGGGGGAGAAAAAATCTTTCTACCATAGTTCTCTCCCCTTACAAATAGGATAAATAAAACAAGGAATGAGGTTAATTTGTTTTTCTCATACACTCAATATTATGAGAATTAAAAATGCATACTTCTTAACAATCTATAGCAAACACAGGTATTAATTAATTTTTTCATGAGAGATTAGTTATGGATTTCAATACCTTGTCCATATAGGTGAATTTTAAGCTGAAAATAAAATTCAAAATGGAGATTTGTATTAATTTTGAAAAAAAGATTACTCTCTTTTTCTCTCACACACAAAGGCACACATACAAATCTTTCATGTTTTCTTGAATAATACTTGTATAGGCATAAAATAAATAAAAATAAAAGGACTGAAGATGTTTTTAACACATGCTCCATATGATGAGAAATAAAACTGAATGTTTCTTAACAATCCATAGCAGAGACAAGCATTTATCAATTTTTTCGAGGAGAGACAAGTGTGATTTTTAATACAGTGCAGCTTTCATTGATCAACAAAAACCTGATATAGAATTCTTTGTTTAATAAAAAAAATAAATTGAGAATATCTCCCCATGTAAATTATAGAATAAATTGTATTGTTGAAGATGGAATAATCAATATTATAAGGATTATTATGAGCATTTTAAATATTCTACTTGCTACCATTTCTGTTTTTACACTGAATAGAAAAAAAAAAAAAAAGAAACAGAAAAAAAAAGAAAACATCCATCTTTTCCCAACTAGATTGTACACTTGTAGAAGGCCATAGAATGGATGAACCAAAGCATTGTGAAAACAACATAAAACAAAGGAGTTAAATGTCCAAATAATTCTTGGAATAATAATGACTCCTTAAAATTAGAAGATCTTCAAGGAAAATCACAGAATGAAATCACAATCAAGTTTAAATCTTTGTGATTCAAAATAAAATTTTTGAAGCAACTTCATAGACAAACATTTTCTTTCATTGATTTTGGTATCTGGAACAAACATTTTAAATACTAGAATAACAAGTGTTACACCAAAAAATTTTCTGTTCAGAATTCTAATTACTATTTTCCATATTTTCTTATTTCTCTTTGTACCTTATTGTTTCTTATTCTGAAACAAACAGCAAAATTAATTCTGTCAATTTTTTTTTTTTTACTATCATCTCCAACTTACTTTGATAAGAAATTTCATATTTCAAGAATTTTTTTATACTCGGTAATCTTAGCATTACATTAATTCATTTTATAAATTTAAGTAATTTATTAAGTTGACAGTTCAACTGTCCAAATAATTCTGTAGTTTCTTCATTGTGACTACTAATATTGGGCTGAGAAAGTTTATAACTACTTTTACTACCTTTTTCAACTGAAGCCTCCAAGGTTTCAACCTCTACTAATGTTGCTACAATTTAACTCCTCTGGGTCATGTCTATGGAAGACTGTAGATGTACCTTCTCTATTCTCAATTTATTTATCATAAAGGCCCAGTAGGTTTTGGTTATTTTTGCTCAATCACAAGCTACAGTGATGGCAGCTGTCAGCTATGAGTTGTTTGAACACTTTAAAGAGCCTAAGACACAGGACATTGTTTTTCTATGAGGCTGATTCGTGTTTCATGTTGAGAAAATGTGAACATTTCCACCTTTAGATTTCATTTCGGGAGGCAGCTATATATAGGAGATAGTTGTTTACAGCAATCTTTGGATGTTGCCAGCACTGTAGTGCCTTCTGTAGTTTTTTTTATTCAATTGTCTTTTTACTATATTAGATGGGCAAAATGGTGCCTCTGGGAGCATCCCATTCCAATGCTTTTTAATGCACCATCATTGGTTATGCGTAAAATCATGACAGTCAAAACAAATACTTTTATTCCATTAATCAAACCAAAGTCAATCAGTTTAGTAAGAAAGAAAAAAGGTAAAAGATATTGTTAGAAATTACATAGGTTTAAAATGTCTTAGATGTTCTAACCATGTGATGTTAGAAAATTGTAATTTACTAATAATTTCTAGTAATCTACTGAGAATGACAAGGGAATTAGAGAAAGAAAAAAAAGTTTATTTTTAAAGTGTTAATATACAGAGTTCAAGGAAAGTTTTATTGGAGATAAGAATTAAACTTTATATATACCCTAGTACCTTTGAATGGCATTAAAAAAATGAATTTAAATGATTCTATAACAATTATATTATTATAATAAGTCTAATAATAACAGTAGACAGAAAGTCAATACCTAACTTAATATCTGCTGAAAAGTTATAGGATGTAGCAATTTAAACAAGAGAGACTATAGATAAAGAATTTAAAGGTTGTATCAATGAAAAATGTGATGCCAAGATTAAAAAATACATTGGATTAGTAAATAAAGCATTCCAAAAGCTAATCAAGGTGCTAAAAAACAAAACAAATCATTAGAAACAAAGAGTGTTGGATTGCTATTTGCTATCCATCCTCTTTTTGTAGTGAATGCTGGACAATTTTCACCATGGATGAGGAGAAAACTAGAGGCAGCAGAAATGTGGTTTGACAGAAGGATACTAAAAATTCTGTGGATGAAGTGAATAAGTAACAAGGAAGTCTTAAAGAAAATGGCAACAGAAAGGATACTTCTATTCAGAATCGGGAAAAGAAAGTTGAAATTCCTTGGGTACATAATGAGGAAGGCAGGCTTGGAAAACTTAACCCCCATAAGGCATATTGCAAGCAAAAGAGATAGGGGAAGGCAGTGAGCCACTTACCTGAAAAACTTGTGTGAATGGATGGTGGAACAAAGGATGGGAGCCTCAACAAAGGGAGAAAACTGCTAAGGGTCACAAGAGATAGGAAGTTGGGGAGAGTCATGATCGTCCCTGTTCTGAAGGGATGTAGCATATAGAAGAAGAATGTTACTGAAGCTATAAAAGACAGGAAGTAAAAAGATAATAATTTAGGACAGAAAATTCACAAAGCTTGAAAATAAGTCATCAGGAAATTTTTTTATAAGTTCCTTATATTAGGTTGGTGCAAAAATAATGACGTAATAATGTCGTTTTTTGACGTATTTTTTAACGCCAAAAAACGACATTATTACGTCATTATTTTTGCACCAACCTAATATATACAGTTTTAAATAATTTTTCTAAAAATATGCTAATTGCGGTCATATTTATTGTACTACTGGAGATGGGATAATTGATGTTATAAGGATTATTGTGAGCATTTTAAATTTTCTGCTTTGCACTTATTTGCGGACTATTGGTATGAATGGCTAAATAGCAATAACAAATTATGTTGTTGGAATCAACACTTTGCATAATAAATATTTACGGGGGTTCCTGGAACATTTATTCTGGAAACAATATTGATGGACTCAATGTGAAGTAAAAAATTAATTATAAAACAAATGACAATTCCTGTGTTAACAAAAGAAATTACATATAAAAACAGTTGTAATTAACTGAAACACATTAAAACTTGTTATAATGAAAATATGCTTGTTTGTACATGTGTGTGTGTGTGTGTCTGTAATAAGTGTGTGTGATAGATATGTGCGTATATGTGTGCGTGACAAAGAGTACAAAAGTCAAGAGAGAGAAAACCATATAAATAAATGTATCACAATAGGAGAGATACTTTACCTATATGTGACTACCTCTGAAAACAAAAAGGTAAAAGAGGGTGAGTGAGAATATCATTTGCCTATTTATAGGCTTAAAGAGCGCCCCCTAGCAAGCGGTTTTGGCAGAGCCAAGTGGTTTAACCCACAGATCTGTTCTTTCTAAGTGGATTGTAAACTAGTGGAAAAGAGACTAAACAATTATTGATAGAACTACTAAAAAAATTTAAAAAAATAATTACTGTTGCAGCTCTTTAATTTTGCTTTTATATAACAAATAAGGTGTCATTATCTTTGATAAAAATGAGCTCTTTGCAAATCCTTGGATTCTATTTTTTTTCTTGGATAAAAGTTATATTTTTTTAATGACAATTACAGGTGTTTAAATACCTGTGAAATTTTATAACACACAATGTAAAATGTAACACAGAGAATTGGAATAATAAAAGTTTTAGTGGCATATTAACACCTCTATGGGTTATTTAATGCTGAAATCTAAATATTTTGTAAGCAATTTTATTTTATTTTTGGAGATAATAATGGTTCCCAAGGTTATTTATGAATAAGTGAACATAACAAACCCAACTGGAATTAGAACTTGGCTCTCCAATTAACAATTCTGAGCCATTATCCATTACACCACCTGCATATCTAAGCTTACAGCACTTGTTATTCTCAAGACCTATTTAGGTCCTGACCTGAGGTTTCTTAACTTTGGTGTATGGTAGCTGGTGTTTCAATGTGATGTAGCCATAAGATGGAATAGTGAAAGATGTCTTCTAAAAGCTAAACAAAGTATTAAGAAAGAGGAAATTTTCATTAGAGCACTGAATTGTTATGTAATATCAGTCCTTGTATAAGGCAGTGAATGCTGAACAATTTCCTCACAGGGACTTGAGGCAACATATGTGGTTTTACACAAAGATGCCGAGAATACCATAGACTGAACATGTGAGTAATGAGGAAGTTTTAAGTATAACCAAAACAAAATGGACACTTATATTTAAAATGAGAAAGAGTCAGTTGAATTTTTTGGAAAACACATATTGAGTAAAGTAGGATTAGAATATTTGACACTCACAGGGCAATATTAAAGGAAAGGGAGATAAAGAGAAATTTAAAATTGTAAAGGGGGCTTAGAGTATTTAATATAAGACATATGGAAAGTAAGATGGAAACAGTGAATAACCTACCTAAAAAAGTTTACTAGAAATGATGCCAGAGCATAAACAGGGAGAAAAAGGACAAATATTGCTATATATATATATATATATATATATATATATATATATATATAGCTGCATCTACCACAAGGAAAGTTTGTTCTCTGTGTCATGCCAGAAGGTATTATTAGGTTGGTGCAAAAATAATGTCGTTTTCTCACATATGTTACTATGTGAGAAAACGACATTATTTTTGCACCAACCTAATATCTATAAATCCATGAATTTAATACTGTTGCCATATATGGTCTGGTGTCTCTGCTGTTCATCTCAAGGTCCCTGACAAAATTTGAAGACAGATCTTCAATGTGATTGGTTCTGACTTGGCATCTTGACTCCAGTCACTTTCTCACAGATGTAGTGTGGCTTCCCTCTGTCTTTTCTACAAATATTTTCATGGCATCTGCTCTGACGAGCTATTTTCACTCGTTCTGTGACTGCATGAATTTAAGTGTGCTATTAGGTTGGCAACTTGGTTCCACCCTTTTACTGTTGAAATAGTTAAATGTAACCACCTCTCCAACAGTTTTTTCTTTCACACTTCCCAACAGTCAAACTCCCTTCCTCTTACTTGCTTCCCTGTTAACTATAATCTTCAAAAATTTAAATGTAATGTCAATTGACATCTTCTGATGCCTTGATCTCTAGTCTTCTTTTTATCAGAGAATTGGCAATCATTCTTCTTCAGAACTTTTTCTTTTTTAAGCATTTCGCCCCAGGCAAGGCAGAATTGCCACTAGTATACAAGGGGTCACAGAGCATGAAAGTAAGAGAAAAAACTAGGGTATAGGTGGAATTTGAAGGCTTTGCTAATTAACCCATAGCTGGGGGAAAGAAGAAGTGGATTCATACCTTTTCCCTGGATATTTGTGTGCAAGTGAATATAATCAAGCTGATAGAATGCATGGTTGTTAGCAAAAGGATGAAGCCAAAATATAAATTACAAATTGGAGATATCAAAATCCAGCAAGTAGAAAAATTTAAACATTTGTTTTAACAGAGGACAGAAAATGTGACACTGAAAGCTGAAGGCACCTTGGGATAGTGAAAGGTGCCTTCCAAAAGCTGGGCAAAGTATTAAGAAACAGGAAAATCTTGTTAGAAAAAAAGAAAAGACTATTGAACTGTTATGTAATATAGCAGTGAATGCAGGACAATCTTCTTCGAAATGAAGAAGAGACTTGATGCATCAGAAATGTGGTTCTACTGAAGGATACTAAGGATGTCATGGACTGAACATATAAACAATGAAAAAGTTTTAGAGAAAATGGAAACAAAAAGGTTACTTACGCATAGCATCAGGAGAAGATAGTTGAAATTTCTAGAGTAAATAGTGAGAAAAAAAGGCTTAGAAATATTGAAGGCAAGAAAGCAGAGGAAAATAGCACATAACCTACCCAACGAGCAATGGTTAGTAGAACAGGGATTAGAGGAGATAGTGAAAAGACAAACTTTAGTAAAAGCTACAGAGGATAGGGAATTGTGGAGAGCTCATACCCAGGATGTATAGAAGAAGTGCAATGATTTTAATATCTTTGGCCAAAATTTGAACTTATCTCACCAATTTTATTTTCTGTACTCCTGTTATGTTACATACACATTGCTGGTCATAAAAAAATGACTGTACTGTTATTAGAGCATTGGGAAATGGTTAAGCAAAGTGTCACTGTTAAGTAATATGAAAAAAAGCAAGGCAGAAGATAATAAAGCATTTTTTTTGCAAAAGCTTGTTCATCCTCAAAGTGTATAATTCGTGCAAGAATGCACTGTCTGCACAATAAGTACCTATTAGCAATAATTATTTTTGTGTTAAGAATAAATAGAAGAAGTTTGGGAAGTGTCATCTTTGGCTTCTTTGTTCTGCCTCGTGAACAGAATGAAATATAGACAAGATATATAAGTATTCTATCACAAGTGTTCCAAGTCATTTCTTTCTTGTTTCATAGAAACCCCATAAAAGTAAGCCACATCTAAGAGAGGATAATTAAGCAGACGGCAACTAGATATGAAATGTGTAAAGTAAATTGCTTCATAAAGAACATTCCAGAAATAAGTCACAATTATAATGGAATGTTGAAGAATATTTTAAATAAGACTTCATATATAGAATGAATATGGGGAATAGGATAGCAAGACAAGCTGGTATTGCCCAACACAAAATAGTCTTTGTGATTTTATCATTTATTAATCTTTGGAAGATGGTTTATTCAATTTGTAAAAGAAAAATGATTGTAAATATATGCTAGTCACATACACCTTGGCAGAAAGAAAATATCTTAGATCTTCGCTTCTAAAGATTTTATGGAAAATAATGCAGTAATTTGTCAGTCTTTAAAAAGCGATATTAGAAATACTATTTGCTAATTGCTAAAGTATTTTGGCTTGAATTAAGGAATTGGAGAGCCGAGTTTAAATTCTAGTCAAATTCATTACATTTACTTATGTGCTAGTACCCTTGGGAACAGTATGAATCCATCTCTTCTCCTCCAGCTATAGGTAAATAGCAGGACAGACTGGGTTCTATAGCCTTGGGTGGCAACCAGTCCAGGAGAAGGAAAACTTTGAATTCAAACAAGCTTGGAGAGGATTGGGCTCCATCAGGCTGTTTTACCCAAGACACACCACTTCTACTGTGGCTGAAGTATATGTGATGCCCCTATAACTCCAATGACTTATGTGATTATGATTGTGTGAAAGTACTAGAGGGGAAATACCCCATAGAACTTGCATTGAACAATTGAGCAAAGATGTATACTTGTCTCCAAAAATTTTGTTGGTAAGGAGGGCATTTGGTTGTAAAATTATATAAAGCTTGAAATGAATCACTGTGAGGATAAAACTGGAATAAAGCAAAAGAAATACAAAATTTATAAAGTTTTATTGCTTTCTGGTTACAAGAAATAAAAAAAAAAGTAGTTTGCAAAGTTTTCTTATTCGGCAAGAAAAAAAAGAAATGAAAAATAAGATTATGACATAATTTTACTTGAAGAGAAAGAAATTATATTATTACAACATTCTAAAATAAAAATATAACTAGACATATTTTTCACAGACATGAAGTGACTCCCATTAAAAATAAAATAAAATATAAAAACAAAAATAAAAAAAATTCAAATGAAAATAAGGCATTTGTGCTTTCTTTTAAAACCCTTACCTCTTTCTTTCTTTCTTTCTTTCTTTCTTTCTTTCTTTCTTTCTCTCTCTCTCTCTCTCTCTCTCTCTATATATATATATATATATATATATATATATATATATATATATATATACACTTCTCTCTCAATTAACAAGAAGGCAACCCTCAAATAAAAAGAGGAAGAAGAAGAAAAGGCTGAACTCAGCAGAAAAATGCCAGAATTTTGTGGGACCAGAGCCTACTTATTTATGAGTATAAATCAGCCAAAATGACAAGCTTCCATTATAAAAAAAAATTAAAAAGTAAAGAATGCCATAAAATAAAATCATTTTGGCCAATCAAAAAACTTAACACATAGAGACTTTTGATGTTAGCTGAAACCAAGGTTTGTGCCAGTCTTGGAGCCTGGTCAAAAGGATATAAGCTCACAGTTCTGAGCTAGACAGAAGACAGCAAGAGAAACCAAGGAAGAGATGCAGCTGCTAGAGAAACCAGCAATGCATGAAGTAGTTAAGAGGGCATCTGCTAATGATATTTCTGCCCTTATTAGGGCCAAGAAAAATACAGTAGATTGACACTGATATATTTCTAAGATGACAACTACTATGAGCAAGATCTGACTTTGAACTACCCCCTGCTTTCTCCAGACTGTTACCAATATTGCTTCACCAAATATCAAAAGACAAACTCTAAAGCAAATCAATAAAATATATTATTTATTTTATACCCTTGAGCCAGTTCGTTTTATTCCAAAGTTTCTGGTAAATAAAAGCAAAGACTATCTTGCACAAACATCCACAGTAATCCTTAATTCCTGAAAATCCTTTTTTTTTTTTTATTTCCAATGCATTTATATAGTTCAATGATTTTTAATATTTTTCTATAGAAAAATCATTTGTGAAGAAATTCTATTATAAATGAAACATTAGACATGAAAACACTGTAATTCTATCAATAATGCTTGTGTTAATTCCTGACAAATACCTCAAGGCTAACATAAAACAAAAGATAATCAGATGACTTAAAATGTAAACTTGAGACATTTATTTAACCAGTTCCTTTATAATATCAAAAAAAATTGAAAATAAAAATAAATACAATTAAAAAACATAAAAATACTGAATCATAATTCTCTTGTATTTTTATCTTTCATAATTATATCTTCTAATCTAGTGACATGGTTGCAGTAATTTTTAATATTTGAAGGATTAATTATACTTAAAAGTAGATGGGGGGAATTTTTGTTATAGTTTCACTAGTCTATAGGAAGCACTGTCAGTCTCAAATATGATAGTCTGCATAACAATGCCTTGTTTGTTTTGCATAAATCATAGTCAGAGTATTTTAGAGTGCTATTTGATCAATAACAAGAGATAATATCGAAATTAGCCATGAATTTAAATCATTACATATTAATTTTTCACTTATCCACCATGTGCAGTAGATAGTGCCAATTTGAAATTACAATTTACATTTTTTTATCAGTAGTTTTTAAGAAAAGAATTATGGGTACTAAACAATGACGCCTTATTTGCAAACATGACCTGAGAGAGACAAGAGAAGAACTCTGACCTCATTGTCTAGAATCAAAGCCTTTTTATCTCAGAAAGTTACATGGTTTTTGCACCATCTTGTGACAAGGGAAGATAACCTTAGTTTTATTTATTTTTGATTTTTTAGAAAAAAAATCAAAATTAAAAACAAAAATTCAGTATAAAGACTATTCAAATGAAAGGAGCATTATGTTTCAACTAGATGCACTTGCAAGATAAAAAAAGAGTTTGTTAAAATATAAAAAGAAGATAAAATCATCAAATATATTGAAATGGATTGAAGTTTAATATAATCATAAATGTCTATTCTTTCTCGATTTTTTTTCAATTTAATGCAAAAGCAAATCATTTTGATTCCTTTTCTGTGAAGATTGTGCTCATCAAAATGCAAATGTTAATCAAAGGATGAACTTCAATTCATAAATAAATATATATTTGCATTTCTTAAGTAAATATATATGCAGATGAAACCAGTTTATGAGAGAACCACCAAAAGTCATCTAAACTTGTAGTAGACCGTGGCTGTGATGTTGTTGATAGAAGTAGAAGAACACATGTGGGGTTAAGATTTTCCTGCTAGCCGGTCCAACTACATGAGAAAGTTGGACTTTAATTAAGTCCAAAGAAGACAAAGAAAAACAACACAAGACCGATAAATATATGTATACAAATATATATATTAATAACAAGTTACATGGACAGTTGCAATGGACAGAGTGTGTGTGTGAATATTATATATATATATGTGTGTGTGTGGGGTGAGTGTTCGTACATATGTGTATTGTGCTTAGCGTGTTCCCAGCATTTGGGAAATGCTATCTCTGTGAGCATTCACATCTGCGGGGTCGTAAGGCTGAAAAGCCTGAGGAAAAAGAGAGAAAGAGGCAAAGGGTCAGCGACTATTTATAGCCAGGGAAGAGAGACCCCTGGTGAAAGGGTTAACGAACTAAAGGAGGAGTTAACTCCGATAAACTAAACATAGGTTTGATCTGGCTCTTGTAAACGTAGAGGAGAGCACAAGGAGTCAGGTACTTACTGGAGTGGCACAGGGAACAGACCATTTATCCTGCATCTTTAGCGATGAATCACATGTATGAGTTCCACTCAGGGGTAAGTCTAAGCCCCAATAGTCTTTCAAAGCATGGTATCTCCCTGAGGGGACATCTATTCATCATGATTAGTGATAGTTTGGGCTTTGATCGGCAATTGATAAAAGATCAGCTTCTAATTTCTGGTCATCACAAGTTATGGAGGTGTACCCATATATCATTGTATCATTGGCATAGATATTCACAAATGATCTGAGTATACTCTTAGGCAAATCATTTACGTAAAATAAAAAGAGGGTTGGTTTGAGAAATGAACCCTGGGGGATGCCTGCATTGATCACTAGGACCCCAGATGACTGGCTATAAACAACTACCTTCAAGGACCTACCAATTAGGAAGGACTTTATAATTGAGAAAACTGTTATAGCAGGAGAGCTTGAGCAGGAAACCTTGCTAAATGTCTTCAAAATATCTAATGCTATGGTAAATGTCTTGTCACTGATGCACAACAATGTTTGATGGAGAAGAGTGCAGGTGAATGTGCATAATTACCTTACCTGCCTAGACAATAGCATCAAAAACCTGTAGCTAATAAGACATAACAATCAATCTGTCTGATAGATGTTAGTGATAATATTAGATATTTCTTTATAAGGAATTCACAATTCATTGACCGAGTGTTAACTTCAGTTGAAATTTATACAATCATTCTCTTAAAACAATTTTTCAAGAAAATAGGTTTTAACTGTTATTGCTCTTTCCAGTCTGAAACTTTTTGTAGTCCTGAGTATGATGATAAACTACATCTGGTAACAAGGCCTCAGATTGGGAATTTGAAGGTTTTAAGGAGCATGAAACCACCTCTTAATTGCTGTTGTTCTCAGGTCCATTTCTGACCCACCTGTTAGGGTCATAGCTATGAGCAAGTAGTAAACTCCAAGCAAAACACCATGAAAGTATAAAAATACATTTTTATAGTAAAAATACCAGCAATACATTTTTATATAAAAAAACTCACCAACAATAACTTATTATACAAAAATTACAACCAATACCTTTTATCTGTAGTTGAAGGGGTACTCAAAATATATTTAGCTGAATTCATAAATTATGTTCAAAATATTTAGATTTCAGCATTAAATAACCCATAGGGGTGTTGATATGCCACTAAACATTTTCATTATGTCATTATTTTCTTTTCAAGTTACACGTGCTATCCATTTTAGTTGTTGCTGTTGTTGAAATTCCTCAAATGATGTGGTTTCTGTTATTTGGTACAGTTCTTTGTTTCTGGTTTTGTAGAACCATTCCACAAGTTTCAAAGAACGATGGTCCTTGTTAAGACCTACATGCCTTATTTGCTTGAAGCCATTTTTAATCATTGATCTGAGAATGTAGTTGTATATGGCTGACAGTTTACATATTTCTGAATGAGCTTGGCACAAGGCATAGCATCCACATGAAAGTCTTGATCTGATAACGCTATTTAAGAATGTGACAAATTTTTAGGCTAATATATATATATATATATATATATATACAGAATGTGATGGGTAAATTGTCACCATTTTATTATTTTTAATTTTGCACTTACACTTTGTTTACGATTTTGTTGACTGCACAGTATAATAGGCTTAATTGGACACTGTATATGAGAAAAAAGACCACCATGATGCAATTCACTCCACCAGAAATTTAGAAATGCCATGTTGTACTGCTTGGCATTTGTTCTTGATTACAAACATTTCAGAGTGTTTGGGTGCCAATCTGAGAACAATGCAGAGGTTTTGGAAAGAGTTGGATGAATCTAATAATGATTACAATGGTATGACAGCTTGGAAAACTCACTCTGATCATTCTGATAAAAGAACTCCCAAATTTGTTGGTGAGAGCCAAAGACTCAACACAGAGGCCTACATCAAGTAGGAACTGTCCTGGGTTGAGAGGGTGTCTGTTGGAAGACACTATATCTGGCAAAAGGACACCCAAGTCATAGCAGTCAGACAATTTCTGTGACAGCATCACCTCTTACATCTGGACACCTAACTCCGCAAACCCACCTGATTATTATGTGTGGGATGCAGTTGAGTGAAAGACCAACAAATCTCCTTGTAATACCAAAGATAAATTATGGCAGCAAGTTGCAGGGGATTCCCAAGTTGACTGGATGCCATGGTTGAAGACAATGGTGATTTTGGCTTGGATTGAGGAATCAGAGAGCCAAGTTTGAGTTCCAGTTGGATCCATCCATTACATTCACTTACGTGCTAATACCCTTGGGAAAGGTATGAATCCTCTTCTCTCCACTCACCAATTACAAGTAAATAGCAGGACAGACTTAGTTCTTTAGCCTTGGATGGCAACTGGTCTAGGAGAAAGAAAACTCTGAATTCAAAACTGGCCTGGAAGCAAAACTTGATGGACAGCTAGGGACTCTGGAGCCTTGCAAGGCAACCTATCTAGGGGAAGGTCACTCCAAAATATAACCTGCAGCCTTTGTACCAGAAAGCAGATGACAAGCATTGGACAAGAGAGTGGGAGTGGGAATGAACAAACTTTTCTCACTTAAATAAATTTCAGATGCAGGTCATTCTATGACACTGGATGAATCTTCTAGTCTCATGAAAGGACTCATTGGTAATGTGTTGATAGAATATGCATGCTTGGGCTCACAACACGAGAATCCATGCATATATAGATAGATAGAATTAACATATTTAGTTGGATTGATGTGAGTTTGTGACCCTGGGTTTCACACACCTGAGATGAGGTATTGTAACTTCACTATTTACATTGTTCTCATTTGAACAGACATATTAACTAAAATTACTGTATATATATATATATATATATATATATATATATATATATATATATATATATATATCACTATTTTCTATTTTTAAACATAACTTAATCTGTATAATTTAAATTTTTTTAAACCCCTTTTTATTCCTCTTTTATTAACATTTCATTCTTCATATAACCCCAATTTGATGTCATAAGGTTAAATTCCCCGTTTCACGATGTGAGAATCCATGCATATATATATATATATATATATATATATATATATATATATATATATATATATCTGACATGAGGTATTGTAACTACACTATTTACATTGTCCTCATTTTAACAGATGTATTTACTAAAATTACTGTATATATGAATTAGCATTAAAATGACGACATAAAAGCAAATTCAAATTTGTTTTGGGAAAAGCATGATTTTGTATTTCTAAACATAACATTATATAATTTAAGGTTTTTTTAATCCCTTTCTATTCCTCTCTTAGTTTTAAATTAACATTTCATTCTTCTTATATCCCCAATTTAATGTCATAAGATTAATATCTGGCTTTAATTTTATAAAAACTCTTCCTTTTAAGACTAATACCTTCCACCCTCCCCTGACCTCTGTCTTGTACCTTTTGTCTGACTGAAACATTGAAATTCTGTATTAGTTTTTCAACAGTTTTTTTTTGTAGCTTTCACAGTTAAATTTCTTATTCTGAAACAAACTAAGTCTATACCGGTGTCGAATAAGACTGATGAATTTCATCAGTTGAAATAAGCTTATTTCCCATATGAGGTGATTTTGGATTTTATTTTGTATTAATCATTTGCTCTGTAATAATAAATAAATTGAGCTCTTTTTGTGGATGAGTTTTAATATTTTATATTACTAGGATCCACTTGGATTATATACCAATCGATGTATTATCTTTATTGTATATATATATATATATATATATATATATATATAGTGAGAGAGAGATGTAGAGCATCTGTGTGTTGATGTACTTGCAAAATCTGTGACATCTAAGTAGTTTAAAAGACAATCTATTAATATGCATCCATTGCTACATATATTTTTATGCTGTTTCATAACATTGTTACATTGGCTCTCTTTCTTCTTCTGACATTTCTCCATTGCCCAAAAGAGAACATGTCAAAAATAATCCTCCTTGCTGTGGGGTGCTTTTTAATACCTCACCATGAATGAATGAACAAGAACCTGGGTTAAGTATCATTATTTTTGGTTTTAACCATCAACAAGCACCCCTGCTCTCTAAATTACATAACACCTGAATAGATCTGTTTCAACAGGTACAAAGAATGGCTACATTTTACTTACTCTCTACTTACTTATTCAGTTTAACCAACCAGAGAACAATAATTGCAACCTCCTGCTACCATCCGAGAATTACATATCAGTTTTGGTGAGTTGATGGGTACATACCGTTTCCAAGATAAAATCTTGCAGGTAATAGGACACCTTATTTTGAACTCTTATTTCTTTACCTTTTTTAATAATATTAGTAGTACTATTATTATTGTTATTAGTAGTATTGGTAGTAGCATTAGTAAGGGTAATAGTAGCAGCATTATTATTAGTAGTAGTAGTATTAGCAGCAGTATTATTATTAGTAGTAGTATTAGTATTTTTATTAGTAGTATCAGTGTTATTATTATTATTATTATTAGTAGTGGTGGTATTGCATCAGTGGAGAAGACTGAATATTAGAAAATTTCCAAGGAATGTAAACCTATTGAATTTTTGGATAATTCATATTGCAAGGACACGACCCATAAAACATATTTTGAGTGGAATTTGTAAAATAGAATTAGATGCAAACAATCATCATCACTACCACCACCACCACCACCACCACCATCAGCAACAATAAAATGGAACAAAAAGAGAAAATAATTAAATGACATGTTTCTTAATTTCTTAAACCTATACAATTTGGAATGTAAGTAATGTCTTTATAAGAGGAGTGTGAATTTCAGTCACTTCAAGAATTGATCATTTATGCTGACTAAAAAAGTAACTAAAAATGAATATGAAAGTAAATACTAGTCAAAAATTAATAATAATGGCTGACAATGCTTCATCTAATACAAAATGAAGATGAAAGTAAATACTAGTCAAAAATTAATAATAATGGCTGACAATGCTTCATCTAATAAAAAATGATGAAAGTAAATACTAGTCAAAAATTAATAATAATGGCTGACAATGCTTCATCTAATAAAAAATGAAGATGAAATTAAATACTAGTCAAAAATTAATAATAATGGCTGACAATGCTTCATCTAATAAAAAATGAAGATGAAAGTAAATACTAGTCAAAAATTAATAATAATGGCTGACAATGCTTCATCTAATAAAAAATGAAGATGAAATTAAATACTAGTCAAAAATTAAGAATAATGGCCGACAATGCTTCATCTAATAAAAAATGAAGATGAAATTAAATACTAGTCAAAAATTAATAATAATGGCTGACAATGCTTCATCTCATGAAAATAAATGCAAGTCAAAAATTAATAATAATAGTTATAAATTTCTAAGTTTTCCAGTTTTTAATATTTTTCCATTTTCATTTAAAATTATCCTGATTGCTATTCATTAGGCAAAATAAAGTGAATATTTTAATGAATTCATAAATATCTTCAGGTTTTATTTATAATTTGACCGACTTCATGTTTCCATCAATATTTTGATGAATGGATTAAAAGAGTCAAAGAAAGAATAGGTTTTTTTGTCTGCTATATGAAGTCTGTTCCCTAATATTGATGCACTTACATTATATCAGTGTTATAGACAAAGTTAGATTATTGGAGTATTTTAATTAAATCTTCTATTAATAGAAATTGCATATAATGAATATATTTATGCCAAATTCACATGAACACAACTTGATATTTTCTTTTTTTGTCAGCTTTAATGAATAGGAGGTTTTATTTTATTTATGAATCAGGCTTTATTAAACATTGTTGCTCTTTTTTTGGCCTTACACTAGAAAATTATGAACACTGCAAGTTGTATATATATATATATATATATATATATATATATATATATCAATAATTGTGATGAGTTTGTTTGTTACAAATGGCTTATAGAGCCCTGAAATATGATACGCATACTCATTAGACTCAGGAGATGGGTTTAATATAAAAAAATTTAATACTCATAGTGAAAGGGGTTATGTACCATTATTATTTTACACAGGAATATCTTTCTTAGTAACAGAAATAGACTGTGCAAGATTATAATTTCCTTTTTTTCATTAATGTACAGACAAAAAATTACTTGTATGTTTTTAAAAAGCAATTTCAATTAATTTTTTTCTTAAAAATATTTCCTATTTTTCATAGTATTTTTTCATTCGACACTTACCAGGAGCAACTGAAATCTACGTTGATTTTTTTCTTTAATGAAAGTTAAAATAAAAATATAGGCATTTCTTCATTCTACATTTTAGTTCTTTCACTTTGGTATCCACAAAAAGAGGAAGCTACATGAAAGGAAGCCATGTGAAAGTACTTTTTAGGATCTATTTGTTTTTTAAATGACTCACCATCAAAGTAGTTTGTATTTATTTTTTGCCACTTGTTGGAAACAAGTTTTGAAAGTAAATATTTATTTTTCAGGACCACAGAAAAAACAAAATTAAAAAAAAAATATTGCAGAAAATGTTTGTAAAATCTCTTTGAAAATGAATTTCCTCTATTTATATATAAATAATTTGTATATCTGAGGGATAAAAATTCATGCAAGAAAAATCATTTGGAAAATATGTCTGATTGGAAACTTTCTTTTATATTTAAAACATTAACATGTTTGGAATATTATCACAATCATTTAACTTGTTCCCCAAAACATTGTGCTAATTTCTAAAAAAATACTTTGAAAAATATTTCAAAAGCAGCATTTCAACTTCAAAAGTGATGAAAAACAAATTCACAGATGTTCCACTTTTACTAAATATGATAAAAAATGTCCATTGATTGGCTTGATATATCTTTATAGAAACATTTAGATATAGGATGATACTTTTTCAGTGTAATGTCAGTTATAGTTCTTTCCTGCTGAATCAGTGCTTCGTTACCAGATCTTGAACTCATGACCACTATATCACAGTAACATGTATAATCAACTCCTATATCCACTGTGCTACTTACTCTCCCACGGAGGCCATTTATATTCAGTGACCGATGATTTTGTTTATGATAGTCGGTTTGTACCACTTATCATAATTTAGTATTAGGTTGGTGCAAAAATAATGACGTAATAATGTCGTTTTTTGACGTTAAAAAATACGTCAAAAAACGATATTATTACATCATTATTTTTGCACCAACCTAATATTTTATTTCAGAGATAAGTAATTGTTCTCTTCTTTATATCTTTGACTGAATCATCCTTTGGAGATGACTGTCTCACTCACAGAACAGCTGGTAGTGTTTTTTGTTTTGGGCTAAGTTTGATATTCTTTAGATCTGAGAATTTTTGAGAAGGATTCTTCAAGGTTGCACAATATCTTTTAACCATTAAGATCTTTCATTTGGTAGGGAAAAAGTTATTTGAATCCCAAACTGACCATTCATGATCTGTGAGATCAGCATCACTAAACCTATTATCTTTATTTTACATGAGTTACATCTACTTATACTCCAAGAATGTAACTCTTTGGATCAGGAAGGGCACAAACTAATTCTTTCCCTCATAGAAGTTCAATTTAACCTTACCCACCCTATCATTTGTGGGGTCAAGAATCATTTTTGTATTTCATAGTAACTTCAATATTTCATTCCATTTTGTGAGAAATTGATGACTTTTTGGAACCTTGACTAACCAACAAGGTCAATCAATACACACCTACTTCAACTTTAGCATATTGATACATACATACATACATATATATATATATATATATATATATATATATATATATATATATATATATATATATATATATATATAAATAAATATAATTACATTTTAATTGGAAGACAGTAAGGCCACTAAAATACAAGTGGTTACAGTGTGTGGAAGAATTAGGAACAGAAACATTAACGATGAGCAGAAAGAGTAATCAGGTAGACGGTAGATAGGTAATTGACATTGTATTTAAATTTTTGCAGATATATGTGTGTATATTTTTGATAGTAAGAGAGATAGTAAAATGAAACATTGCTAAAAGCTACAAAAGATAGGAAGTTGTAGAGAGCCATGATCACTCGCATCCTGAATTGATATTTTCATACAGTAGAAAGACAAACGTTGCTCAGAAATGCAATGAGTAGGTAGTTGTAGAGAGCCATGACTTCCCTGTCCTGTAGAGATACATGATCATCTATGTCCTGAATTGGAACTTTGGTAGTAGAGGGAAAAAATGCTAAAGCTACAAAGGAAGAGAAGTTGTAGAGAGCCATAATCAACCATGTCCTGTAGAGAGCCATGATCAACCACATCCTGAATTGGCACTCTGGTAGTAAAAGGGATAGTAAAATGACAGACATTGATAAGAGCTACAAAGAATAGGAAGATGTAGAGAGCCATGATCTCCCATGTCCTGAATTGGTATTTTGATATTAAGAGGGATTGTAAAAAGACAAACATTGCTAAAGGCTACAAAAGATAGGAAGTTGTAGAGAGCCATGATTGCCCACATCCTGAATTGGCACTCTGGTAGTAAAAGGGATAGTAAAAAGACAAACATTGCTAAGGGCTACAAAGAATAGATGTAGAGAACCATGATTGCCCATGTTCTGAATTGGTATTTTGATATTAAGAGGGAACAGTAAAAATAATTGTCATGCTGGAAAGGACATGGTACCAAAATATTTCCACTAAAATACAAAATGCAGTTTTATCTCACATTCTTTTGTTGGCCAACCAGTTTCTGCTGTTTTATTATTAAGAATAGGAAAAGTTAATAATGAAGTGGAAAAATAAAATTTACACACATACGCACAAACACACACATGCACACACACACGTGTGTGTGTGTGTGTATATATATATATATATATATATATATATATATATATATATATATATATATGCATGTATGAACACATGGACATAAAATTAAAATGTGCATTAAATGTTGTGGGAAAATATTGGAATGTAAAGTATGTAAAGCCTATCTCTATTGATCAATTATAAAATGCACAAGGTTTTGCTGTCTCAGTACAAGCATGGCATTTTTTCCCAAGTGACATTTAAAACTTTAAAAATGGTTTGTCTTATCACATCTTTCACATAACAGTTGTACTTAGATGTACCCTATTGTTTTGGAAAGAAAATATACATCTATTTATACTTGATCGATTCTATGGGTCCAAAAAAGCCCAGCAACTGAGAGTCAGTTTGCAATAAATATATTGCGGATGCAGAGTGTTGTCATTTTAGATTATTTCTTTTTGCATGAGCTTTTGACATTAGTTTTGGAGATTCTGTTTCACTTATTGTATGGGAATCCTGTAAAAAACACACGCACACATATATATTTCTCATTACTAATAAATGTTAATATTAGTGAGGACACGTATTTGAATTACTATCCATGTTTTTATTCTTAAACAGTGAAACAACTGGCCTAAATTGAGAAATCCTGATCAAGAAAAATTGTGCCTCCCAACAGGAAATGAAAGACATTGGAAATAATTTATAATTATTTCTCAATTTAGGTCAGTTGTAATTTCACTGTTTAATAAAGTTAAGAAACAGGGATAGCAACTCAAACATTTGTCGTCACTAAAATTAAGAAATAATGTTGGATAATTTTTCCTTTAAAATATATCTGACATTGTTTATCAGACATTATCCTTAAAAATATATATAGTATATACTATAACACTAGAAATTTTTTGCAACATGCTGATGTGTGTTGAAATCACCACAGTATTTAGTATTGTTGGAATTATTATTAACTTATTAACATTTTTGGTGAGATTTCAAACTGTATATTTTGTTCAATTTAGCAAACCAGTAAAAACTTAAAAATATACAAAAAAACAATATTGCATTTTATTAAATAAGTATTTGTTATTTTAATTATTAAATTGTTTTTAAAATAGTGACACTATTTTTGTATGTTAAATAATAAAGCTTTTAATTTAAAAAAATTAATGAAAATTTATTATATTGAGCTACAAAAACCAACTGTACTTTACCTGTTTGCATATATACATACATACATACATACATACATACATAGATAATATATATATACATTATATATAATATAATATATACATACATGCATACATAGACAATATATATATATATATATATATATATTATCTATCTTTAAAATTTAAAAACTATTTATCTATATAGATATAAAGATAATATATATATATATATATATATATATATGTATATATATATATAATATATATATAATATATGTATATATATAATATATATAATATATATATATATAGATAGATACATACATACATACATGCATACATAATATATATATATATATTAATTCTCTATCTATCTATAAAATTAAAAAAATATCTATCTATAGATAGATAATATATATATAATATATATATATAGAGAGATAATATATATATATGTGTGTGTATATATATATATATATATATATGTGTGTGTATATATATATATATGTATGTGTGTGTATATATTGTTTGAGCAGATATGAATGTATGTGAGAGATTCATGGAAGATTGACGTTTCAAGACAGTAAATTCTACCTTGCTAACCGAACGCTCTTGTGTAGCCAAATCAGTTAAGGCACGTCAAGCTAAATGATGGTTCCGTATAGGATACAGGTTCGAATCCTGTTGGAGGACAAATATTTTCTGTGAAAATTTCTTGGACATTCAGGCCAGTATATGTTGTTTAATACTGTTTATTATTAACAGAGCATTTACTGAAATATTTGTATCTATAAAAAGAATGTATAAACATAAAAATGTCTTAAAATATGTATATATGTGTGTGTATTTTATTTATTGATGATATAGTTAGCATGAGTATTCTGATTCTGTAAGGAAAATTCTTAAATCTGATTTTTTTTCGAAACTTTGTTCTGTAGATATTGAGAGTGTTATAAATCTTGTGATTATTATTATTGATTTGGATTTTATCAAATCTAGAATCGATTATTTACTGGATGGGAAGGATTTCTTATATTTTATACCTGAGAGCTTCCTTAAGCTCAAGTTTGAAGCCGGCAGCTGTCATTGTCATCATCACAATTCAGCTGACCAATCAGAATTCATGAAATTGAAGCGAACAAATAATCTCTGCAAATCACCAAGATATAAAATCATAAAGATTTTGAACATTAACAGATGTCTTATATCTATAAATTGTCACCTTGTGTGGGAGGAGGTGACTGATTAAATGGAATTGGCAAACTGTTCAATGTCTGGAAGAAACAGTTTGTGTCCACTTTATACATAAACCTTTGTGAAATATATGAAGTAATGTCTTCTCCTTGTGAATATTTTTTTTTTAAGCAAATCGCCCCAAACAAGGCGAGTGTGCCACTAGCATGCAAAGGGTTACAGAGAGTGAGAGTAAGAGTGAAAAGGAGTGGTTTGGTAAAAGGATAGAAAGGACAGGGATCAAGGTCAAAGCATTTGAATATCTGAAGATTAAAGCTAATCAGGGAAGCAAGTGATAAGAAGGGATTTATATATTTCTTCTCCCACCAGCTACGAGTTAAATAGCTGGGTAGATTGGGTTTTGTAGCTTTAGTTGGCAACCACAAGTAAAGCAACTCTGAATTTAAAACTATTCTGCTGCATTTCTCAAGAACAATCAACGTAATGTATAATTATATATATATATATATATATATGTATAATATATATATATATATATAGATGTATAATATATATATATATATATATATATATATATATATATATATATATATATAGATATTAAGTAAAAAGGAAGCTATGCAGAGGCATGACCATCTTTAAGGGAAATTGCATTTAAAGAGGATGAGAAATGATTTTCAAATTCATATCATCCATACATTTTGACTGCAAAAATTGTGGAAAAATACATTTAATTAGAAATCAAGTTAAATATGATATCAGCAGAAGTATTATCTTTGTTTCTTTTTTATTAAAATGATAATGGTGAGATTAATTATTTTGTTATGAAGAAACATTCAGCATTTATTGACCGAACAGAACCGTCATTTAGCTTGACGTGCCTTAACTGATTTGGCTACACAAGAGCGTTCGGTTAGCAAGGTCGAATTTACTGTCTTGAAACGTCAATCTTCCATGAATCTCTCACATACATTCATATCTGCTCAAACAATATATACACACACATACATATATATATATACACACACACACATATATATATATACACACACACACACACATATATATATATATATATTATCTCTCTCTATATATATTTTATATATATATATTATCTATCTGTAGATAGATAGATATTTTTTAATTTTATAAATAGATAGAGAATTAATATATATATATATATATATTATGTATGCATGTATGTATGTATGTATCTATCTACATTACATTGATTGTTCTTGAGATAATCAACATTTTGATTATGACACTATTTAGTTTTTGAGTTACATTTTTGTTGTTACTGATGTTGGAAGTTTTCAAGTGATGTGGTTTTTGTAATTTTGTAAAGTTCTTTGTTTATGATCCTGCAGTTCCAATCTATGAGATCCAATGAAGGACAGTCCTCTTAAAAACCCACAGGATTACATCACTTGAATACATTATTAGCCATTGATATGAAAAAAAGAAGCATTTGTATATAATTGATATATATAGAGTGAAACAGAGAGTTGTGATTCTGTAGCTGAAATCTATGAGATCCAATAAAGGACCATTCTCTTCATTGTACCATAATTCACCTGAATTCATTTTTAGTGATTGATATGAAAAAATGTTTGTATATAATTGATATATATAGTGAAATGGAGAGTTGTGATTCTGTAGCTCCAATCTATAAGATCCAATGAAGGACAGTCCTCTTCATGACCCACTTGGTTCATTCACTTAAATTCATTTTTAATCATTGATCTGAGAAAATAGTTGTGTATAGCTGATAGTTTAAACATTTCTGGCCAATTTGGATACCCGGCATGACATCCATATGACAGTCTCGATCTGATGAGGCTATTATGAAATTTAAGGCTGTGTGTATGATAAATGTGTGCATGTTTGCATATAAAAAATGAATGTAGAAGTAAACAAAACTTGGCTATCTATAATGGACCATTTATTCCTTTTTTATATAGAAACTATTGGGAAAAAAGTTCTCAATGTCTATTGGGCATGACTGTTTTCTTTTTCTGGTCCAGCAGTAAGTTAGGATGAGTAAGGATAAGAATGGTTAAAATGGTGAAACTCAAGTCAGTTTTGTGCAAATTTGGAATAAGCAAAATAAATGTTTTACTTACTTCATGGATGAAGCTGCAAAACACATCCAAATGCTATGTGTTGGAAAGTGGAAAGAAAAAGTTTCTATCCTTTCCAGAAGTGGAATCATAATATTGTGCAGATGACCAGAAACTCTTTTTGTTTCCTTTATTACTAGCATCATATGAAAATATATTTCTTTTTTTTACTTTATTATTTTATTTATTGATTTTATTTCATTTTCCCACACTATTAAGGACACACGACTGTAACATGTTGCAGTGTTGGACAAACTACTCCTAGCACAGCACATATCCTAGACTAAATTTGTGATCCATACACCAAGATTCTTGAAATGTTTAGTATTTATTAATATTTTGAATTTTTATGATGGATTCAGGGTAGGTGCCATGAGTGCTTTCATTCCAATTCCAGATTATAGTTACTGTTTTGGTATGACAATAAACTACATCCACATCCTGGATAAGATGATAAAAATACATTTAACATTAAGGCCTCTGATCAGGAGGTTTTGAGGAGTGTGGAACCACCTCTTAATTGCTAGTGTTCCCAGGTCCATCATGACTCAGGGTGGTAGCACCTGTCAGGGTCTTAGCTATGGGTAAATAGTTAACCACACAAAAGGGGTCAAGACACTATGAAAGTATAAAAACAGGCTTTAATACTAGCAATATCTTTTTGGAAAAATTATTACCAGCAATACATTTTTGAAGATAAAATTATTCCCTGCAAGACATTATTACCAGCAGTACATATTTTAAAAAGAAAAATATTGTCAGGAATACATTTTTGGGGAAAAAATATTGTCAGCATTAAATAACCCATTGAGGTTGATATGCTATAAAACAAAACAGACCAAACCAAACATTACTGTTTTGGAAACATTTATCTTAAGTCTTACATTAAGGAAGCATTATAAATTATTGTAAATGTTTTTTCAAAAGGTCATTTTACAGCAACTATAAAAAAAGAAGCTAAAATATTAATAAAAAATTAATGATGGTTTTATATCATCAAAAATTCAAGAAAATATCACTACTTATAAGACTAGTTGTTGTCAAAATATGATGTTAAATAATTGAGGAAGTGTAAAGGGTTAGTTCAAAAGTAGATTTCATTTCTACCAACTGTGAAGTTGTTGTAACTGAAACACAAAAGAGGCCAAGGCAAAAGAGATACAAGTTCAAATTTTATTGAGTGTTTTTCCTTTATTTTTAATTTGCATAGCTAAATGGTTAGAACTGTTGTCAGTGTAATTGCATAGACATAATTTTTCAGAAGCTGTCAATGGTTATGCTAATATGAAATCATAAGTCATTGTGACCGAGGGTTTGAATTTACGGACATTGTTCTGTTGCAGCATTTTGTTGTTCAGATAAAAATAAGTCACCATTATGTTGCTTTGGTTATGGTGTGTATAGACATTTTATATTAAATATTTACAGGTTGTGGAAGCATTGGTTCTGGAAACATTACTGGTCAAACTAATGTGAGTTAGGGTAAAAACTGTAAGGAAAAAATGAATTTAAAACAAATGACAATGCATTTTATTAACAAAAGGAATTACATCTGTGAAACAATTGTAATGAAAGGAAAAGTCATTGAAATTATCTATGAGAATATGCATGTATGTTATAGATGTGTGTGTATGTGCATGTGTGAGAGAGGTCAAAAATCAACAGAAGACCAAGGAAGCGAACATGCCCTGTTGGCAGTGTTCTTTATCGATGTCAACTACATCTGAAAGCAAGAGTAAAAAAGAGGAAGAGAGAGAATATGATTGCCTTTATATAGACTGTGAGAGTACCTTACTAAGAAGTGGTGGAGTGAAATGGGTTAACATTTCAACTACTGATGATGCCAGTTCATGTGCTCTCTCCCAGAAACCATAACTAAGGTTCACTGAACTTAGTCGCAGTATAAACCAAATACTGGCTTTGTGGATGTTCAACAGGGATTAGCTAATCAGTCTAGTACATTCTATAGTCCCTTGAAACTGGTTTATACTTCTTAAACTTTAGTACTTATACTAACATAAATGTATATAAGTTTTGTACCAAATAAAACTGCTGACATGATTAAATTATTTCCTTTAACCGCCCCACTCCCCACCGAATCCAACCACCAAACACACACCCAGTTACAGAGCTTATTTAGTACAGGATGCTAATTAGATATTAAATAATTTTCTCTGCAACACAATTATTTTGTTCCAAATTTATAGACTTATACAAGTCATTATCAACTTCTGATTGGCTACAACCTGTTGAAGATAAATCAATCTGGTCATAAGTTGGCCTCTATTCATTTTTTTCAATCTTTCTTTTGGTATTATCATATTTTTTAATAACTTTAGCAGTTTCTTTACAATTATTACCATTTGTATCATCTTTCTACACATATTTTTGTTTTTTATTTTTTTTATTGGTTCAACAGAACTTTTTTTTGAATCAGATCTTCTATCCACACATATGGCAATTTCTCCATTTTGTAGTTGGACCCAGTCTGTTGCTTCATTATAACTATCAATCGCATTAGTGCAGAACCTTTCACAGTTTTACAAATTCTTTCTCTGTCCTTCAAAATTGACAACACAGTAGCGTGTGGTATCATCAGATGGTACGGTACTTCTTTTTCATAATAATTTTATCCATGGCACAAGTATTTTGTCTAACATCATTTATTTATTTTAGAATGGAATGTTTGTTTGTATTAACATGCTTATAAGTTGAATTCTTACCAACATGACTATAAGAGATGGCACTTGTGTTTGGAACACAGTAGCGTGTTTGGAACAACACAATGAAGTAATATATTTTTATTATTTTTTTCATTTAGTGAACTAATAGACTAATATAATTATATAATCTGTAGTAGTAGACAAAATTTAATAAATAAAATAAAACAAAAATATTTCTTAAAATTCCTGAAATGTATGGCCTATTCATTTCTTTAACACCTCATTAACATTAACATCAACATTTTTAAAGACAAGTTAATTAGCTAACTGTTTCTGAAACCAGATACTTGGATAAGCAAAACAAAAGATCAAAGACCCTGTACCAAAGCAAAGGACAAACCTACTCACACACACTGCACATCCTGAACACTTACCAGTCTCAATATAAACCCAGGAAAAGCGGGCTTTGAGGTCAGTTCTCTTTGCTTTTTAGCCAGAAAGCAGGACAGCTGGATCCATTCTTCTAACTACCAAAGAACTAATCAGTATAACTGCCTGCTACAAAGAAGGAGAGGTTTCAATTTCTCTCTCAATCTCTGTTCCAATGTACCACAGCCTACGAACTCTGTTGCACAAGAAGGATATAAGTTTGCATTTTTATACAAATGAAAAACCTTCCAAAACAACATTCACTCGGTATTCATTCATTTTGAATGTAAAAATCAAGATTCTGCAACAACCTCCACAAAACTTTCCTCTTTCTCATTTTTATCAGCAGAATCTCATCAAGCAGCATCTTATATTGAATGAATATTCACACATATATATTTGGAAATTCAAATCAAGCTCAATGAGGTCAGCTACGTAGCTAAAAACACTGAAGGCCAAAAATTCAAAATGTAAATTTAAACTTAAGCATCTCTGCATCGTCAGTGCTTCTTTGATGAAGAATTGTAACCAAAGTTTGTTTTACTTGATTCCATTTGTTTACTTTGGTTGGTATGAATACATTAATAAAAACATTATTAGTCCGAAGAAGTCCTTTTGAAGGACAGATGAAATGTGTAATGTTATTTTATAAAATTTTGTCATTCAGCTGGCCACATGTACAATTATATTGATCTATATATAAAATTATGTGACTTAGTCTGTCCATCCATCCATCTAACATACCCTCTAAAACAGTTGTGTCAAACTGGCAGCCCACAGGCTGCATGTGGCCCTTTACATGCATCTTGGCAGCCCTCACAAAGTTTTCTATAGCTGTGGTATATTGAGAATTTTGTTAATGTTGGTAATGCAAATTATTAAAAACAGTGAGATTTTTTTTCAATTGATATGATTAGATTGTTTATTCTATCTCAATGGGTTTTTTTCAAATGTCAGCGACTATTTTTTATCTTCTGGTTAATCATGTGATCATCCTTGACAACTAAATAAGAACAAATATAAAGCAAAAACATTTATAATTTTGTAATATTTTGCCTTATGTCAAATTCTACTCCATCTCATAAAAAGAGAAAATTATCTGAAGAAGGACGTGTTTTTCAAGAAAAGTGGGAATTACAGTAATTTTGTACCACTGTTAATGGAAAGATAAACTGTTTGATTTGCAACCACATGTGAAAAGATGTTATGAAACAAAAGTGAAAGAATTCAAGGTTAAATTAACACAGCAACAGAGTTGCTTTACAAAAATTCAGAAAGGCAATGTTAGTTCTGTTACTGCAAGCTTTGAACTGTGCAAAATGATCACCATCAGTGGAAAATCTTATAGTGAAGGAGATTTCATAAAGCAATATCTTGTAAAAACAGCTGAAATTGTATGTCCAGAGAAGTCACACCTATTTCAAGACATTTCATTAAGCAGGAACACTGATACTTAACAGATTGATGAAATGGCAGGTGATTTGAGTCGATAGTGTAAGACTTTATCATCAATTTTTTAACATTTTCTATTGAGACTGTTGCATAGCTTGCCATTTTCATCAGGGCTTGTGACAATGAATTTCAAATTTATGAATAACTAATTGAACTGGTCCCAATGTATGATACTACAACAAGCCAGGACATTTTTGAGAAAGTTGAACAGCTTCTCCATGAGTATAGCCTTGATTTAAGTAAACTTGTGTGTTTATCTACTGTTGGTGCTGCCAATATGGTTGGGAGACATAATGCCAAGTTAGGTACAAAAATAGAAAACATTCAGATTCAACATACAAGCATTTTCACTGTATAATTCATCAACAGAACCTATGTTCTAAGATTTTAAAATTAGATCTTGTGTTGAGTTTTGTCATAAAAACAGCAAACTATATAGAGGCCATGCTCTGCATCACCATCAGTTTTGCTAGTTATCAGAAGACATGAAAAATCAGTTCACAAATGTCCAATTCTATACAGAAGTTTGGTGGCTTTCATGTCACAAGGTACAGAAAAGATTTTTTTTATTGTGACAAAATTGTTGTTTTTGGAGATGAAGGGTCAAAGCACAAATGAACTGAATGATGAAAGCTGGCTCCAAGATTTAGCTTTTTCATGTTTGGTTCCACATATATCTGTGAGCAGTTATTTTCATTTATGAAAGCCACAAAAACGTCTCACAGAACCAGATTAACTGATGAACATTTGTCAACTTTGATCAAAGTAGGATCCACATTCCAACCCGATATATCAAGAATAGTTTGTCTAAAGCGATATATCAACCATTAGGACAACATAAAAATGATTAAATTGTACTACCTTGTAGTGTAAGTATTTTGTATTTAAAGTTTAGTTACAACTAGCTGTGATTAATGTAAGACTGTAAGCAGGTGTGGTCCTCAAGGCTGCAGATATTGTCACTGCAGCCCTCCATATGCCCTGAGTTTGACATATATTGACCGATCGAAACTATTTATCTATATATAAAATTCTGTGTCTTCTGTTAATCTGTGCATCCCACCCTCTAAAATCACCAGACATTGACTGATTGAAACCAAATTAAAAAAATATTGTTTACCATGATGTCTTATAAAATTAAATTAAATTAAAAATTATTAAGAAATTATTAAACCACAAAGTAGGGTTTTTGTCAAACAAATAAACTTTTTCAAATTTCATTGATTGATTTGCAAATTTAAACAAAATGTAGAGTTTGTAAATCTCGACAAAAAATGTTAGTGATGACTTCAACAACTATAAGAATTTCAACACACGTCAATGTGTTGCAAAAAAATTCTAGTTATGAAAATTTTCTAAAGACCTATCGAATTCCATAACTTTAGGTTATAGTTTTTTATTATTCAGTCAAGCTAGTTTGGAACTTCAGGAGACTAATACGCCAACCATCACAATCCTGCATCAAAGTCAGAAGGTCATTAGGGTTGTATTCTGTGTCATAACATAACTAGTCAATGTAGGTGGGCAACCAACCAGTTTTGTACCATGGCTATGTGTCCAGAGCAGTAGATCACTCATGAGTTCTTGTTTTGTTTGCCAACAATGTCCTGCAAAGTGCATTCTGTATTCACTTACAATTTTAGAAATATCAGGGATGGGTTTGTTTACAAAAGGTGTTAAGTATAGCTTTTAGCATCTGAGTGTAGGTTCCATCAAAGCTTAGACTCTAGGGTTCTAGTTAATGTCCAAGCAGTTGTATCATACATTAAAACCACCTGTGAAGTGGCTCAAAAGAATCTCCACTTGAGGTTGTATAAGAGATCAGATTTTCCAGATTATATCTATTTTATTTAAGGGTGCCCAGGCTTTAGCTATATGAATCTTCACATCCTTTTCTATAGAATTTACTTCCCTTCCTAGGCATGTAAAAGATTCAACAGATTTTATTGATTCACCTAAAACAGTTTTTATTGAGTCTTGCTGGTTGAAGGCTATGAATTCAGTTTCAGAGGCATTGACATAATGTGTAATTATAAATATTTAATATTTTCTTGCTGAAAATGTCTTTTGTTTCTATTGGCAACTGCAGAGTGAATGATAAGAAAGCAATGAAAATTTATCTAAATGGAAAATTGCAAGATTGGAATAAAATAATTTATATCAGCAGAAAGGTAAAAAGTTTAAAATGAAAATTCGTTGAAAGGTTTCAACAAAACATTTTAGGAAAAGAAAGACTACAAAAAGTGAATTCAGGTAAAAATGGCACAACTAATTTCTCGGAGAAAAATCTGTTAATTTTTTGTTAAATAAGATAATTGCAAGATTTTTCAGAAGCAGTAATGAAATCAGACATGACTGATCATGTATGGAGGGAAAAGAGGTAGTCATCAGTCCCTGTGGAATAAAGTAAAAATACTGGAAAGGGGAGAACACTGAAATAATCAGTGTATATGCTAGGTAATGAGGACCTCCTTAGTAGGCTGAGCATAGAAATAAATACAATATGAGAGCCGCTAAAATAGAAAGAAAAACAAATACCACTGAGTTTTTAACAGCAGCAGCAATCAGACATGACAGATTGCAGTAGCAGCACTAATCAGCAGATGGGTTAGGTTTAAGGCTCTAACTTCACCACAGAGAACCTAGTGGATTAAAGTCTTGGTCCATGAATTTGTAATTGTGAGTTCAATCACTAGGTTCGGCAGTGTGTACTTGGACTCAGTGGAAATGAATGGGCAATAACTGAGCAATACTAAAAATAAGAACTAGATGAGATATCCCTAGACATGGGCAGTGGAATAAGAATAATCTACTTCCATAAACTAAATAAAGGATTCATTTTGAAATTAGGTTACCAATACTGATATAGACCTGATGAAGGCTGGAGGGAACAATGGCTGAAATTTTGTGATAACAACAAAGATGTAGAAAATAGTCCAAATGTAAATGGTGTAAATAAATGCATGATTTTTGGAAATTATTTGCTAATAAATTAAATTATTTTTAAAGCTTTTTTTTTAATTTTATAGAAATATTTTTGGTCTGTCCTTGAATTATAATATTACTTGTATGCATACGAAACATATATAAACACATACAATTTGAATGAAATTGAAATAGACATGGCAGGTACTAATTTCCCTTTCTGTGTAAGCCAGGATCTTTAAAGTTATTTTTTATGTTTTCTTCTGTATTTAACCTGAATATATTTTCTAATAAATGTAGCATTTTTAAATGGACAAATAATTCAGATTTGAAATTTGATCATCTTGCCATCAGCGAAGTGATATATACAAAACCACTATCATAAATGTTGGTTCAAATAAATGAATTCTGCATTTAAACTGAATATATTTTCTAATAAATGTAGTATTTTAAATGAAAAAATAATTTACATTTGAAATTTGATCATCTTAGTGAAGCATGGTACCAAACTAGTACTGAATGTAAAAATAGTCAAATCAATTGCATTCTGATAATGAGAAATGAAGACTTCACAAAAGAATTAGTGCTTAATGCCTGAAAAGATACAAGACTCAAAATACACCTGCTTATTTGAATTCTTAAGATAATATTATATTAAGTGCATAATGTTGTATGAAGGGAAATACAACAAGATATTTAAAAGGATACCATGAAAAGCTAAACAAACCAAATCATTTGACCACATGAGATAATGGAACCAATTGATCAGGGTAGTGACAGTTATGTGGATATCTATAGAAAGATGACATGTGGTCTATTCACAAACAATTTATGGACACATCTGCAGAACTTGAATGGCTTTCAAAGAATTGCCCTAGAGTATAATACTGGCAGCAGCAGATGTAACTTGGACATTGGATCTAAAGAGAGGGATATATAAGTATTGAATCTAAAGTGAAGAGGGATATATAAAAACATTGAATGTAAAATGAGGAAGGATATATAAACATTGAATCTAAAAAGAGAGTTATATAAATATCGAATCTAAAGTAAGAAGAGATATATAAACATAGGAATTAAAGAGATGTGTATATAAACATTGGATGTAAAGAGAAGGATATATAAACATCAAATCTAAAGATATATATATATATATATATATATATATATATATATATATATATATATAAACATAGGATCTAAAGAGAAGTGTATATAAATATTGGATTAAGAACAGGATATATAAACATTGGATATAAAGAGAAGGATATATAAATATTGGATGTAAAGAGAAGGGTATATAAATATTGGATAAAGAAAGGGCTATATAAACATCAAATCTAAAGATATATATATATATATATATATATATATATATATATATAAACATTGGATCTAAAGAGAAGTGTATATAAACATTGGATTAAGAACAGGATATATAAACATTGGATTTAAAGAGAAGGATATATAAACATTGTAGTAACAATAAATTGTTGCAAGCTCTATAAAGATAGCAGTAGAAAGGATTTTAGTACCTACTAAGGCACAAACATATTTTGATCCTGTTTTAAAAGAATTGTGTAGGTGCCAACAATTTTTATTTGCTTTTGTTATATTCTCATTTGAACTAACAAACCTCCCACTTATAACCTGTTTTATAATGATTGTGGCATACTAAAATTTGATTATCTCAATCACAAGGACTAGTAATGATTACATTTTTATTAGATTAATTTTTTGGATTAGAACAGGAAAACTTTAAGTTATACAAAAAAATTTGAAAATATAATTAAAATTCAAACAATGTTAAATTTACTTTAATTGTTTTAAATACATCCAAATTATTTGAAAAACATAAGTATCTCATCAAAATAATTCAAAATGTAAAAAAAACAAAAAAAAAACACAAATAAACCCAAGTTCATATTGCAAAGCTAATTTTACCCTAATATTTCAGCAGCTGTATGCTGGCTTATTGGTATTGTTAAATTAACAGGTCATAGATTGTAGATCCTCTTCTTCAGGATATAGCTCTTAATAACATGTCTTTTTGTCATTCTTTCCATCCTTCATTCATTCAAACAAGCTGGTCAGGTAGGTAGTCTGCTGCCTCTCTTACCCTCAATATGCCATGTGGGTGTCAAATTCTCCAAGCCCTCTTTCCTCATTATGTGGCCAAGAAATTTTAATTGTGTCTTTCTGATTCTAAGTGTCTTTTTTGTTCCTATTATCCTTATGTACACTCCTTTTTGAATTTGTTTATGCTATTTAAGATCAGTATTTTGAAGTATTTTTATTTTGATAATAGCAAAGACTTATTTTTGGTGCAGCCAAGTATCTAACAATAATAAATGAAATAACTTCTCTTTTTGTTAAGGAATGGCTGATTATTTTGTCTGTTGAGACCCATGATATTTCTTTTAAGTCTAACAATTTCAATGTGCAGTTTCATGTTTAGAATTTGAGTCCAAGAATTCTTTGCATCATAGAGAAAATAATTATGGCTGTAACTGATCATGGACACATTTCTATCTTCCTCTTACAAACCAAAGAATTCTGGTATAAATTTTCTGTAGAAAAGCATTGCTTTTGCAAGGTCAACCATAGCTAATATTTCAGCAGCCAAAGTGCTTTTGACAATGATTCTAATATGTTTAGATTGCCACAAAATAGGCATAGACTTGCTAGACTAATCAGGTTTTCCTTGTGATCCTTCATCTGGTATATTAGCAAATGAACAAATAAGGCTTCTTTTTTTTTTAACAATAAGGTTCACACTGTATAAGGCCCAGGGCTACTTGAAGTAGAGGGTTACATTAAGGGGGTAGTTTCTATTGATAGGAAGGGAAGATAATGGGGGATTCTAGACTTGAATAGGTTAAGATTGTAATGATTAGGGAAACATCCTCTTGGGAGTCTGTTCCAAAATGCAGTGGTTTTTTGGGAAGAAGCTGTTTGAGTGGAACTTCTCACTGATGGAATAGGGCGGGAATGTTGGTGGGGTTTGCTTGCAATGTATCTGGCATGGCAGGTCCTTGTCGTAATAGTCAGAACTGGTAGAACCTAGAAATGCAATTCATCCAAGTACTTTCCATGGTAGTAGTGATAAGAGCAGTGAGAGACTCGTCACATCCCACCTGTGAGAGAGAGGTTGGAGAGTGGCAAGTAATTCTTCTCCAACAAGGACTCAGAGACATTTTTGAACTCTATCAAGACTGGAAAGTGAGGTTTGGGCTGATCTTGCCAAAACATGGCATCAATAATCAGTAATAATTTTTACTTTTTCAGTGTTATCCAAAACAACAATGCCTGACTGATTTTTTTCTCACTTAGTTTTCTTAACATCTCAATTTACTTGATTAAAACAGTTAGCATTTATTTGCTTCAATACAGAGTTTAATTCACTTATATCATAACTCAGGTCAAGCTTGAGTTAATTAGCCAGCTTTACTGGCCATTAAAGGTTTCTGTAACTTCCATGTGCAATATTTTCTGTGTATATTGTAATTATTTATACTATTTTCATTGTTTGGACTGTTGTCCTCATCTTTATTGTTATATTCACATTGTTTCGACCATTGTATGTTCTGGCTTTCTTCAGGATCTGTCTTTATTTCTGAGATTAGGTATTGTAACTATTTCCACTATTTACATTGTTCCGACTGTTGTACTCACCTTTGTTGTTATCTTCACAACATTTCAGCCATTGTACACTCTAGCCTTCTTTAGGTGATACATGTTAGAATTTTGAAGTCTTTATTTCATCCACTAATTCCACATGCCATGACTCTTCCGAATATCTCAGTTTCAGTTAATTCCCTTTAACTCAATTCTTCAAGTTTTTGTTCACCTCTGCTGTGGCCAGATATTGAACTCAAAAAGTTAGCAGTCCTGGCAATTGTGCCCCCCCCCAACAACACAACTGCATCATTCTAAGAATGATTGGAAGCTCAGGGTTTGTTTCTAGTAAAATATATGAGCAATAAAATGACATGATATATATATATGTATATATATATATATATACACACACATATATATATATATACATACATATATATATCTATATATACATACATATATATATATATATATATATATATATATATATATATAAATATAAATATAAAAATGAACATTGAAGTCAACACTCAAAGACAACAGGCTGTTTCATGATGGATGCAATTGATGATGCATCCAGCATGAAACAGCCTGTCACCTCTGGGTGTTGACTTCAATGTTCACTTTTATATTTACATATGCTCTATCTCTGATATTGAACACTTTATCCCATAAATATAGCACACCTTAAAACTATATATATATATATATATATATATATATATATATATATATATATATTTAAATATGTTTGAAACAGTACAGAAGCTTATTAAGGCATTAAAATCAAGAAATTTTATATTGTAGGCCATGATAGATTTAAAACAAACACACACACCAGTCAATTTTTCTTTTTCTTTTCCTCATAATTTTAGTTCCCCGTTAACAGTTCTGATGAAAGGGGACGAAACCGGTCGACTGGTGTGTGTGTTTGTTTTAGATCTATCATGGCCTACAATATAAAATTTCTTGTTTTTAATGCCTTAATATATATATATATATATATATATATATATATATATATATATATATATATATATATATATATATATGTCAAGTTTTGTAATAATCGTAAATAATTGTAAAATATTCAAATTTGCAATAGCAGGAAAGGAAGAAGTTTTGGAAATGGTCAAATACATTGGGTAAAATTTGAATAAAAGTTTCTCAGCTCAATTGAAAAATTTTAAAACATATATAAATATCTGTTGATATTTTTAAGATGAAGTATTATAACTATTTACATCATTTACATTATTTGGATTGTTGTTCTCATCTTTATTGTCATATTCATGACGTTTTAGCTGTTATACATTCTGGCCTTCTTCAGGTGATATACATTGGAATTTCAAACCAAATCTTTTATTTCATCCACCAGAGTAAATCATTCTAGTTCCACATGCCATGCCTTTTCTGGATATCTCATTTTTTAGTTAATTCCCTTTGGTAACTCGCCTCTTCAAGTTTTTGTTTACTTCTGCTGTGGCCAGATACTCACGCAACTCTTTGGGCCAAGTGACTGAATTACTTCGACCAATGCTTTTATACACTGAGCCATGTCTTGTGAATATGACAATAAAGATGAGGACAATAGTTCAAACAATGTAAGTAATATAAATTGTAATATTTTATCTATCCAAGTACTTTAAAATCATATATAATTCAACTTTGTAGGTGAAAAAAAAAAACAACAACTGAGATATTAATATTCAAAATTTGTGACTATTTTCCAAAATTCACCTTTTTGGTAAAGGTCAAAGGGTCATATCTCATGGATCCTTTGACCTAGAGATATAAAATAGGTACCATTCAATTTGTATAATAAAACTCTATAAGTGTAACAAATTTTTTTAAAAATCTGTCGGTGATGGTCAGATCCTTGTTGATTTGACACAGAATGACTCATATTCATCTTGCCTAAGTATTATACTCTTCCCAACATTCTTTACATTCAAGCTAATATGCTTATGATTTAATTTTGAATACTTTAAGAAGCTGGTCCATAACAGCAGTATAAAAACCTGAGGTCCAGTAAACAGAAATCATCTACTAAGCTTGCGATATGGCGGCCATGTAATTTATCATTAAAATACCATGTAAAAGTGGCTTGATCCTATTTTAAAGGAAATGCTTCTAACTTTATTAGTTCCTGTCTGGCTATTAAATACCGTGTACAAGAGATATCTGACAGTCTATATACACACTTTGACAGCTTCCAAAGATAACCTTGTGATTCATTGACCTATGAAGGAGGATACAGGTAAACTTGTCTATCAAATGTCTCCCTTTGCAGGAAAGTAGTTTTAATATCTATTGATTCATAAACCCATCTATTTAACTATATTATTCTCATGGCAGCCATTAAACATTCCCCAGGGGACATACGGTAATCACTTCCAATATTACTTGTTTGAATATCTTGAATGCATTTTGCTACTCGTGTCATAGCCTGTTTAAAAAAAAAAAAAGAAACAAAAACATTCTAACAGAAGGTTTTATGCTGCTGACGTGTAAGAAATTGGAAATTAAAAACCATCATCATCATCATCATCAGTATAACACATGATATTCAAAACCAGTTCAACACTAAAACATTGTTTTTCAGTCAATGAAAAAAAAACAACTTAAAATGAAATTAATGAAACATATCTGTCCAATCAACTCTTATGAAAACTGATCTTTTAAAAAGACGCTTAATAACATAGATATTCCTAGAGTAATCTAGAACAAACAATAGTCCCACTATTTTGTTCAAGCTTAATGGCAAGAAGAAACCAACATTAATATAAATATGACCCAACATTAATTGATCTGATTTGTTTAACAGCATGCCAACAGCTTATGGGTCATTTAATGCCAAAATTTAATTTTCTTGAGGACTTTGAAGTAATAAAAAATATATGTTATTCTGCTTTCACAATTGAATACATGGTAAATGATATTCAGCCTTTGTGCATATACTTAATTACTAGAGGCAGTAATATGTGTGTTTTATGTTGTAGTTTGTTGAAGTTATATCTTGGAATGCAGTTTGATTTCTCTAAGAAATTATAGGATATTATATGGATTAATGTCATGAAAGAGTTCTTTCCATTTGGTTGTTTGGTAGTATTTTAAATGTTAGTATGTTTTTTATTGTGTATAGTTCTTGACATGCTATATAGACTGGATGTTGGTTGGTTGATTTTGTTCAATGCAGAAATCTAAATATTTTGAACAAAGTTTTATGGCTTTAACTAAATACTTTGAGCACAATTGTATGTCTTCAACTACAGATAAAATGTATTGTTGGTCATTTTGTTATAAAATGTATTGCTAGACATTTTGCTTTAAAATGATATTGTTGGTAATTTTACTATAAATAGGTATTGTTGGTAATTTTTTATATAAAAATGTGTTGCTGGTATTTTTACTATAAAAATGTATTTTTATACTTTTATAGTGTTTTGTTGTTGTTGGCGGTTAACTATTAGCCCATAGCGTAACAAGTGCGACCACCTGGCTCAGGGTAGACCTGGGAAAAACAACAGTTAAGAGGTGGTTCCATGCTCCTGAAAACCTCCAATCTCCTGATCAGAGGTCTTGTTGCTGAATGTAGTTTATTGTCATAGCCAGGACTAACCCAATTTTAAAGGAAACTAAATTGATAGTTGGTGACAGCAAGAAAATAACTTGTTTAATTCCAATTTAATTTCTTTTTTTCAGATCAACTCAAAAAAAAAAAAAAATCGCCCTAACTTGATACTATTTGATTTCAGGGATTTCAATCATACAAGCATATATTTCCCTCCTTACAAGCAAAAGAACATCTTTTGATCAAGGACCATAATTCATCTTAACAGGTAAATTACCTGATTCTTTACTTCTAGGTTTGAGGTTCAAATCAAGGCAGGATTTACTTAATTATATATATATATATATATATATATATATATATATATATATATATATATATATATATATATATATATATATATATATATATATATATATATATATATATATATATATATATATAACATTCTTTTTATAGATGGTATTTATCAATCCACCCACGAGGATTGAATGTGGCACAAGGCCTTTTTAATGTGGGTATAACCGAGCCCGTAGGCTCAGCCAAAAATAAATAACCATCCAAGCCCCCCAAGGGGGGCCAGTTCCGTCAACCTCCCCCAACACAGCCCTACCCTTTGGCGGAGCTACGTCAGGGTTCCTCCCTGCAAGCAGAGAGTTCGACAGACACCCGACCCGGCAGCTCACAAAGCACAGATACTACACTTTGATCCTAGCCACTGGGCCGGGCCGGGCCGGGCCGGGCCGGGCGGGTATTCTTTTTATAGATGCAAATATTTAAGTAAATGCTCTGTTTAATAAACAGTATTAAACAACATTTACCCGCCTGGATGTCCGAGAAATCTTTATAGAAAATATTTGTCCTCCGACAGGATTCAAACCTGTATCCTATACGGAACCGTCATAAAGCCTGACATGCCTTTTTACCGATTCGGTCACAGAGGATCATTTGGTTGGCAAGGTCGAATTTACTGCTTATAAACTTCAATCATCCATGAATGAATCTCTCACGTACATTCATATCTGGTCATGGCGTATCAAATGTAAACAAATGACGTCACATATTATGAAATGGACAAAGTCCGACAATTATTGTAAGACATTTTTTATGTTTAACATTCTTTTTATAGATACAAATATTTAAGTAAATGCTCTGTTTATAATATTTTCTATGAAGATTTTTCGGACATTCAGGCCAGTAAATGTTGTTTAATACTTTATATTGTAAAACAGAGCATTTACTTAAATATTTGTATTTATAAAAAGAATACCTGCTCGGACTCTCTGCTTGCAGGGAGGAACTCTGACAAAGCTCAGCCAAAGGGTAGAGTTTCGTTGGGGGAGGTTGACGGAACTGGCCCCCCTCGGGGGGTTTGGATGGTTATTTATTTTTGGCTGGGCCTACGGTCTCGAAGATACCCACATTAAAAAGGCTTTGTGCCACATTCGATCCCCGTGGGTGGATTGATAAATACCATCTATAAAAAGAATGTTAAACATAAAAATGTCTTAAAATAATCGTCGGACTTTGTCCATTTCATATATATATATATATTACCACTACTATTTGAAAGAGCAGACACTGAGAAATTTGTTAACAAACAAGAGAGATGGAGATCGAGTCTTCTTGGGAGTTAAGGGCTACCCAGAAATTATTTGCCATTTGCTGCAGCCAGGTTTACAATATAACAATAACCCACCACAAGAGATAAAATAATGAAACAGCAAAATATATTGGTTTTTAAAATGATGTCATTTGCTTTTTTTTATTTATCTATTATGATTTTAACATATCTATAATTGTATATATATTCATAACAAATCTTGTTTAGATGAAAACATCTATCAGTGAAAATATCAAGAAATGAAAAACTCAGGGAAAAGAAATTTTTATAAATTATGCAAAAGTATTTGATAAAGCATATCACAAAGAACTGTTGAAACTGCTTAATAACCTTGACATATTTGGGAAGAATATTAGAATAATCCAGAATCTATACTGGCAGCAAATCCCCTATACATGGATAGAAATGAATTCAGTAAATATCCAAAAGTAGAAAGGGGTGTAAGACAAGGATGTGTCTTTTCACCACTCATTCAACCGATACAGTGAGGTGATTCTGAGAGAATTAGAAGTCCTACCAGGATTCATTATTGACAGCCACAATCTTAACAACATAAGATATGCAGATAACGCAGTGTTTATAGCAGACATAGAAAGAAAACTATAAAAACTCTTACTGAAGGTAGTGAAGGAAAGCAAGAAGAAAGGACTAAACATTAATTGCAAGAAGATAGAATGCATGGTTGTAAAAGGTTACAGTCCAACATGCAAATTACAAATTGAAGATACCAAAATCAAAAAAGTATAACAATTTAAATATCTGGGAAGTGTTTTAATAGAGGACAGAAAATGTGACACTGAAATCCGAAGGCACATTAGACTAGAGAAAGATGACTTTCAAAATTTAAGCAAAGTATTAAGAAACAAGAAAATTTTGTTAGAAAGAAAGAAAAGTGTACTGAACTGTTATGTAATATCAGTCCTTCTATATGGCAGTTAGTGGGGGACAATCTCTTCACAAATGAAGAAGAGATTTGAAGAAACAGAAACAAAGAAAAGAGTACTGAACTGTTACATGATATCAGTCTTCCTATATGGCAGTGAATGTTGGACAATCTCCTTAGAGATGAGGAAGAGACTTGAAGCAACAGAAACAAAGAAAAGAGTCTTGGACTGTTATGTAATATCAGTCCTCCTATATGGCAGTGAATGCTGGACAATCTTCTCACAAATGAAGAAGAGACTTGAAGCAACAGAAACAAAGAAAAGAGTACTGAACTGTTATGTAACATCAGTCCTCCTATATGGCAGTTAGTGCTGGACAATCTCCTCACAGATGAAGAAGAGACTTGAAGCAAGAGAATCAAAGAAAAAAGTACTGAATCTCTTCATGAAGGAAGAAGGAAAGTGAAGCATTCAGAAATGTAGTTCTACAGAAGGATGCTGAGAATAGCATTGACCAAACATGTGAGCAACAACAAAGTTTTAAAGAAAATGCAAGCAAAAAGGACACTTATACTTGATATCAAGAAGAGGCAGTTGAAATTTCTAGGTCACATAATGAGGAAAGAAGATTTGGAAAATTTGATACTTACAGGACAGATTGAAGGCAAGAGGGATAGAGGAACACAATATATAACCAACCTAGTGATCTTGAGTCAATGGATGGCAGAAGGTGGTTTAGGAGAGATAACAAAAAGACAATTTATTAAGAGCTACAAAGGACAGGAAATTGTGGAGAACCATGATCACTAATGACCTGAAGGAACATGACACATGGAAAATTTACATTTTGATCTTTTATTCATGATTACTTAGGATTTGAAAAATCTTTGAACATTCAATGGAAATGAGAGTTTCAAGCAAATTTTATGAAAATTTCAAAGAGTTTACATTAAGACACGGCAGTTCAGATGAGTGGTTTTGTGTGCATTGTGATTAATGAAAAAAAGCACACACATCATTTGCATAGAAAGAAAATAGGCTCTAGGCAGAAATTTCCTCTTCTTTCCTTCTGCATTGCCTGCAGAACCATTAACAAGATTAGATGATAAAAGTAAATTCAAACACAACAGATTTTTATATTTATATGCAATTCCTAAAGGCTGGACACTAACAGTGAATTACTTTTTGGAGAAAAAAAGAAAACCTCTTATTTTGAATCTATTTTTTGTATATTATTTACATTTACACTATTGTTCATATCCTTGTTGTTGTTGTTGTTGTTGTTATACACAGCTCGTATTCACTGCACATGTTGGCTTGATGTGAATGCTAAAGCAAAAAAAAAAAGTTGTTCTCTGTACAGCGGCTCTGAGCATCACATCCGGATCACAAAAAAAATTCTATCAAAAAAAAAAAAATCAAATAAAATATAAAAGGAGGCAATCACAAACATTGCTGCCAAAGTAAAAACATGAAAAAAATGATGAATTGTGATGAATGGGTAAGCTGTCAACATCACCACCAGTGACCTTGGTCAACCATCCCAACGCATGCATCAATCACCAGGCCCTAACAACTTTCCCCTTCCTCCAAGTCATTTCTTTTGTTCACAAAGATACATTCCACATATATTCTGTATTGGCAATACAAAGAATTTTATCGTAATGATTCTTGTTTTTTTTTTCTTTTCACCTCATTGGCAATATTTGTTTTGTTTGTTCTCTCATGCTATCAGACATGCATTTATGTCAATGTTTTGGCCATTATGCTCTCTGACCTTCATTAGGTGCTTGTTGATGAGAGATTTTTTTTAGTTCGTCTATGTCACTACTGAATTTAACACAAGGTCAATTTAAAGTGGCTTTAATGGTAATAACATGGAAAAATTGCTCAAACCCCATTGGCACTTCCTATTTTGGGGATGCATCTGCACTGGATAATGACTCCAGCCCCCTCCTGAAAGAGAGGTACTGCCTGGGGGGATGGCCCCCTCAGCCTATAGCCAATAATTTAATCTGCAGTGTGTAGAGTGTTCTTGTCTTGTTGACTATGTCTAGGGGATATCTTAACTATTTCTCATTTAGTACTGCTAAGTTATTACTTGCACCATTTCCAGTTAATCTAAGTCTGCACTAACCAACGCAAGGATTGAACACACTATCATTATGTTACCAAATTCACAAACTGATAATTTAATCCACTAGGATATTGTCCTATTAGAAGGCAGGTCAATTTGGGAACTGTGGTATTGCACATAATGTGAAAGTTTGGGTTTGACATGATAAGTAAGGACACAAAATATTTTTTCCAAATCATTAACGTTTTTTGAGGAAATGAGTTTAAAGATTAAATTTAGGTTCAAAATTTTAGCATTTCAATTTCATTCCAATGATCAGATAAAACCTTATAGGCACAGCCTTAGAAATTTATAAATTACAAATTGTATATGGACAAGATGCATGACACAAAGACATTATTACTAAATAATTGTGCCATCAAATAAGACCTTCATTTACTTCAAAGGGATATTATACTGAACAATATAGCCATATTATGATGTAATATATTATACAGTGCAATACTTTTATTGCAATTTTCAATAAACAATGTAAATTTAAAACATTTTGTCTTATAATCTATGTCCAGTAGTAATATGGTGTTATATACACTTTTATTTATTTTTTGTTTTTATTAATTATGATCTAACAAATGATCTGCAAATCTTATTCATTGAGTTGCCATTTTTGTAATCTTTTACAATTTTTTTACAGTTTTTACTTAGCAAATACAGTGAAAAATTACATATTTTGCTTGTGGTGATTCATAATTAGAATTCTGGTTTAAATATATTTTCCATTCAATGTATCTAATACAAAAAAATATGAAATTTATTTGGATTTATTCTTGAAATAGTCACATTTTGAAGACAATTTGTAAGCAAAAACTTGTATAAATTAGGAATTTCTGTACATTTGTTTTCAGATGATCTTTAAAACTAAATACTCAAAAATTGCTAAAGTCTATGATTTTAAAATTGCTAAAAACTAATTTTTGGTGTCAGTGCTTATCACATCAAATGCCAGCTTTTCAATTGAATGCAATTTTGATTTACAAAAATAAAGTGAAAAATCAACCTGCCATATTGTCCCAATCTCAGGTGCTCAACTTGGATTGATGTTCAAGATGTTGTTGTTGTGGTTGTTGTTGTTCTTCTTCTTGTTATTATTAATATTATTGTTGTTGTTATTGTTATTATTAATATTATTGTTGTTGTAGTAGTAGTAATAAAAATAATGATAAAATTGTACTTTAAGTGTGTTTGACTTCATTCCAACTTGATTTTTTCTTTTTCTTTTAATTTTAATTTTTTTATATACTTATTTTTTCCATAAACATTCCATAACTGAATTGCATTTTTTATTTAAGCATAGCATATCTTTGTTGGTGTATATATATGTATATGAGTATGCATATATATATATATATATATATATATATATATATATATATATATATATATATGTGTATATAAAGGGTGTTCCAATAACTTGAACTGATTTTAAATGTGAATTAAGCTTAACATTGGTCCAAGGTATTGGAACAGCCTTTATATATATATATATATATATATATATATATATATATATATATATATGTGTGTGTGTGTGTGTGTGTGTGCATGTACATGAATGTACAAATGGTAAGGATCATTTTGGCTGATTACCTATTTTTTAAACTCATTAAAACTTAGTATGGTCAATTTTTTTTGTTCTTTTCCTTACAAATGAAAAGGAAAACTCTGAAAAACAACTTGCAACTGAAGGTGTTTCATGTCAAGGAGTGAATGGCTGCTGTGTTATGATGTTGCAACCAATCTCCTACAGGCTTTGCAACCCTGTCTGTAAAAGAGTGTTTACCCAATGTGTGGGTGACTTTTGGTGGACTTCTCGACCCATACATTCTTATTCAAGCAATATGGGAAGTCAAACTAAAAAGTCCAGCATGGCTCTTCCGGTGGATAAACAGGGAGCTTGTCCCTAAGGAAAGATCCTACCAAAGGTCGAAAAATCTGCCATATGAACAAACTCCTACACAAATAATGAATCTTCAGGTCCCCACAACCAGAATAAGAAGTACATTGGCTAGTTTCATGAGAATTAATCAATTGACAGATACTGAAATTGAAGAAATGAAAAGAACTGCAACCAGAATAGGCAATTCAACAGAACATGAAAGGGAAACAGAAAGGGACATAAATAAACAACACATAAATCATTGATCATAATGAAGAAACTGATACACAGTTTAGAAGAATTGGAAAGACATCATCTTAGCTGTTCACAAGCCTGAATTAAAATGAGTCCAAAACACATTGAACCAATCTATTTTATTTGCAAACAAGAATAGTGTACAAGAAGCCGAGGAAGAAATCATGTGACATATAAGTCAGATACAAAATATTAAAATGGAGGAATGGGAACAACTTCTAAAATTACAATCAACAAAGCAAAACCCCAAAACTATTAAATTCTACAATGCAGCAGTCAAATTAATTTTGGATAAAGTAGACCCACATATAAATCTCAATAAAGCAATATATGCATCAGCAACAGCAACAACTAAAAAATTAAACAACAAAGTAAAAAAAAAAATGCAGTCTTACAGAGATGAAGATCCATACTGGAAAAGAAAAATAGAAAAAGAAATTGAACAACTTAGAAGTGAATTATCAGTATTCAATGAACTGGAAAGAGGAACAAATATAAGGACTAGAAAAGGCAGAAAAGTAAAAAGAAAATACAAAATTAGGAATGAAAATGAAGTCCTATCAGCTAAAGAAAAAATAAAGCAAACAATACAACTGAGAATACAAAGAATCAGATGCTATGAAAAAAGGTCAAGATTCTACAGACTGAACAAAATCTTTCAAACCGATGCAAAAAAGTTTTACAGAGAAATAGGCGAACAAAAATTGGAATGACAATCATCACAACAATGGAAGGTTATACAGTTCTGAAAAAAAATATGGGCTTACCCTAAAGAATAAAACAAAGATGCAGATTGCATAATGCAAGAGGTAGAATGGATGAAAAATAAACCAGAACAATCATGGGTGAGAATCAAAGAAGAAGATGTTGAATGTTCACTGAAAAAGCATACAAGTGGAAATCCCCAGGAATAGATAAAATTCCTAACTTTTGGCTCTATATCTAAATGCAGCACACAAAAAACTAGCCAAAGAACTTCAAGAAATGGCCAATGATCCTACTAAATTTCTGGCATGGGTAACCAAAGGAATTATCTTCCCTTTCCCAAGAATAGTGACACAAATGTCCCAAAAAACTACAGACCAATTACATGTCTTCTCACAATCTACAAACTGTTGACATCTAGTCCAACAAAATAAATGTATTCCTTCTTAAAAAAAATGACATACTACCTCTTGAAAAAAAGGGTGCAAACATGGCTCTTATGGATGCAAAGACCAATTATGTATTAATAGGATGATCTTGAAAACTGCTTCAATACAAAGAAAAATCTCAGTACTACCTGAATAGATTATTGTAAGGCATTTGATAATGTACCCCATTACTGGATCTTAACATCTTTAAATATATACAAGGTATCAATTGTTGATATATATTTCAAGGTGACTCTTTGTCTCCCTTACTATTTTGTGTATCTCTATTAACATTAACCAGTGAAATTAACAGCACAGAATATGGCTATATCGCAAAAGAATTTGAAAAACTATCAAAGTATAAAAAGCTGGAAATGAAAATAGAAAAAATGTGGAAATTGAAGACAATAATAGTGCCAGTTATAGTGGGTGTGCTTGGAATGATAAAAAAAGGATCACAAAAACATATTGAAATCCCTGGAAATCCTAGCTTAAGAGAAATAAAAAAATTGTCTTGATAAGTATAACTCACAGACTAAGAAGAACTTTGTCCATATAATGCTAGTGATGGGAGTTAGAAAGACAAATCATGAAATGTAGAAATAACAACGCACCACTACCTGTGTTAGGTCTTCACACAGACTTGGTAAGTAATGTGACCATAGCAGAAACCAAAATATATAATAATAATAATAATAATAATAATAATAATAATAATAATATCATCATCATCATCACCATCATCATCACTTGTTTTTGTTCAATTCAACCACAGAAAAAAATGTGCCAATGTTTTTGTGCCCCATTGTATTGTTCTTCATTTTTTGTCAGGCAGTAATTTTTTAAAAGTCAGAGTTCAATCTGATAATGTTTTGTTATGCTATGAACAGGTTCACTTTTCTAAAATGAAAAAAAAATAATATTTTTAATTTCTAGCAAATGTCACGGATTGAAGAAGGTCTAATGAATGCTAATTAACAAAAATTAGTTACAAGTAAAATTTTCACCTCAATATGGCCTTTTTCTTGCTAATACTGGGTTATTAGCAAGAAAAAGGTATACAATAATGAAAAACAAAATATATATCAGTCTATATTTCTGAGATATTGTAACTATTTTCCTCATTTGAACACTTGTCCTCATCTTTGTTGCCATATTCACACTGTTTCGGTTGTTGTACACTCCAGGTGATATATACTGCAATTTCCTCAAGGATAGAAGCCCAGTGGGTAAAAGCATTGGTTGAGTAATCCAAGAAGTGACTTGAACCAAGGAGTTTTGAATTCAATACCTGGCCACAGCAGAGGGAACAAAACTCTGGGAGTTGAGTTACTAAAGAATTAACTGATACTGAGATATCCAAAAATGGCATGGCATGTGGAAGTAGAACAATCTACTTGCATGTATGAAAGAAAGGCTTTCGTTCAAAATTCCAACATATATCACTTGAAGAAGGTCAGGACATACAACGGCCGAAATGTTGTGAATATAGCAATAAAGATGAAGACAATAGTCCAAATGATGCAAATAGTGTAAAAAGTGTATAAAAAATATATATCATTTACACATTCCCAGGAAAAGAAGTCCGTAAGATTTGGCAAACTTACTGTATTTTTACTTTTGCAGCCCCCTGTATGTGATTTCTTAGTTTTGTTTGTTCTTGTTGATAACTATATATCACTCAATTTTGGGGGTCAGCTTAATTTGGGACGTTCACTACTTGAGAGGTCAGCAGTCCCTGGGGCTATTTCAACAATCTTGTCATCTATTTGTACAGTGGAAACAGCACTGAATTTCTTTACTATATATATTTTTTATATTCTCCCAAACCAGATGAATGATTTTGCAGGTAGTTCTCTGCACTATTTAATTTATTTTTTGTTCCTGTATTTCAACACGGCAAGAATATTTAGGCTGATCTAAATTTGTTCAGCCTTCCTTGTCTTTATTGACAGGTTGTCTCTCTCCAGTTTTATTTTCTCTGGAGTTGAGTAAAACTCTTGGGAAATATCTGGATGCTACCTAGCTCAGTATATGTCACATTTTGATGATTTTTTTTTTTTTTAAATGGCTTCTATCCAAATTGATTGCAGATATCGGATAGCTGACAATACAATCTGTGGCAAAAATGATGCAATCACCATGCTTAGATGTTCACCCAGATTTTTTACTTCACATCAAATAAACAAAATCAGAAATATGACAAAAAAAACATGTTTACTTAACATCTAAACATTTTGGCTTCATCCAATATGCTTCAAAAACTTTACAGAGAAGTTATCATAGAGTGTGAATGATAAGATGAATGTGATGAATCATGAATTAGCTTCGGCCAAGGCAATAATGCTAGAACTTTTCTGTGGTGCCATTCCAATAAAACATATAATGATGACTGCCAGAAGAAGACAAGCTATTTTACCGACCCATTTAGGATATTGGATTGCATGTCAGGTAGAAGACTGGGGGGTGGAGAGAGAGAGACCACAATCATTACTGTAACTGTCAATACTCAGGTCTACATTGAGATTTGGGGCAGATTCATTCCATCAATAGAAAACAAGTTTGTGATGAAGAAGTCATTTTTTTTACAGAATGATAAATTCACTTTGCCATAAAAAACTAAGTGTAAAAGCTTTTTATCATGAAAAGCATATCAACTCAATGACATGGCAAGCTGGCTGGCAAAGAGTCAAGCTCCCAAGTCAAAAAAATTATATATATATATATATATATATATATATATATATATATATATATATATATATATATATAAGTGTGGATGGTTCTGCACAAGCCTTCACCACTTTAATCAAATCACTTGTGTGGGTTTTCTGGCGGTTTACCTTGATTTGGGCTTAGCCTTGGAGCAGGTGGAATCAATCAATCTCCAGATCAATGCATTTTAGTGGACTGAATCATCTTCAAGAAGTGAGAGCAAGTACTAAAAGGTCAGCCAATCTAACAGTGATCTCATCTCACAATCCTCACTCTTGCTCCACATGTCGCCTCCTTTGTAAATCACTAGCGGGTCTTAAATGCCACTTAAGATTATTGCACAAAATTTCATAATTGAATCAACTAAGCTGTCAGATCCTTATACAGTGAAACTGACAGGAGAGTCCATTATATATATATATAGTTGGCCCATGATAATGTTTCATCCTGTAAAGCTGATCTCTCAAACATCATGCAAGAAGATTGGAATCACCTTGATGGAAAATATTTTCTTTCATTTGTTAAGTCTATATCTCAGGTTATCAACAAGAGTACAAAAAGAAGCAAGTACTAATTTTTGGGTGGGAGTGGTGGTCATGCCATATTTGACCAGAAAAATATGTCATTAATTTAAATAATTTAATTTGTTTGAGCTATTTCATGAAACTGTTAAACATTACTTTGTATATTTGCTGCAAATTAAAAAAAAAAATTCCAAGTGAACATTCTTTAAGAATGATGATTCCATAATTTTTGCTAGTCATAGTAGAAATTATCACCAAAAGGAACAATAATAATAATAGGGATAAATTTAGGTTCTAACTTGCCAATTCCAATAATTCTGGAAGGTTTTTCTGGTGCCATTCCAATAAAACATATTATGATGACTCCTACAATTTTACCCACTCGCTTAGTATATTGTATTACATGTCACGGGGAAGACTGCAATCATTATCTTAAATGTCAATACTCAGGTCTACATTAAGATTTGGGGCACATTTCTCATTCCATCAATAGAAAACAAGTTTGTGATGATGAAGTCAATTTTTCAAAATGTTAGTGCTTCTTTTTCAAAAAGCAAAAAGTAGAAAAGTTTTTCTTCATGAAAGGCTTATCAACTCAATGGCATCACTCACAAAAGTCCAGATCTGAAGCCAATTGAAAATTCAAGGTGAAAATTAAAAAAAGTTAGTCCATGACAAAAATCCATTCTGTAAAGCTGTCAAATTCTATTTGAGAAAATTGGAAAAATATTGTTTTTTGATAATCTTCAAAGAATTCCAACTGTCAAAACAGAAGAAAAGAAGAAGAAAAAAATACTAATTGCCATTTTTTTGTTCTTAATTCTATAATTTTTTGAGTGGTTCCATCAATTTTTTTCTCTATTTGATCTGAAAAAAAATGTCCATCTATTTAAATAATTGATTCTAATTTGTTTAAGATATATTTCATGGAACCAGAATGTTCAGCTGTTAATAAAAGCATTTCAATCATTTTCCTTAAGAGGAAAAAGGAATATTTTTCTTTAAAGCACTATCAAATATACATTGCTGAATAAAATTTTAATCAAAATGTTTAACTAGCGTGCAGTTCAGTATATGTACAAATAGATTACAAAGAATTTGAGGGGTTTTATCCATAAACCGTTATTGGATAAAACATCAACAGGGGTGTCAATATTTTATTTATGACATAGTGGAGGTTAAAAGTGAAAAATTTGATGTATAATCTGGTTTAAATAATGACTAGTAGTGACGTCAGTTTCCAATAGCAATGAAAGTTGTAAAACAAGTGAGTTATTACATAAAGACTTCCAATAGCAACAATAACTCAAATGGGTAACACATAATAAAGTAATAAAATAATAAAGATGTTGGATTTCCATACACCATTAAACAAAAGGTTAGAATGGCAATTTTCAACAATATTAGAAAGAACGATAACAGAAGGATTTTATGAATTCCAACTGACAATAATGCCAACTCTTCTGTCAATGAATTCTGAATGTTTCCTGCATGAAAATAATTAATATCACCATTGCTATTATTTTTTGGAACTAGACTGACTGTCTAGTTAAATAGGATACAACATATTCTTGCACTTAAATTTGGCACTTCTGATAAGAATTGTTTTATTTAATGTTATTTTGCTTCTTTGATTAAAGGACATGTGGCATTTAACATTCTCTAGGAGAGTGACTTGATGCACCTTCTCAGGTGAACATTATCACAGCTGGCATAAAATAGGAAGACTATATTGAATACATTGTTAGGTCAACTGCTAAGAATATTGGTTCACTGTGTCATGATAGACAGTTTATCTCTCTAGAATCTATCTTACATATCTATATGTCTACCATTTGCCCATGCTTAGAATATTGCTGCCACATCTGTTCTGGTGTTCATGCTATATATTTAGAGATTATTGATAGAATCCAAAGAAGAATCAGCAATATTATTGGTCCTGACCTGGCATCTCAGCTTCAGTTATTTTCTCACCACTGTAAAGTTGCTTTCCTGTATCATTTCTATAAATACTTTTCTGGTAACTGTTTGGATGAGCTCTTCGCTATGGCTACCTAGACTTTATGAATTTATGACTTTATGAATTTAAGTGCAGTACTAGATTGGCAATAAGGTCTCATCAGTTTACAGTTGAATTGGCAGCTAGATGTAACTAACTTCTATGCTTACAGTTTATTTTCTTGCACTTCTCACTTGTGGAACTATATTCCAGCTTCTTGTCAACTTTGATCTTCAAAAATTTTAAATGCAATGTCAATCATCATTATCTACTGTCTTCCTGATTCTTCTTCTATTGTTCTTGCTCCTTAGTAATGTTTCTTTTTCTAATACTTCTACACCCAGTAATCCTTTGCGTCCTTTTTTTTAATCAAATTGCTACGATTAAAAAAAAAAAAAAAAAAAAAAAAAAAAAAATTTTATGGGAAGAAAATCATGTTTGTTTTTTTTTATCTTTTTTTGATCAACCTTCAATGAATAAGTGTTGCCCAATTTTGCAAAGAAATAATTCATTTTTGCTGATGAGTGAAAATTTTATTTTATTTATTCATATTTCAGATGATTGCAATAAAAACAAACAAAAGAAGTTTAATCCAGTATAATTTATTCTTTGTTTTTATCAAGTTTACTGTTTATAAATTGATTGATTTTTATTATGGTTTACAACCCTTTGTTGGTTATTTAACTCTTTGGTATTTGAACCCACCCTGTAAATATCAGGTCTCACTGTTCAACCTACCATAACCCACCCCATGTATATTCTACCATAATATACCATTATCACAAATAATGCAGGAAGTTCCACAAACAGTGAAAGTTTGAAAGCTGATATTTAAATGGTAGGGGAACGTGTTGAATGCTTAAGGATAAATTTTCAAATGAATGTGGAAATAATGGATTTTGTGTTAATTTTCTATACAAACTATGGCCCAATTTTTAATCTCCATCATCCCCTATGGGATGCTCGCCACCTTCTAAGAGGCTTCTTGGTGTGGGCTGCAAGAAAATCCAAGTCAAGAGATTAAAGTTATCATAACATACACCACTGCATGCTTTAGAATAAATAACTATAAAATACAATAAAAAGTGATCAATAAACATTTTTCTGGTTGTGGATAAAACACATTGCTTTATATCTGGTTGGAGTTAAATAAATAGCTGTTTTGAACCTCAAACTTTAAAAATGCACAACTTGGCTCAAGCATTTTTACTCGGAATTTTTAGATTGATACAATGTTGCTAGCAATCCACCAATAAATTTATTCCATTGGAATTAAAACTGATATTAGGGATGCAATTTTCAGCGTGGTCTGCATTGACATGCACCTACTGGCATCAATATACACTACAGTTCAAAAATTTGAACCCTTAGTAATTTTTTAATATTGACCCCAAAAGTAGTTGTTTTGTATTTTAAATAAGAAAAATTTATTATACATTGTTAAAAAAGTGAGACATGATTTTTTATTCAAAATTTTATTATGACAAATAAAAAAGAAGCATTTTATGATTAAATTTTGCTCTCATCAAAATACCCTTTTTTGGCATTCATTTCAAAAGTTTATCAAAAAATAATTTGATAATTGATTCCATTCTTTTTTCAATGACACTAAGAGCTTTTTTCATTTTTTGGATGGAAAGGTTTCACTCTTCTGTCAAGTTCAATCTATGCTAATTCTGGAGGTGGCTTCAAACTTTTGAACTGTAATGTATATCTAAAATTTATGAAAATTGGTAATCAGTAAGAGACAAGTTTGCTGACTAGGAAATAAAGAGAAAGATCTCAATGTTTAACTGCATCTGTTTTTACTGCCATATGTTTTGTATTATTCTTGTTGAGTTATCCAACTAACTTTTCTAAAAAACATTGCCAGAGGATACTCTCTAAGCCTATAAATGGGCAGTGACATTCTCTGTCACTTTCTTTTTCCTATTTCACCCAGGGATAGTAAGATGAAGTTTTCATGTAGATAACAATGTTGCTGCTGAGGCACGTTCACTTCCATTGGTCCTCTGTTGACTTTTGAATTGTCTCACACAAATATATACACATATGTCTATTGTTACACTTACTTCTACACAAACACCTTCACTAGTTTAAATGTTTTCTTCTTTCATATTCTTCTATTGTTTATGTATACCCTTGTTTTGTTAATACATACATTATTGTTTATTTATATATATAGTTTTGTCATTGCTTATCATTTATTACAGAGGCTCACATTATGAGTCTGCCATTTTGTTGTGGGATAAATGTACCAGGGGACACATGTTTTCCAATGAAACACTTGACCAGCATATGCCCACAATATTCTCTATCAAGATAGGCCATTTTTTATTCAACACTGCTGGCAACTTTTGATGCATCACTTCCAAAAGCCCAACAATAGCACTCTGCCTTGATGATATAGCCATATTGCAAGAGGCTGTAATGGACTACATTAAAGTGCTACTAAATAGCTAAGGTAATCTTTTTATTGTAAAGATTTGTTTTTAGGAAGGCTGCAGGTAGAAGCATGTTTGTTGACTGTGGTTGGAGAATTTAAAGAAAAAGCAAATAAAGAAAAATATGATGTACTGCTGACACAAAAACTTCACATGTGCATTGAATGTAAAGAAATCCAGAGAAGGGGAAGAAGAAAAAAAAGAAAAGATGGCCGCTCATAAAGTAAATATTTAAGAATGTTACATTCTTGCAAATACAAGATTTTACTGGTAACATGCAAATTTCCAACCATCAAAAAGAATATAAAAAAATAACATTATTGATGGGAGAAGAGGGAATTGTTTTATTAGGTTGGTGCAAAAAATAATGTCGTTTTCTCACATAGTAACATATGTGAGAAAACGACATTACTTTTGCACCAACCTAATAGATCTCATGATTGTCACGTGATTGTCTTATGAGTGTGCGATTTCTGTGGTGGACAAATGCTAAAAGCACAAGAGATTGAGAAGAGAATAAGAAGATGGCAAAAGAAGAAGATATTTATTGTTGCAAAAGCGAACATCAAAGAACCAACAAGAAAGGCAGTAAAATTGATTCTCTCACAAGTGAACAGAAACTAAATTGACTGAAAGAAAGTTATATTCCTAATTATCATACAGCAATCACTTTTTATATTCAAGAAAAGATCATTTTTGAAACAAGCAAATTCCAACAAGTATCAAAGCATTTTCTTCAATTTGCCTGTGTATCAAATGTCTTCTGACTGTTGTGTGGGACACGTCCAAATTCGTCCTGATGCTTAAATATTTTTAAAGATGAGACTTCATAACTGCTTTGGATTCTTTATTTTTGATTGGAAAATTGCATCCACAACTAGACTCATCTTGGACATCCAGACTACCAAAAGTAAATGTTTGGAACCAATGTCACATGGTCCATTTTGAAGCCAATTCCAGACCTCCAGTATTGTTGATGCTAAAGATGGAATCAGCTGGATAATGGCTGAGTTTGAACTCCGAAAGAAGAATGAGGAGAAAATCATATTTACCTTTGTTTTGATAGTCTAGAAAAAAAAAACCCAACAAAAATGGAAGAATATATACTATTTACACTGTTTGGACTGTTGTCCACATCTTTATTATCATATTCCCAATGTTTCGGCCGTTGTACACTCTGGCCTTCTTCAGGCTACATATGTTGGAATTTCAAGCCAAATTCTTTATTTAGTCCACAGATTGTTTTACTTCCACAAGCTATGACTTTTCTGGATATCTAACCATCAGTTATTTCCTTTTAGCAACTCCAAGATTTTTGTTCATCTCTTCTGAGATATCTAGAAAATGCATGATATGTGGAACTAGAATAATCTACCCTGGTGTAAGAAATAAAGGGTTCAGTTTGAAATTCTAACGAATATCACCTGAAAAAGGCCAGAGCGTACAACAGCCAAAATGTCGAGAATATGACAATAAAGTCTGAAAAGTAAATAGTGTAAATAGTTACAATGCCTCATCTCAGAAATATAGACAGATATTAATATTTTTGTGATGATGTTACATAATTTTTTGCCATATTAATATTTTTGCTATGATATGACAATTTTTGCCATATTAATATTTTTTCTGTGATATTAGATACATTTTTAAAGTTAAATAGCTTCAGATTTTCAAAATTGGAAATAATTTTGTGAAATTTAATAATAAAACCATTGTATGTGCTTTTCTACAGATGAATTTACTCATCTGCTTTTTTTTTCACAATATTTCAGCCATGTACCTTCCCAACTTCTTCAGGTATCTGTTGTATTCCAGAATATTATCAATTTCTATTTTGGCAGTGTATGTGTATCCCTCACCAAAAATGCTTTTCACACAGTTTTTGCATCCTTGTGTTGTTGAGGGTCATTATCCCCTAACCTCTGCTGTGGTGGCCTCATGGTTAATTCTTGAGCTTTGAATGTGCTTCAAGGTTATGATGACCCAAGCAATATGATCAGAGTAGATATACATTTGCTTCAAAAATAGGATTCAATGTCATTGAAGTGACCCAAGGATGACCAGAACAAAATGTAAACGCAGATAAATATATTGGTCTGAAGAAAATTAAATAACAATTTTGAGACAAGAATAACAATAAAATATAATTGTCTGTATGGTACAGACATTGGTTAGTTTTTTAAATCAATTTCATTGCTATCAGTATAACTATGTAGGTAGTCTTATTTAGTGATTGTTATTAAAAGGAAATAGACTGATATGTTTTCTGATGCTATATATGGGAAACTTAGAGTAACCATGAAATTCCATTAAAAAAATAAGGAAAATGCAAAGGTTAATATTTCACTTGTATTTCATAAGATGTTATGACTTTACTCATAATCATACAATTGAAATTTTTAGGATATATGAGGAAAGAGGGCTCAGAGAACTTGACACCCAAAAGACATATCGAAGAAAGAGTGAGTTACATGTTTAATGTGCTTTTGTAAATGGATAGCAGAATAGGGGTTGGGAGTTATAGTCAGGAAAAGAACATTGCTAAGAGTGATAGAATATAGGATATTGTGGTGAGCTATGCTCACCCAAGTCCTGAAGGGATACAGCACGTAAACAAGATACTGTATATTTCCATGTATAAGGCAAACTATAGATAAGATGAGCTCAAGAAATATAGCAAATTTTCATTAATTTATCCTATACCTGTTGTATGAAATGACTGCTTATTGATTCTATAAAGATGATACTACTGGAAATGTTGTTATTTACTGTATCCTGAGAAATTCAAAATAAAAATAACAAAACCAATTTGATATCGTGTTTTTCCTGATTCTTCTTCTTCTTCTTCTTCTTCTTCTTCTATATCTAAACAGTGAGAAAATAGCATGGTGTACTAATGGCCATTTACTTATACTTCATTGACAATCACAAAATATCACTCATAACTGTACAATAATGTTAATGATAATAGTACATTCCACTGCTGTGAAAGTAATCATAACTCAATGTTTATATTTTCTCAGCTGAGCTTTGCATGGATATAAGTTGATTTCATTGATATGGAATTATTCTTCGAATAGGCAATTTATTACAAAGTCATGCCAGTAATATATAAGGTAGAAATGATTTATTGCTTTAATTATCAGTTTATTTGGTAATGTGAATTTTTTCATGTATGTTATTGGTCATCCCACTGAGGTCAAGTTTAGCCTACTGACAAACATCAGTCAGAATTTAAGGTTTCTTTTTTAGAATTGTAATATAAGACAATTGCCAAGTTTTTAGGGTAATTTGGGGGATTTAAAGGTTGTTATATACATGGAAATATATGGTACTTAAATATGATGCTGAATACAGTTTATCTTTTCATTCATTTAAAACTCACATATTTTGAAGAAGTAAGTGTAAAAACATGCACACAATATTTATTGCATTAAAAACGGAAACTTTTAGCACAGCTTAGCTGTTTTTCAAGTTATATCTGTTGGATATTCACTTAACGTCACCATGGGGATAGATATTGGTAATGTATTGCAACAAATGTCACTATCCCAAACATTTATATATAGACAACAATTTTGATTCCAAACTTCTTAATGCAGCTGGATGCTAACTTTGACTCCTGCAGCTAACCTGATGCCAGATGTAGTAATTGACATTTCCTTTGGGCTACATCAATGGGGCAAGAAAGAGGATTCTGTTGACAGGGCATTGCAAGGATATTTATAAACTTTCCCCGGGCTTGTGATCTGGAGATTTTAGTATCATTTCAGTATCATTCCACTGTCTACCAAGATAGAACAAGACCATAATATACCTACCCATACACACACAAGTAATTATATAAATAAGTATATATTCTCATAATAAAAAGAAGGCTTTTATTTACATAACAAATATATATTTTTCAAAATAATGTCTTCACTTGTTAATGCATATAATTCAATGGGGTATATACAGATACATAAATAAGTCCATAGCTTAATAATTGTAGTGAACTACTGCAGAGAGCAAAGAGGCCCTAGGGTTGGATGAATTTTTTGCAACAGTCAATGTAACACTAGAGAAAATTCCTTACATCCAGGATGAAAATGGATTCAGACATGTCTTGCATATAAACTATCTCAAAAAAAAAAAAATGGTGGCTTTGCATTTAAAAATGCATAAAGTTAGACAGACTATCTCAAGAGTCTCTTTTTTTATAAATTTTGGCTGTCAATGAAGAAATGACTTTATTAAGTCCATAATGAGGTGATAGACAGAAGAGTGACTGCTGTAGAGAACAGGAGACACATGTCGTAGTCTGTGGATTATGAATTACAGGCCAGAAGAAAATACAATTTAACAAACTTTATGTATAATGAAAATACAATTATTTTAAAAAACAAATATTTATATCTTCTTTCTTATCAATGCAACACTTCTTCATAGACTATATAGATCAAATATTATACAGTGAAATATTCAGATCAAAATTCAGCTACAAATTGTATCACTGAAATACTATCTATTAATAGAAGCATTATGCATAAAGAAACAAGCAAACCAATATCAATAAAATGTTATCAAATTTAGGAACAAACATATTAAATCTAATTCTTAGTAATAATAGAAAAAGAACTACCAAAAAAAAAACATAATGAGACCACAGAGTGATGCAGATACGTGAAAAAACTGACTTAATCTTCATCAAGGTATAAAGATGTGACACTCAAAAAACACAAAAGAAAAACTACCAAAAAAAAAAAAAATCATGAGACCACAGAGTGATGCGGATACTTGAAAAAACTGACTTAATCTTCATCAAGGTATAAAGATGTGACACTCAAAAAGAACAAAAGAAAAACTACCAAAAAAAAAAAAAATCATGAGACAACAGAGTGATGCAGATAGGTGAAAAAACTGACTTAATCATCATCAAGGTATAAAGATATGACACTCAAAAAGAACAAAAGAAAAACTACCAAAAAAAAAAAAAATCATGAGACCACAGAGTGATGCGGATACTTGAAAAAACTGAGTTAAACTTCATCAAGTTAGAAAGATGTGACATTCAAAAAGAACAAAAGAAAAACTACCAAAAAAAAAAATCATGTGACCACAGAGTGATGCGGATATTTGAAAAAACTGACTTAAACTTCATCAAGGTATAAAGATGTGACACTCAAAAAGAAACAAAAGAAAAACTACCAAAAAAAAAATCATGAGACCACAGAGTGATGCAGATACTTGAAAAAACTGACTTAATCTTCATCAAGGTATAAAGATGTGACACTCAAAAAGAACAAAAGAAAAACTACCAAAAAAAAAAAAAATCATGAGACCACAGAGTGATGCGGATACATGAAAAAACTGACTTAATCCTCATCAAGGTATAAAGATGTGACACTCAAAAAGAACAAAAGCAAAACTATCAAAAAAAAAAATCATGAGACCACTGAGTGATGCGGATACTTGAAAAAACTGACTTAATATTCATCAAGGTATAAAGATGTGACAATCAAAAAGAACAAAAGAAAAACTACCAAGAAAAAAAAAAAATGATGGGACCACAGAGTGATACGGATACTTGAAAAAACTGACTTAATCTTCAACAAGGTATAAAGATGTGACACTCAAAAAGAACAAAAGAAAAACTACCAAGAAAAAAAAAATCATGAGACCACAGAGTGATGCGGATACTTTAAAAAACTGACTTAATCTTCATCAAGGTATAAAGATGTGACACTCAAAAAGAACAAAAGAAAAACTACCAAAAATAAAAAAAACATGAGAGCAGAGAGTGATGCGGATACTTGAAAAAATTGACTTAATCTTCATCAAGGTATAAAGATGTGACACTCAAAAAGAACAAAAGAAAAACTACCAAGAAAAAAAAAAAATGATGGGACCACAGAGTGATACGGATACTTGAAAAAACTGACTTAATCTTCATCAAGGTATAAAGATGTGACACTCAAAAAGAACAAAAGAAAAACTACCAAAAAAAAAAAAATCATGAGACCACAGAGTGATACGGATACCTGAAAAAACTGACTTAATCTTCATCAAGTTATAAAGATGTGACACTCAAAAAGAACAAAAGAAAAACTACCAAAAAAAAAAAAATCATGAGACCACACAGTGATGCGGATACTTGAAAAAATTGACTTAATCTTCATCAAGGTATAAAGATGTGACACTCAAAAAGAACAAAAGAAAAACTACCAAGAAAAAAAAAAAAATGTTGGGACCACAGAGTGATACGGATACTTGAAACAACTGACTTAATCTTCATCAAGGTATAAAGATGTGACACTCAAAAAGAACAAAAGCAAAACTATCAAGAAAAAAAATCATGAGACCACACAGTGATGCGGATACTTGAAAAAAGTGACTTAATATTCATCAAGGTATAAAGATGTGACAATCAAAAAGAACAAAAGAAAAACTACCAAGAAAAAAAAAAAATGATGGGACCACAGAGTGATGCGGATACTTGAAAAAAGTGACTTAATATTCATCAAGGTATAAAGATGTGACACTCAAAAAGAACAAAAGAAAAACTACCAAAAAAAAAACATAATGAGACCACAGAGTGATGCAGATACGTGAAAAAACTGACTTAATCTTCATCAAGGTATAAAGATGTGACACTCAAAAAACACAAAAGAAAAACTACCAAAAAAAAAAAAAATCATGAGACCACAGAGTGATGCGGATACTTGAAAAAACTGACTTAATCTTCATCAAGGTATAAAGATGTGACACTCAAAAAGAACAAAAGAAAAACTACCAAAAAAAAAAAAAATCATGAGACAACAGAGTGATGCAGATAGGTGAAAAAACTGACTTAATCATCATCAAGGTATAAAGATATGACACTCAAAAAGAACAAAAGAAAAACTACCAAAAAAAAAAAAAATCATGAGACCACAGAGTGATGCGGATACTTGAAAAAACTGAGTTAAACTTCATCAAGTTAGAAAGATGTGACATTCAAAAAGAACAAAAGAAAAACTACCAAAAAAAAAAATCATGTGACCACAGAGTGATGCGGATATTTGAAAAAACTGACTTAAACTTCATCAAGGTATAAAGATGTGACACTCAAAAAGAAACAAAAGAAAAACTACCAAAAAAAAAATCATGAGACCACAGAGTGATGCAGATACTTGAAAAAACTGACTTAATCTTCATCAAGGTATAAAGATGTGACACTCAAAAAGAACAAAAGAAAAACTACCAAAAAAAAAAAAATCATGAGACCACAGAGTGATGCGGATACATGAAAAAACTGACTTAATCCTCATCAAGGTATAAAGATGTGACACTCAAAAAGAACAAAAGCAAAACTATCAAAAAAAAAAATCATGAGACCACTGAGTGATGCGGATACTTGAAAAAACTGACTTAATATTCATCAAGGTATAAAGATGTGACAATCAAAAAGAACAAAAGAAAAACTACCAAGAAAAAAAAAAAATGATGGGACCACAGAGTGATACGGATACTTGAAAAAACTGACTTAATCTTCAACAAGGTATAAAGATGTGACACTCAAAAAGAACAAAAGAAAAACTACCAAGAAAAAAAAAATCATGAGACCACAGAGTGATGCGGATACTTTAAAAAACTGACTTAATCTTCATCAAGGTATAAAGATGTGACACTCAAAAAGAACAAAAGAAAAACTACCAAAAATAAAAAAAACATGAGAGCAGAGAGTGATGCGGATACTTGAAAAAATTGACTTAATCTTCATCAAGGTATAAAGATGTGACACTCAAAAAGAACAAAAGAAAAACTACCAAGAAAAAAAAAAAATGATGGGACCACAGAGTGATACGGATACTTGAAAAAACTGACTTAATCTTCATCAAGGTATAAAGATGTGACACTCAAAAAGAACAAAAGAAAAACTACCAAAAAAAAAAAAATCATGAGACCACAGAGTGATACGGATACCTGAAAAAACTGACTTAATCTTCATCAAGTTATAAAGATGTGACACTCAAAAAGAACAAAAGAAAAACTACCAAAAAAAAAAAAATCATGAGACCACACAGTGATGCGGATACTTGAAAAAATTGACTTAATCTTCATCAAGGTATAAAGATGTGACACTCAAAAAGAACAAAAGAAAAACTACCAAGAAAAAAAAAAAAATGTTGGGACCACAGAGTGATACGGATACTTGAAACAACTGACTTAATCTTCATCAAGGTATAAAGATGTGACACTCAAAAAGAACAAAAGCAAAACTATCAAGAAAAAAAATCATGAGACCACACAGTGATGCGGATACTTGAAAAAAGTGACTTAATATTCATCAAGGTATAAAGATGTGACAATCAAAAAGAACAAAAGAAAAACTACCAAGAAAAAAAAAAAATGATGGGACCACAGAGTGATGCGGATACTTGAAAAAAGTGACTTAATATTCATCAAGGTATAAAGATGTGACACTCAAAAAGAACAAAAGAAAAACTACCAAAAAAAAAAAAATCATGAGACCACAGAGTGATGCGGATACCTGAAAAAACTGACTTAATTTTCATCAAGGTATAAAGATGTGACACTCAAAAAGAACAAAAGAAAAACTACCAAAAAAAAAAAAATCATGAGACCACACAGTGATGCGGATACTTGAAAAAACTGACTTAATTTTCATCAAGGTATAAAGATGTGACACTCAAAAAGAACAAAAGAAAAACTACCAAAAAAAAAACAAACCATGAGACCACACAGTGATGCGGATACATGAAAAAACTGACTTAATCCTCATCAAGGTATAAAGATGTGACACTCAAAAAGAACAAAAGCAAAACTATCAAAAAAAAAAATCATGAGACCACAGAGTGATGCGGATACTTGAAAAAACTGACTTAATCTTCATCAAGGTATAAAGATGTGACAATCAAAAAGAACAAAAGAAAAACTACCAAGAAAAAAAAAAAATGATGGGACCACAGAGTGATACGGATACTTGAAAAAACTGACTTAATCTTCAACAAGGTATAAAGATGTGACACTCAAAAAGAACAAAAGAAAAACTATCAAGAAAAAAAAAATCATGAGACCACAGAGTGATGCGGATACATGAAAAAACTGACTTAATGTTCATCAAGTTATAAAGATGTGACACTCAAAAAGAACAAAAGAAATACTATCAAGAAAAAAATCATGAGACCACAGAGTGATGCGGATACTTGAAAAAACTGACTTAATCTTCATCAAGGTATAAAGATGTGATACTCAAAATGAACAAAAGAAAAACTACCAAAAAAAAAATCATGAGACCACTGAGTGATGCGGATACATGAAAAAACTGACTTAATCTTCATCAAGGTATAAAGATGTGACACTCAAAAAGAACAAAACAAAAACTACCAAGAAAAAAAAAAAACCATGAGTCCACAGAGTGATGCGGATACTTGAAAAACTGACTTATTCTTCATCAAGGTATAACGATGTGACACTCAAGAAGAACAAAAGAAAAACTACCAAAAAAAAAAAAATCATGAGACCACAGAGTGATGCAGATACTTGAAAAAACTGACTTAATCTTCATCAAGGTATAAAGATGTGACACTCAAAAAGAACAAAAGAAAAACTACCAAAAAAAAAAAAATCATGAGACCACACAGTGATGCGGATACTTGAAAAAATTGACTTAATCTTCATCAAGGTATAAAGATGTGACACTCAAAAAGAACAAAAGAAAAACTACCAAGAAAAAAAAAAAAATGTTGGGACCACAGAGTGATACGGATACTTGAAAAAACTGACTTAATCTTCAACAAGGTATAAAGATGTGACACTCAAAAAGAACAAAAGAAAAACTACCAAAAGATAAAAAATCATGAGACCACAGAGTGATGCGGATACTTGAAAAAACTGATTTAATCTTCATCAAGGTATAAAGATGTGACACTCAAAAAGAACAAAAGCAAAACTATCAAAAAAAAAAATCATGAGACCACACAGTGATGCGGATACATGAAAAAAGTGACTTAATATTCATCAAGGTATAAAGATGTGACAATCAAAAAGAACAAAACAAAAACTACCAAGAAAAAAAAAAAATGATGGGACCACAGAGTGATGCGGATACATGAAAAAACTGACTTAATCTTCAACAAGGTATAAAGATGTGACACTCAAAAAGAACAAAAGAAAAACTACCAAGAAAAAAAAAATCATGAGACCACAGAGTGATGCGGATACTTGAAAAAACTGACTTAATCTTCATCAAGGTATAAAGATGTGACACTCAAAAAGAACAAAAGAAAAACTACCAAAAATAAAAAAAACATGAGACCAGAGAGTGATGCAGATACTTGAAAAAACTGACTTAATCTTCATCAAGGTATAAAGATGTGACACTCAAAAAGAACAAAAGAAAAACTACCAAAAGAAAAAAAATCATGAGACCACAGAGTGATGAAGATACTTGAAAAAACTGACTTAATGTTCATCAAGGTATAAAGATGTGACACTCAAAAAGAACAAAAGAAAAACTACCAAAAAAAAAAAAATCATGAGACCACAGAGTGATGCCGATACCTGAAAAAACTGACTTAATCTTCATCAAGTTATAAAGATGTGACACTCAAAAAGAACAAAAGAAAAACTACCAAAAAAAAAAAAATCATGAGACCACACAGTGATGCGGATACTTGAAAAAATTGACTTAATCTTCATCAAGGTATAAAGATGTGACACTCAAAAAGAAACAAAAGAAAAACTACTAAAAAAAAAATCATGAGACCACAGAGTGATGCAGATACTTGAAAAAACTGACTTAATCTTCATCAAGGTATAAAGATGTGACACTCAAAAAGAACAAAAGAAAAACTACCAAGAAAAAAAAAAAAATGATGGGACCACAGAGTGATAAGGATACTTGAAAAAACAGACTTAATCTTCAACAAGGTATAAAGATGTGACACTCAAAAAGAACAAAAGAAAAACTACTAAAAAAAAAATCATGAGACCACACAGTGATGCGGATACATGAAAAAAGTGACTTAATATTCATCAAGGTATAAAGATGTGACAATCAAAAAGAACAAAACAAAAACTACCAAGAAAAAAAAAAAATGATGGGACCACAGAGTGATGCGGATACATGAAAAAACTGACTTAATCTTCAACAAGGTATAAAGATGTGACACTCAAAAAGAACAAAAGAAAAACTACCAAGAAAAAAAAAATCATGAGACCACAGAGTGATGCGGATACTTGAAAAAACTGACTTAATCTTCATCAAGGTATAAAGATGTGACACTCAAAAAGAACAAAAGAAAAACTACCAAAAATAAAAAAAACATGAGACCAGAGAGTGATGCAGATACTTGAAAAAACTGACTTAATCTTCATCAAGGTATAAAGATGTGACACTCAAAAAGAACAAAAGAAAAACTACCAAAAGAAAAAAAATCATGAGACCACAGAGTGATGAAGATACTTGAAAAAACTGACTTAATGTTCATCAAGGTATAAAGATGTGACACTCAAAAAGAACAAAAGAAAAACTACCAAAAAAAAAAAAATCATGAGACCACAGAGTGATGCCGATACCTGAAAAAACTGACTTAATCTTCATCAAGTTATAAAGATGTGACACTCAAAAAGAACAAAAGAAAAACTACCAAAAAAAAAAAAATCATGAGACCACACAGTGATGCGGATACTTGAAAAAATTGACTTAATCTTCATCAAGGTATAAAGATGTGACACTCAAAAAGAAACAAAAGAAAAACTACTAAAAAAAAAATCATGAGACCACAGAGTGATGCAGATACTTGAAAAAACTGACTTAATCTTCATCAAGGTATAAAGATGTGACACTCAAAAAGAACAAAAGAAAAACTACCAAGAAAAAAAAAAAAATGATGGGACCACAGAGTGATAAGGATACTTGAAAAAACAGACTTAATCTTCAACAAGGTATAAAGATGTGACACTCAAAAAGAACAAAAGAAAAACTACCAAAAAAAAAATCATGAGACCACAGAGTGATGCGGATACCTGAAAAAACTGAGTTAAACTTCATCAAGTTATAAAGATGTGACATTCAAAAAGAACAAAAGAAAAACTACCAAAAAAAAAAAATCATGTGACCACAGAGTGATGCGGATATTTGAAAAAACTGACTTAATCTTCATCAAGGTATAAAGATGTGACACTGAAAAAGAACAAAAGAAAAACTACCAAAAAAAAAAAAATCATGAGACCACAGAGTGATGCGGATACCTGAAAAAACTGACTTAATCTTCATCAAGGTATAAAGATGTGACACTCAAAAAGAAACAAAAGAAAAACTACCAAAAAAAAAATCATGAGACCACAGAGTGATGCGGGTACTTGAAAAAACTGACTTAATCTTCATCAAGGTATAAAGATGTGACACTCAAAAAGAACAAAAGAAAAACTACCAAGAAAAAAAAAAAAATGTTGGGACCACAGAGTGATACGGATACTTGAAAAAACTGACTTAATCTTCAACAAGGTATAAAGATGTGACACTCAAAAAGAACAAAAGAAAAACTACCAAGAAAAAAAAAATCATGAGACCACAGAGTGATGCGGATACTTTAAAAAACTGACTTAATCTTCATCAAGGTATAAAGATGTGACACTCAAAAAGAACAAAAGAAAAACTACCAAAAATAAAAAAACATGAGACCAGACAGTGATGCGGATACATGAAAAAACTGACTAAAACTTCATCAAGGTATAAAGATGTGACACTCAAAAAGAACAAAAGAAAAACTACCAAAAAAAAAAAAATCATGAGACCACAGAGTGATGCGGATACTTGAAAAAACTGACTTAATCTTCATCAAGGTATAAAGATGTGACACTCAAAAAGAACAAAAGAAAAACTACCAAAAATAAAAAAACATGAGACCAGAGAGTGATGCGGATACATGAAAAAACTGACTTAATCTTCATCAAGGTATAAAGATGTGACACTCAAAAAGAACAAAAGAAAAACTACCAAAAAAAAAAAAAACCATGAGACCACAGACTGATGCGGATACTTGACAAACTGACTTAATCTTCATCAAGGTATAAAGATGTGACACTCAAAAAGAACAAAAGAAAAACTACCAAAAAAAAAAATCATGAGACCACAGAGTGATGCGGATACATGAAAAAACTGACTTAATCCTCATCAAGGTATAAAGATGTGACACTCAAAAAGAACAAAAGCAAAACTATCAAAAAAAAAAATCATGAGACCACAGAGTAATGCGGATAATTGAAAAAACTGACTTAATCTTCATCAAGGTATAAAGATGTGACACTCAAAAAGAACAAAAGAAAAACTACCAAAAATAAAAAAAACATGAGACCAGACAGTGATGCGGATACATGAAAAAACTGACTAAAACTTCATCAAGGTATAAAGATGTGACACTCAAAAAGAACAAAAGAAAAACTACCAAAAAAAAAAAAATCATGAGACCACAGAGTGATGCGGATACTTGAAAAAACTGACTTAATCTTCATCAAGGTATAAAGATGTGACACTCAAAAAGAACAAAAGAAAAACTACCAAAAATAAAAAAACATGAGACCAGAGAGTGATGCGGATACATGAAAAAACTGACTTAATCTTCATCAAGGTATAAAGATGTGACACTCAAAAAGAACAAAAGAAAAACTACCAAAAAAAAAAAAAACCATGAGACCACAGACTGATGCGGATACTTGACAAACTGACTTAATCTTCATCAAGGTATAAAGATGTGACACTCAAAAAGAACAAAAGCAAAACTATCAAAAAAAAAAATCATGAGACCACAGAGTAATGCGGATAATTGAAAAAACTGACTTAATCTTCATCAAGGTATAAAGATGTGACACTCAAAAAGAACAAAAGAAAAACTACCAAGAAAAAAAATCATGAGACCACAGAGTGATGCGGATACATGAAAAAACTGACTTAATCCTCATCAAGGTATAAAGATGTGACACTCAAAAAGAACAAAAGCAAAACTATCAAAAAAAAAAATCATGAGACCACAGAGTAATGCGGATAATTGAAAAAACTGACTTAATCTTCATCAAGGTATAAAGATGTGACACTCAAAAAGAACAATATAAAAACTACCAAGAAAAAAAAAAAAATGATGGGACCACAGAGTGATACGGATACTTGAAAAAACTGACTTAATCTTCAACAAGGTATAAAGATGTGACACTCAAAAAGAACAAAAGAAAAACTACCAAAAAAAAAATCATGAGACCACAGAGTGATGCGGATACCTGAAAAAACTGAGTTAAACTTCATCAAGTTATAAAGATGTGACATTCAAAAAGAACAAAAGAAAAACTACCAAAAAAAAAAAATCATGTGACCACAGAGTGATGCGGATATTTGAAAAAACTGACTTAATCTTCATCAAGGTATAAAGATGTGACACTGAAAAAGAACAAAAGAAAAACTACCAAAAAAAAAAAAATCATGAGACCACAGAGTGATGCGGATACCTGAAAAAACTGACTTAATCTTCATCAAGGTATAAAGATGTGACACTCAAAAAGAAACAAAAGAAAAACTACCAAAAAAAAAATCATGAGACCACAGAGTGATGCGGGTACTTGAAAAAACTGACTTAATCTTCATCAAGGTATAAAGATGTGACACTCAAAAAGAACAAAAGAAAAACTACCAAGAAAAAAAAAAAAATGTTGGGACCACAGAGTGATACGGATACTTGAAAAAACTGACTTAATCTTCAACAAGGTATAAAGATGTGACACTCAAAAAGAACAAAAGAAAAACTACCAAGAAAAAAAAAATCATGAGACCACAGAGTGATGCGGATACTTTAAAAAACTGACTTAATCTTCATCAAGGTATAAAGATGTGACACTCAAAAAGAACAAAAGAAAAACTACCAAAAATAAAAAAACATGAGACCAGACAGTGATGCGGATACATGAAAAAACTGACTAAAACTTCATCAAGGTATAAAGATGTGACACTCAAAAAGAACAAAAGAAAAACTACCAAAAAAAAAAAAATCATGAGACCACAGAGTGATGCGGATACTTGAAAAAACTGACTTAATCTTCATCAAGGTATAAAGATGTGACACTCAAAAAGAACAAAAGAAAAACTACCAAAAATAAAAAAACATGAGACCAGAGAGTGATGCGGATACATGAAAAAACTGACTTAATCTTCATCAAGGTATAAAGATGTGACACTCAAAAAGAACAAAAGAAAAACTACCAAAAAAAAAAAAAACCATGAGACCACAGACTGATGCGGATACTTGACAAACTGACTTAATCTTCATCAAGGTATAAAGATGTGACACTCAAAAAGAACAAAAGAAAAACTACCAAAAAAAAAAATCATGAGACCACAGAGTGATGCGGATACATGAAAAAACTGACTTAATCCTCATCAAGGTATAAAGATGTGACACTCAAAAAGAACAAAAGCAAAACTATCAAAAAAAAAAATCATGAGACCACAGAGTAATGCGGATAATTGAAAAAACTGACTTAATCTTCATCAAGGTATAAAGATGTGACACTCAAAAAGAACAAAAGAAAAACTACCAAAAATAAAAAAAACATGAGACCAGACAGTGATGCGGATACATGAAAAAACTGACTAAAACTTCATCAAGGTATAAAGATGTGACACTCAAAAAGAACAAAAGAAAAACTACCAAAAAAAAAAAAATCATGAGACCACAGAGTGATGCGGATACTTGAAAAAACTGACTTAATCTTCATCAAGGTATAAAGATGTGACACTCAAAAAGAACAAAAGAAAAACTACCAAAAATAAAAAAACATGAGACCAGAGAGTGATGCGGATACATGAAAAAACTGACTTAATCTTCATCAAGGTATAAAGATGTGACACTCAAAAAGAACAAAAGAAAAACTACCAAAAAAAAAAAAAACCATGAGACCACAGACTGATGCGGATACTTGACAAACTGACTTAATCTTCATCAAGGTATAAAGATGTGACACTCAAAAAGAACAAAAGAAAAACTACCAAAAAAAAAAATCATGAGACCACAGAGTGATGCGGATACATGAAAAAACTGACTTAATCCTCATCAAGGTATAAAGATGTGACACTCAAAAAGAACAAAAGCAAAACTATCAAAAAAAAAAATCATGAGACCACAGAGTAATGCGGATAATTGAAAAAACTGACTTAATCTTCATCAAGGTATAAAGATGTGACACTCAAAAAGAACAAAAGAAAAACTACCAAGAAAAAAAATCATGAGACCACAGAGTGATGCGGATACATGAAAAAACTGACTTAATCCTCATCAAGGTATAAAGATGTGACACTCAAAAAGAACAAAAGCAAAACTATCAAAAAAAAAAATCATGAGACCACAGAGTAATGCGGATAATTGAAAAAACTGACTTAATCTTCATCAAGGTATAAAGATGTGACACTCAAAAAGAACAATATAAAAACTACCAAGAAAAAAAAAAAAATGATGGGACCACAGAGTGATACGGATACTTGAAAAAACTGACTTAATCTTCAACAAGGTATAAAGATGTGACACTCAAAAAGAACAAAAGAAAAACTACCAAAAAAAAAATCATGAGACCACAGAGTGATGCGGATACCTGAAAAAACTGAGTTAAACTTCATCAAGTTATAAAGATGTGACATTCAAAAAGAACAAAAGAAAAACTACCAAAAAAAAAAAATCATGTGACCACAGAGTGATGCGGATATTTGAAAAAACTGACTTAATCTTCATCAAGGTATAAAGATGTGACACTGAAAAAGAACAAAAGAAAAACTACCAAAAAAAAAAAAATCATGAGACCACAGAGTGATGCGGATACCTGAAAAAACTGACTTAATCTTCATCAAGGTATAAAGATGTGACACTCAAAAAGAAACAAAAGAAAAACTACCAAAAAAAAAATCATGAGACCACAGAGTGATGCGGGTACTTGAAAAAACTGACTTAATCTTCATCAAGGTATAAAGATGTGACACTCAAAAAGAACAAAAGAAAAACTACCAAGAAAAAAAAAAAAATGTTGGGACCACAGAGTGATACGGATACTTGAAAAAACTGACTTAATCTTCAACAAGGTATAAAGATGTGACACTCAAAAAGAACAAAAGAAAAACTACCAAGAAAAAAAAAATCATGAGACCACAGAGTGATGCGGATACTTTAAAAAACTGACTTAATCTTCATCAAGGTATAAAGATGTGACACTCAAAAAGAACAAAAGAAAAACTACCAAAAATAAAAAAACATGAGACCAGACAGTGATGCGGATACATGAAAAAACTGACTAAAACTTCATCAAGGTATAAAGATGTGACACTCAAAAAGAACAAAAGAAAAACTACCAAAAAAAAAAAAATCATGAGACCACAGAGTGATGCGGATACTTGAAAAAACTGACTTAATCTTCATCAAGGTATAAAGATGTGACACTCAAAAAGAACAAAAGAAAAACTACCAAAAATAAAAAAACATGAGACCAGAGAGTGATGCGGATACATGAAAAAACTGACTTAATCTTCATCAAGGTATAAAGATGTGACACTCAAAAAGAACAAAAGAAAAACTACCAAAAAAAAAAAAAACCATGAGACCACAGACTGATGCGGATACTTGACAAACTGACTTAATCTTCATCAAGGTATAAAGATGTGACACTCAAAAAGAACAAAAGAAAAACTACCAAAAAAAAAAATCATGAGACCACAGAGTGATGCGGATACATGAAAAAACTGACTTAATCCTCATCAAGGTATAAAGATGTGACACTCAAAAAGAACAAAAGCAAAACTATCAAAAAAAAAAATCATGAGACCACAGAGTAATGCGGATAATTGAAAAAACTGACTTAATCTTCATCAAGGTATAAAGATGTGACACTCAAAAAGAACAAAAGAAAAACTACCAAAAATAAAAAAAACATGAGACCAGACAGTGATGCGGATACATGAAAAAACTGACTAAAACTTCATCAAGGTATAAAGATGTGACACTCAAAAAGAACAAAAGAAAAACTACCAAAAAAAAAAAAATCATGAGACCACAGAGTGATGCGGATACTTGAAAAAACTGACTTAATCTTCATCAAGGTATAAAGATGTGACACTCAAAAAGAACAAAAGAAAAACTACCAAAAATAAAAAAACATGAGACCAGAGAGTGATGCGGATACATGAAAAAACTGACTTAATCTTCATCAAGGTATAAAGATGTGACACTCAAAAAGAACAAAAGAAAAACTACCAAAAAAAAAAAAAACCATGAGACCACAGACTGATGCGGATACTTGACAAACTGACTTAATCTTCATCAAGGTATAAAGATGTGACACTCAAAAAGAACAAAAGAAAAACTACCAAAAAAAAAAATCATGAGACCACAGAGTGATGCGGATACATGAAAAAACTGACTTAATCCTCATCAAGGTATAAAGATGTGACACTCAAAAAGAACAAAAGCAAAACTATCAAAAAAAAAAATCATGAGACCACAGAGTAATGCGGATAATTGAAAAAACTGACTTAATCTTCATCAAGGTATAAAGATGTGACACTCAAAAAGAACAAAAGAAAAACTACCAAGAAAAAAAATCATGAGACCACAGAGTGATGCGGATACATGAAAAAACTGACTTAATCCTCATCAAGGTATAAAGATGTGACACTCAAAAAGAACAAAAGCAAAACTATCAAAAAAAAAAATCATGAGACCACAGAGTAATGCGGATAATTGAAAAAACTGACTTAATCTTCATCAAGGTATAAAGATGTGACACTCAAAAAGAACAATATAAAAACTACCAAGAAAAAAAAAAAAATGATGGGACCACAGAGTGATACGGATACTTGAAAAAACTGACTTAATCTTCAACAAGGTATAAAGATGTGACACTCAAAAAGAACAAAAGAAAAACTACCAAGAAAAAAAAAATCATGAGACCACAGAGTGATGCGGATACTTTAAAAAACTGACTTAATATTCATCAAGGTATAAAGATGTGACACTCAAAAAGAACAAAAGAAAAACTACCAAAAATAAAAAAACATGAGACCAGAGAGTGATGCGGATACATGAAAAAACTGACTTAATCTTCATCAAGGTATAAAGATGTGACACTCAAAAAGAACAAAAGAAAAACTACCAAAAAAAAAAAAAATTATGAGACCACAGAGTGATGCGGATACCTGAAAAAACTGACTTAATCTTCATCAAGGTATAAAGGTGTGACACTCAAAAAGAACAAAAGAAAAACTACCAAAAATAAAAAAAACATGAGACCAGATAGTGATGCGGATACATGAAAAAACTGACTTAATCTTCATCAAGGTATAAAGATGTGACACTCAAAAAGAACAAAAGAAAAACTACCAAAAAAAAAAAAATCATGAGACCACAGAGTGATGCGGATACTCGAAAAAACTGAGTTAAACTTCATCAAGTTATAAAGATGTGACATTGAAAAAGAACAAAAGAAAAACTACCAAAAAAAAAAATCATGTGACCACAGAGTGATGCGGATATTTGAAAAAACTGACTTAATCTTCATCAAGGTATAAAGATGTGACACTCAAAAAGAACAAAAGAAAAACTACCAAAAATAAAAAAACATGAGACCAGATAGTGATGCGGATACATGAAAAAACTGACTTAATCTTCATCAAGGTATAAAGATGTGACACTCAAAAAGAACAAAAGAAAAACTACCAAAAAAAAAAATCATGTGACCACAGAGTGATGCGGATACTTGAAAAACTGACTTAATCTTCATCAAGGTATAAAGATGTGACACTCAAAAAGAAAGAAAAGAAAAACTACCAAAACAAAAAAAAATCATGAGACCACAGAGTGATGCAGATACTTGAAAAAACTGACTTAATCTTCATCAAGGTATAAAGATGTGACACTCAAAAAGAACAAATGTAAAACTACCAAAAAAAAAAAATCATGAGACCACAGAGTGACGCGGATACTTGAAAAAACTGACTTAATCTTCATCAAGGTATAAAGATGTGACACTCAAAAAGAACAAAAGAAAAAACTACCTAAAAAAAAAAAAAATGTTGGGACCACAGAGTGATGCGGATACTTGAAAAAACTGACTTAATCTTCATCAAGGTATAAAGATGTGACACTCAAAAAGAACAAAAGAAATACTATCAAGAAAAAAAATAATGAGACCAGAGAGTGATGCGGATACATGAAAAAACTGACTTAATCTTCATCAAGGTATAAAGATGTGACACTCAAAAAGAACAAAAGAAAAAACTACCTAAAAAAAAAAAAAATGTTGGGACCACAGAGTGATGCGGATACTTGAAAAAACTGACTTAATCTTCATCAAGTTATAAAGATGTGACACTCAAAAAGAACAAAAGAAATACTATCAAGAAAAAAAATCATGAGACCAGAGAGTGATGCGGATACATGAAAAAACTGACTTAATCTTCATCAAGGTATAAAGATGTGACACTCAAAAAGAACAAAAGAAATACTATCAAGAAAAAAAATAATGAGACCAGAGAGTGATGCCGATACATGAAAAAACTGACTTAATCTTCATCAAGGTATAAAGATGTGACACTCAAAAAGAACAAAAGAAAAAACTACCTAAAAAAAAAAAAAATGTTGGGACCACAGAGTGATGCGGATACTTGAAAAAACTGACTTAATCTTCATCAAGTTATAAAGATATGACACTCAAAAAGAACAAAAGAAATACTATCAAGAAAAAAAATCATGAGACCAGAGAGTGATGCGGATACATGAAAAAACTGACTTAATCTTCATCAAGGTATAAAGATGTGACACTCAAAAAGAACAAAAGAAAAACTACCAAAAAAAAAAAAAAATCATGAGACCAGAGAGTGATGCGAATACTTGAAAAAACTGACATAATCTTCATCAAGGTATAAAGATGTGACACTCAAAAACAACAAAAGTAAAACTACCAAGAAAAAAAGTCATAAGACCACAGAGTGATGCGGATACATGAAAAAACTCACTTAATCTTCATCAAGGTATAAAGTTGTGACACTCAAAAAAAACAAAAGAAAAACTACCAAAAAAAAATCATGAGACCACAGAGTGATGCGGATACATGAAAAAACTGACTAAATGTTCATCAAGGTATAAAGATGTGACACTCAAAAAGAACAAAAGAAAAACTACCAAAAATAAAAAAACATGAGACCAGATAGTGATGCGGATACATGAAAAAACTGACTTAATCTTCATCAAGGTATAAAGATGTGACACTCAAAAAGAACAAAAGAAAAACTACCAAAAAAAAAAAAATCATGAGACCACAGAGTGATGCGGATACTCGAAAAAACTGAGTTAAATTCATCAAGTTATAAAGATGTGACATTCAAAAAGAACAAAAGAAAAACTACCAAAAAAAAAAATCATGTGACCACAGAGTGATGCGGATACTTGAAAAACTGACTTAATCTTCATCAAGGTATAAAGATGTGACACTCAAAAAGAAAGAAAAGAAAAACTACCAAAACAAAAAAAAATCATGAGACCACAGAGTGATGCAGATACTTGAAAAAACTGACTTAATCTTCATCAAGGTATAAAGATGTGACACTCAAAAAGAACAAATGTAAAACAACCAAAAAAAAAAAATCATGAGACCACAGAGTGATGCGGATACTTGAAAAACTGACTTATTCTTCATCAAGGTGACACTCAAAAAGAACAAAAGAAAAACTACCAAAAAAAAAAAAAACCATGAGACCACAGAGTGATGCGGATACTTGAAAAAACTGACTTATTCTTCATCAAGGTATAAGGATGTGACACTCAAAAAGAACAAAAGAAAAACTACCAAAAAAAAAAAAAAATCATGAGACCACAGAGTGATGCGGATACTTGAAAAAACTGACTTAATCTTCATCAAGGTATAAAGATGTGACACTCAAAAAGAACAAAAGAAAAACTACCAAAAAAAAAAAAAACCATGAGACCACAGAGTGATGCGGATACTTGAAAAAACTGACTTATTCTTCATCAAGGTATAAGGATGTGACACTCAAAAAGAACAAAAGAAATACTATCAAGAAAAAAAATCATGAGACCAGAGAGTGATGCCGATACATGAAAAACTGACTTAATCTTCATCAAGGTATAAAGATGTGACACTCAAAAAGAACAAAAGAAAAAACTACCAAAAAAAAAAAAAATGTTGGGACCACAGAGTGATGCGGATACTTGAAAAAACTGACTTAATCTTCATCAAGGTATAAAGATGTGACACTCAAAAAGAACAAAAGAAAAACTACCAAAAAAAAAAAAAATCATGAGACCAGAGAGTGATGCGAATACTTGAAAAAACTGACTTAATCTTCATCAAGGTATAAAGATGTGACACTCAAAAACAACAAAAGAAAAACTAACAAGAAAAAAAATCATAAGACCACAGAGTGATGCGGATACATGAAAATCTCACTTAATCTTCATCAAGGTATAAAGTTGTGACACTCAAAAAGAACAAAAGAAAAACTACCAAAATAAAAAATCATAAGTCCACAGAGTGATGCGGATACATGAAAAAACTGACTTAATGTTCATCAAGGTATAAAGATGTGATACTGAAAATGAACAAAAGAAAAACTACCAAAAAAAAAATCATGAGACCACTGAGTGATGCGGATACATGAAAAAACTGACTTATTCTTCATCAAGGTATAAGGACGTGACACTTAAAAAGAACAAAAGAAAAACTACCAAAAAAAAAAAATCATGAGACCACAGAGTGATGCGGATGCTTGAAAAAACTGACTTAATCTTCATCAAGGTATAAAGATGTGACACTCAAAAAGAACAAAAGAAAACCTACCAAAAAAAAAAAAAACATGAGACCACAGAGTGATGCGGATACTTGAAAAAACTGACTTATTCTTCATCAAGGTATAAGGATGTGACACTCAAAAAGAACAAAAGAAAAACTACCAAAAAAAAAAAAATTCATGAGACCACAGAGAGATGCGGATACTTGAAAAAACTGACTTAATCTTCATCAAGGTATAAAGATGTGACACTCAAAAAGAACAAAAGAATAAACTACCAAAAAAAAAAAAAAATTTTGGGACCACAGAGTGATGCGGATACTTGAAAAAACTGACCTAATCTTCATCAAGGTATAAAGATATGACACTCAAAAAGAACAAAAGAAATACAATCAAGAAAAAAAATCATGAGACTAGAGAGTGATGCCGATACATGAAAAAACTGACTTAATCTTCATCAAGGTATAAAGATGTGACACTCGAAAAGGACAAAAGAAAAACTACCAAAAAAAAAAAACCATGAGACCACAGAGTGATGCGGATACTTGAAAAAACTGATTAATCTTCATCAAGGTATAACGATGTGACACTCAAAAAGAACAAAAGAAAAACTACCAAAAAAAACAAAAATCATGAGACCACAGAGTGATGCAGATACTTGAAAAAACTGACTTAATCTTCATCAAAGAATAAAGATGTGACACTCAAAAAGAACAAAAGGAAAACTACCAAGAAAAAAAATCATAAGTCCACAGAGTGATTCGGATACTTGAAAAAACTGACTTAATCTTCATCAAGGTATAAAGATGTGACACTCAAAAAGAACAAAAGAAAAACTACCAAAAAAAAAAAAAATTATGAGACCAGAGAGTGATGCGAATACTTGAAAAAACTGACTTAATCTTCATCAAGGTATAATGATGTGACACTCAAAAACAACAAAAGAAAAACTACCAAGAAAAAAAATCATAAGACCACAGAGTGATGCGGATACATGAAAAAACTCACTTAATCTTCATCAAGGTATAAAGTTGTGACACTGAAAAAAAACAAAAGAAAAACTACAAAAAAAAAAATCATGAGACCACAGAGTGATGCGGATACATGAAAAAACTGACTAAATGTTCATCAAGGTATAAAGATGTGATACTCAAATTGAACAAAAGAAAAACTACCAAAAAAAAAATCATGAGACCACTGAGTGATGCGGATACATGAAAAAACTGACTTAATCTTCATCAAGGTATAAAGATGTGACACTCAAACAGAACAAAACAAAAACTACCAAGAAAAAAAAAACCATGAGACCACAGAGTGATGCGGATACTTGAAAAACTGACTTATTCTTCATCAAGGTGACACTCAAAAAGAACAAAAGAAAAACTACCAAAAAAAAAAAAAACATTGAGACCACAGAGTGATGCGGATACTTGAAAAAACTGACTTATTCTTCATCAAGGTATAAGGATGTGACACTCAAAAAGAACAAAAGAAATACTATCAAGAAAAAAAATCATGAGACCAGAGAGTGATGCCGATACATGAAAAACTGACTTAATCTTCATCAAGGTATAAAGATGTGACACTCAAAAAGAACAAAAGAAAAAACTACCAAAAAAAAAAAAAAAATGTTGGGACCACAGAGTGATGCGGATACTTGAAAAAACTGACTTAATCTTCATCAAGGTATAAGGATGTGACACTCAAAAAGAACAAAAGAAAAACTACCAAAAAAAAAAAAAATCATGAGACCAGAGAGTGATGCGAATACTTGAAAAAACTGACTTAATCTTCATCAAGGTATAATGATGTGACACTCAAAAACAACAAAAGAAAAACTACCAAGAAAAAAAATCATAAGACCACAGAGTGATGCGGATACATGAAAAAACTCACTTAATCTTCATCAAGGTATAAAGTTGTGACACTCAAAAAAAACAAAAGAAAAACTACCAAAAAAAAAAATCATGAGACCACAGAGTGATGCGGATACATGAAAAAACTGTCTTAATGTTCATCAAGGTATAAAGATGTGATACTCAAAATGAACAAAAGAAAAACTACCAAAAAAAAAATCATGAGACCACTGAGTGATGCGGATACATGAAAAAACTGACTTAATCTTCATCAAGGTATAAAGATGTGACACTCAAAAAGAACAAAAGAAAAACTACCAAAAAAAAAAAACCATGAGACCACAGAGTGATGCGGATACTTGAAAAAACTGACTTATTCTTCATCAAGGTATAAGGATGTGACACTCAAAAAGAACAAAAGAAAAACTACCAAAAAAAAAAAAAAATGTTGGGACCACAGAGTGATGCGGATACTTGAAAAAACTGACTTAATCTTCATCAAGTTATAAAGATGTGACACTCAAAAAGAACAAAAGAAATACTATCAAGAAAAAAAATCATGAGACCACAGAGTGATGCCGATACATGAAAAAACTGACTTAATCTTCATCAAGGTATAAAGATGTGACACTCAAAAAGAACAAAAGAAAAACTACCAAAAAAAAAAAAAAATGTTGGGACCACAGAGTGATGCGGATACTTGAAAAAACTGACTTAATCTTCATCAAGGTACAAAGATGTGACACTCAAAAAGAACAAAAGAAAAACTACCAAAAATAAAAAAAACATGAGACCAGACAGTGATGCGGATACATGAAAAAACTGACTAAAACTTCATCAAGGTATAAAGATGTGACACTCAAAAAGAACAAAAGAAAAACTACCAAAAAAAAAAAAATCATGAGACCACAGAGTGATGCGGATACTTGAAAAAACTGACTTAATCTTCATCAAGGTATAAAGATGTGACACTCAAAAAGAACAAAAGAAAAACTACCAAAAATAAAAAAACATGAGACCAGAGAGTGATGCGGATACATGAAAAAACTGACTTAATCTTCATCAAGGTATAAAGATGTGACACTCAAAAAGAACAAAAGAAAAACTACCAAAAAAAAAAAAAACCATGAGACCACAGACTGATGCGGATACTTGACAAACTGACTTAATCTTCATCAAGGTATAAAGATGTGACACTCAAAAAGAACAAAAGAAAAACTACCAAAAAAAAAAATCATGAGACCACAGAGTGATGCGGATACATGAAAAAACTGACTTAATCCTCATCAAGGTATAAAGATGTGACACTCAAAAAGAACAAAAGCAAAACTATCAAAAAAAAAAATCATGAGACCACAGAGTAATGCGGATAATTGAAAAAACTGACTTAATCTTCATCAAGGTATAAAGATGTGACACTCAAAAAGAACAAAAGAAAAACTACCAAGAAAAAAAATCATGAGACCACAGAGTGATGCGGATACATGAAAAAACTGACTTAATCCTCATCAAGGTATAAAGATGTGACACTCAAAAAGAACAAAAGCAAAACTATCAAAAAAAAAAATCATGAGACCACAGAGTAATGCGGATAATTGAAAAAACTGACTTAATCTTCATCAAGGTATAAAGATGTGACACTCAAAAAGAACAATATAAAAACTACCAAGAAAAAAAAAAAAATGATGGGACCACAGAGTGATACGGATACTTGAAAAAACTGACTTAATCTTCAACAAGGTATAAAGATGTGACACTCAAAAAGAACAAAAGAAAAACTACCAAGAAAAAAAAAATCATGAGACCACAGAGTGATGCGGATACTTTAAAAAACTGACTTAATATTCATCAAGGTATAAAGATGTGACACTCAAAAAGAACAAAAGAAAAACTACCAAAAATAAAAAAACATGAGACCAGAGAGTGATGCGGATACATGAAAAAACTGACTTAATCTTCATCAAGGTATAAAGATGTGACACTCAAAAAGAACAAAAGAAAAACTACCAAAAAAAAAAAAAATTATGAGACCACAGAGTGATGCGGATACCTGAAAAAACTGACTTAATCTTCATCAAGGTATAAAGGTGTGACACTCAAAAAGAACAAAAGAAAAACTACCAAAAATAAAAAAAACATGAGACCAGATAGTGATGCGGATACATGAAAAAACTGACTTAATCTTCATCAAGGTATAAAGATGTGACACTCAAAAAGAACAAAAGAAAAACTACCAAAAAAAAAAAAATCATGAGACCACAGAGTGATGCGGATACTCGAAAAAACTGAGTTAAACTTCATCAAGTTATAAAGATGTGACATTGAAAAAGAACAAAAGAAAAACTACCAAAAAAAAAAATCATGTGACCACAGAGTGATGCGGATATTTGAAAAAACTGACTTAATCTTCATCAAGGTATAAAGATGTGACACTCAAAAAGAACAAAAGAAAAACTACCAAAAATAAAAAAACATGAGACCAGATAGTGATGCGGATACATGAAAAAACTGACTTAATCTTCATCAAGGTATAAAGATGTGACACTCAAAAAGAACAAAAGAAAAACTACCAAAAAAAAAAATCATGTGACCACAGAGTGATGCGGATACTTGAAAAACTGACTTAATCTTCATCAAGGTATAAAGATGTGACACTCAAAAAGAAAGAAAAGAAAAACTACCAAAACAAAAAAAAATCATGAGACCACAGAGTGATGCAGATACTTGAAAAAACTGACTTAATCTTCATCAAGGTATAAAGATGTGACACTCAAAAAGAACAAATGTAAAACTACCAAAAAAAAAAAATCATGAGACCACAGAGTGACGCGGATACTTGAAAAAACTGACTTAATCTTCATCAAGGTATAAAGATGTGACACTCAAAAAGAACAAAAGAAAAAACTACCTAAAAAAAAAAAAAATGTTGGGACCACAGAGTGATGCGGATACTTGAAAAAACTGACTTAATCTTCATCAAGGTATAAAGATGTGACACTCAAAAAGAACAAAAGAAATACTATCAAGAAAAAAAATAATGAGACCAGAGAGTGATGCGGATACATGAAAAAACTGACTTAATCTTCATCAAGGTATAAAGATGTGACACTCAAAAAGAACAAAAGAAAAAACTACCTAAAAAAAAAAAAAATGTTGGGACCACAGAGTGATGCGGATACTTGAAAAAACTGACTTAATCTTCATCAAGTTATAAAGATGTGACACTCAAAAAGAACAAAAGAAATACTATCAAGAAAAAAAATCATGAGACCAGAGAGTGATGCGGATACATGAAAAAACTGACTTAATCTTCATCAAGGTATAAAGATGTGACACTCAAAAAGAACAAAAGAAATACTATCAAGAAAAAAAATAATGAGACCAGAGAGTGATGCCGATACATGAAAAAACTGACTTAATCTTCATCAAGGTATAAAGATGTGACACTCAAAAAGAACAAAAGAAAAAACTACCTAAAAAAAAAAAAAATGTTGGGACCACAGAGTGATGCGGATACTTGAAAAAACTGACTTAATCTTCATCAAGTTATAAAGATATGACACTCAAAAAGAACAAAAGAAATACTATCAAGAAAAAAAATCATGAGACCAGAGAGTGATGCGGATACATGAAAAAACTGACTTAATCTTCATCAAGGTATAAAGATGTGACACTCAAAAAGAACAAAAGAAAAACTACCAAAAAAAAAAAAAAATCATGAGACCAGAGAGTGATGCGAATACTTGAAAAAACTGACATAATCTTCATCAAGGTATAAAGATGTGACACTCAAAAACAACAAAAGTAAAACTACCAAGAAAAAAAGTCATAAGACCACAGAGTGATGCGGATACATGAAAAAACTCACTTAATCTTCATCAAGGTATAAAGTTGTGACACTCAAAAAAAACAAAAGAAAAACTACCAAAAAAAAATCATGAGACCACAGAGTGATGCGGATACATGAAAAAACTGACTAAATGTTCATCAAGGTATAAAGATGTGACACTCAAAAAGAACAAAAGAAAAACTACCAAAAATAAAAAAACATGAGACCAGATAGTGATGCGGATACATGAAAAAACTGACTTAATCTTCATCAAGGTATAAAGATGTGACACTCAAAAAGAACAAAAGAAAAACTACCAAAAAAAAAAAAATCATGAGACCACAGAGTGATGCGGATACTCGAAAAAACTGAGTTAAATTCATCAAGTTATAAAGATGTGACATTCAAAAAGAACAAAAGAAAAACTACCAAAAAAAAAAATCATGTGACCACAGAGTGATGCGGATACTTGAAAAACTGACTTAATCTTCATCAAGGTATAAAGATGTGACACTCAAAAAGAAAGAAAAGAAAAACTACCAAAACAAAAAAAAATCATGAGACCACAGAGTGATGCAGATACTTGAAAAAACTGACTTAATCTTCATCAAGGTATAAAGATGTGACACTCAAAAAGAACAAATGTAAAACAACCAAAAAAAAAAAATCATGAGACCACAGAGTGATGCGGATACTTGAAAAACTGACTTATTCTTCATCAAGGTGACACTCAAAAAGAACAAAAGAAAAACTACCAAAAAAAAAAAAAACCATGAGACCACAGAGTGATGCGGATACTTGAAAAAACTGACTTATTCTTCATCAAGGTATAAGGATGTGACACTCAAAAAGAACAAAAGAAAAACTACCAAAAAAAAAAAAAAATCATGAGACCACAGAGTGATGCGGATACTTGAAAAAACTGACTTAATCTTCATCAAGGTATAAAGATGTGACACTCAAAAAGAACAAAAGAAAAACTACCAAAAAAAAAAAAAACCATGAGACCACAGAGTGATGCGGATACTTGAAAAAACTGACTTATTCTTCATCAAGGTATAAGGATGTGACACTCAAAAAGAACAAAAGAAATACTATCAAGAAAAAAAATCATGAGACCAGAGAGTGATGCCGATACATGAAAAACTGACTTAATCTTCATCAAGGTATAAAGATGTGACACTCAAAAAGAACAAAAGAAAAAACTACCAAAAAAAAAAAAAATGTTGGGACCACAGAGTGATGCGGATACTTGAAAAAACTGACTTAATCTTCATCAAGGTATAAAGATGTGACACTCAAAAAGAACAAAAGAAAAACTACCAAAAAAAAAAAAAATCATGAGACCAGAGAGTGATGCGAATACTTGAAAAAACTGACTTAATCTTCATCAAGGTATAAAGATGTGACACTCAAAAACAACAAAAGAAAAACTAACAAGAAAAAAAATCATAAGACCACAGAGTGATGCGGATACATGAAAATCTCACTTAATCTTCATCAAGGTATAAAGTTGTGACACTCAAAAAGAACAAAAGAAAAACTACCAAAATAAAAAATCATAAGTCCACAGAGTGATGCGGATACATGAAAAAACTGACTTAATGTTCATCAAGGTATAAAGATGTGATACTGAAAATGAACAAAAGAAAAACTACCAAAAAAAAAATCATGAGACCACTGAGTGATGCGGATACATGAAAAAACTGACTTATTCTTCATCAAGGTATAAGGACGTGACACTTAAAAAGAACAAAAGAAAAACTACCAAAAAAAAAAAATCATGAGACCACAGAGTGATGCGGATGCTTGAAAAAACTGACTTAATCTTCATCAAGGTATAAAGATGTGACACTCAAAAAGAACAAAAGAAAACCTACCAAAAAAAAAAAAAACATGAGACCACAGAGTGATGCGGATACTTGAAAAAACTGACTTATTCTTCATCAAGGTATAAGGATGTGACACTCAAAAAGAACAAAAGAAAAACTACCAAAAAAAAAAAAATTCATGAGACCACAGAGAGATGCGGATACTTGAAAAAACTGACTTAATCTTCATCAAGGTATAAAGATGTGACACTCAAAAAGAACAAAAGAATAAACTACCAAAAAAAAAAAAAAATTTTGGGACCACAGAGTGATGCGGATACTTGAAAAAACTGACCTAATCTTCATCAAGGTATAAAGATATGACACTCAAAAAGAACAAAAGAAATACAATCAAGAAAAAAAATCATGAGACTAGAGAGTGATGCCGATACATGAAAAAACTGACTTAATCTTCATCAAGGTATAAAGATGTGACACTCGAAAAGGACAAAAGAAAAACTACCAAAAAAAAAAAACCATGAGACCACAGAGTGATGCGGATACTTGAAAAAACTGATTAATCTTCATCAAGGTATAACGATGTGACACTCAAAAAGAACAAAAGAAAAACTACCAAAAAAAACAAAAATCATGAGACCACAGAGTGATGCAGATACTTGAAAAAACTGACTTAATCTTCATCAAAGAATAAAGATGTGACACTCAAAAAGAACAAAAGGAAAACTACCAAGAAAAAAAATCATAAGTCCACAGAGTGATTCGGATACTTGAAAAAACTGACTTAATCTTCATCAAGGTATAAAGATGTGACACTCAAAAAGAACAAAAGAAAAACTACCAAAAAAAAAAAAAATTATGAGACCAGAGAGTGATGCGAATACTTGAAAAAACTGACTTAATCTTCATCAAGGTATAATGATGTGACACTCAAAAACAACAAAAGAAAAACTACCAAGAAAAAAAATCATAAGACCACAGAGTGATGCGGATACATGAAAAAACTCACTTAATCTTCATCAAGGTATAAAGTTGTGACACTGAAAAAAAACAAAAGAAAAACTACAAAAAAAAAAATCATGAGACCACAGAGTGATGCGGATACATGAAAAAACTGACTAAATGTTCATCAAGGTATAAAGATGTGATACTCAAATTGAACAAAAGAAAAACTACCAAAAAAAAAATCATGAGACCACTGAGTGATGCGGATACATGAAAAAACTGACTTAATCTTCATCAAGGTATAAAGATGTGACACTCAAACAGAACAAAACAAAAACTACCAAGAAAAAAAAAACCATGAGACCACAGAGTGATGCGGATACTTGAAAAACTGACTTATTCTTCATCAAGGTGACACTCAAAAAGAACAAAAGAAAAACTACCAAAAAAAAAAAAAACATTGAGACCACAGAGTGATGCGGATACTTGAAAAAACTGACTTATTCTTCATCAAGGTATAAGGATGTGACACTCAAAAAGAACAAAAGAAATACTATCAAGAAAAAAAATCATGAGACCAGAGAGTGATGCCGATACATGAAAAACTGACTTAATCTTCATCAAGGTATAAAGATGTGACACTCAAAAAGAACAAAAGAAAAAACTACCAAAAAAAAAAAAAAAATGTTGGGACCACAGAGTGATGCGGATACTTGAAAAAACTGACTTAATCTTCATCAAGGTATAAGGATGTGACACTCAAAAAGAACAAAAGAAAAACTACCAAAAAAAAAAAAAATCATGAGACCAGAGAGTGATGCGAATACTTGAAAAAACTGACTTAATCTTCATCAAGGTATAATGATGTGACACTCAAAAACAACAAAAGAAAAACTACCAAGAAAAAAAATCATAAGACCACAGAGTGATGCGGATACATGAAAAAACTCACTTAATCTTCATCAAGGTATAAAGTTGTGACACTCAAAAAAAACAAAAGAAAAACTACCAAAAAAAAAAATCATGAGACCACAGAGTGATGCGGATACATGAAAAAACTGTCTTAATGTTCATCAAGGTATAAAGATGTGATACTCAAAATGAACAAAAGAAAAACTACCAAAAAAAAAATCATGAGACCACTGAGTGATGCGGATACATGAAAAAACTGACTTAATCTTCATCAAGGTATAAAGATGTGACACTCAAAAAGAACAAAAGAAAAACTACCAAAAAAAAAAAACCATGAGACCACAGAGTGATGCGGATACTTGAAAAAACTGACTTATTCTTCATCAAGGTATAAGGATGTGACACTCAAAAAGAACAAAAGAAAAACTACCAAAAAAAAAAAAAAATGTTGGGACCACAGAGTGATGCGGATACTTGAAAAAACTGACTTAATCTTCATCAAGTTATAAAGATGTGACACTCAAAAAGAACAAAAGAAATACTATCAAGAAAAAAAATCATGAGACCACAGAGTGATGCCGATACATGAAAAAACTGACTTAATCTTCATCAAGGTATAAAGATGTGACACTCAAAAAGAACAAAAGAAAAACTACCAAAAAAAAAAAAAAATGTTGGGACCACAGAGTGATGCGGATACTTGAAAAAACTGACTTAATCTTCATCAAGGTACAAAGATGTGACACTCAAAAAGAACAAAAGAAAAACTACCAAAAAAAAAAAAATTCATGAGACCACAGAGTGATGCAGATACTTGAAAAAACTGACTTAATCTTCATCAAGGTATAAAGATGTGACACTCAAAAAGAACAAAAGAAAAACTACCAAAAAAAAAAAAAATCATGAGACCAGAGAGTGATGCGAATACTTGAAAAAACTGACTTAATCTTCATCAAGGTATAAAGATGTGACACTCAAAAAGAACAAAAGAAAAACTACCAAGAAAAAAAATCATAAGACCACAGAGTGATGCGGATACATGAAAAAACTCACTTAATCTTCATCAAGGTATAAAGATGTGACACTCAAAAAAAACAAAAAAAAACTACCAAAAAAAAAAATCATGAGAGCACAGAGTGATGCGGATACATGAAAAAACTGACTTAATGTTCATCAAGGTATAAATATGTGATACTCAAAATGAACAAAAGAAAAACTAACAAAAAAAAAATCATGAGACCACTGAGTGATGCGGATACATGAAAAAACTGACTTAATCTTCATCAAGGTATAAAGATGTGACACTCAAAAAGAACAAAAGAAATACTATCAAGAAAAAAAATCATGAGACCAGAGAGTGATGCAGATACATGAAAAAACTGACTTAATCTTCATCAAGGTATAAAGATGTGACACTCAAAAAGAACAAAAGAAAAACTACCAAAAAAAAAAAAAAATCTTGAGACCACAGAGTGATGCGGATACTTGCAAAAACTGACTTAATCTTCATCAAGGTATAAAGATGTGACACTCAAAAAGAACAAAAGAAAAACTACCAAAAAAAAAAAAAATCATGAGACCACAGAGTGATGCGGATACTTGCAAAAACTGACTTAATCTTCATCAAGGTATAAAGATGTGACACTCAAAAAGAACAAAAGAAAAACTACCAAAAAAAAAAAAATCATCAGACCACAGAGTGATGCGGATACTTGAAAAAACTGACTTAATCTTCATCAAGGTATAATGATGCGACACTCAAAAACAACAAAAGAAAAACTACCAAGAAAAAAAATCATAAGACCACAGAGTGAAGAGGATACATGAAAAAACTCACTTAATCTTCATCAAGGTATAAAGTTGTGACACTCAAAAAGAACAAAAGAAAAATTACCAAAAAAAAAAATCATGAGACCAGAGAGTGATGCGAATACTTGAAAAAACTGACTTAATCTTCATCAAGGTATAATGATGTGACACTCAAAAAGAACAAAAGAAATACTACCAAGAAAAAAAATCATAAGACCACAGAGTGATGCGGATACATGAAAAAACTGACTTAATCTTCATCAAGGTATAAAGATGTGACACTCAAAAAGAACAAAAGAAAAACTACCAAAAAAAAAAAAAATCATGAGACCACAGAGTGATGCGTATACTTGAAAAAAGTGACTTAATCTTCATCAAGGTATAAAGATGTGACACTCAAAAAGAACAAAAGAAAAACTACCAAAAAAAAAAAAAATCATCAGACCACAGAGTGATGCGGATACTTGAAAAAACTGACTTAATCTTCATCAAGGTATAAAGATGTGACACTCAAAAAGAACAAAAGAAAAACTACCAAAAAAAAAAAAAATCATGAGACCAGAGAGTGATGCGAATACTTGAAAAAACTGACTTAATCTTCATCAAGGTATAATGATGCGACACTCAAAAACAACAAAAGAAAAACTACCAAGAAAAAAAATCATAAGACCACAGAGTGAAGAGGATACATGAAAAAACTCACTTAATCTTCATCAAGGTATAAAGTTGTGACACTCAAAAAGAACAAAAGAAAAACTACCAAAAAAAAAAATCATGTGACCACAGAGTGATGCGGTTACATGAAAAAACTGACTTAATGTTCATCAAGGTATAAAGATGTGATACTCAAAATGAACAAAAGAAAAACTACCAAAAAAAAAATCATGAGACCACAGAGTGATGCGGATACATGAAAAAACTGACTTAATCTTCATCAAGGTATAAAGATGTGACACTCAAAAACAACAAAAGAAAAACTACCAAGAAAAAAAATCATAAGACCACAGAGTGATGCGGATACATGAAAAAACTCACTTAATCTTCATCAAGGTATAAAGTTGTGACACTCAAAAAGAACAAAAGAAAAACTAGCAAAATAAAAAATCATAAGTCCACAGAGTGATGCGGATACATGAAAAAACTGACTTAATGTTCATCAAGGTATAAAAATGTGATACTCAAAATGAACAAAAGAAAAACTACCAATAAAAAAATCATGAGACCACTGAGTGATGCGGATACATGAAAAAACTCACTTAATCTTCATCAAGGTATAAAGATGTGACACTCAAAAAGAACAAAAGAAAAACTACCAAAAAAAAAAAAATCATGAGACCACAGAGTGATGCGGATGCTTGAAAAAACTGACTTAATCTTCATCAAGGTATAAAGATGTGACACTCAAAAAGAACAAAAGAAAAACTACCAAAAAAAAAAAAAACCATGAGACCACAGAGTGATGCGGATACTTTAAAAAACTGACTTATTCTTCATCAAGGTATAAGGATGTGACACTGAAAAAGAACGAAAGAAAAACTACCAAAAAATAAAAAATCATGAGACCACAGAGTGATGCGGATACTTGAAAAAACTGACTTAATCTTCATCAAGGTATAAAGATGTGACACTCAAAAAGAACAAAAGAAAAAACTACCAAAAAAAAAAAAAAATGTTGGGACCACAGAGTGATGCGGATACTTGAAAAAACTGACTTAATCTTCATCAAGTTATAAAGATGTGACACTCAAAAAGAACAAAAGAAATACTATCAAGAAAAAAAATCATGAGACTAGAGAGTGATGCCGATACATGAAAAAATTGACTTAATCTTCATCAAGGTATAAAGATGTGACACTCAAAAAGAACAAAAGAAAAAACTACCAAAAAAAAAAAAAAAGTTGGGACCACAGAGTGATGCGGATACTTGAAAAAACTGACTTAATCTTCATCAAGTTATAAAGATGTGACACTCAAAAAGAACAAAAGAAATACTATCAAGAAAAAAAATCATGAGACTAGAGAGTGATGCCGATACATGAAAAAACTGACTTAATCTTCATCAAGGTATAAAGATGTGACACTCGAAAAGGACAAAAGAAAAACTACCAAAAAAAAAATAACCATGAGACCACAGAGTGATGCGGATACTTGAAAAAACTGATTAATCTTCATCAAGGTATAACGATGTGACACTCAAAAAGAACAAAAGAAAAACTAACAAAAAAAAAAAAATCATGAGACCACAGAGTGATGCGGATACTTGAAAAAACTGACTTAATATTCATCAAGGTATAAAGATGTGACACTCAAAAAGAACAAAAGAAAAACTACCAAAAAAAAAAAAAATCATCAGACCACAGAGTGATGCGGATACTTGAAAAAACTGACTTAATCTTCATCAAGGTATAAAGATGTGACACTCAAAAAGAACAAAAGAAAAACTACCAAAAAAAAAAAAAATCATCAGACCACAGAGTGATGCGGATACTTGAAAAAACTGACTTAATCTTCATCAAGGTATAAAGATGTGACACTCAAGAAGAACAAAAGAAAAACTACCAAAAAAAAAAAAAATCATGAGACCAGAGAGTGATGCGAATACTTGAAAAAACTGACTTAATATTCATCAAGGTATAATGATGTGACACTCAAAAACAACAAAAGAAAAACTACCAAGGAAAAAAATCATAAGATCACAGAGTGAAGAGGATACATGAAAAAACACACTTAATCTTCATCAAGGTATAAAGATGTGACACTCAAAAAGAACAAAAGAAAAACTACCAAAAAAAAAAAAAATCATGAGACCACAGAGTGATGCGGATACTTGAAAAAACTGACTTAATCTTCATCAAGGTATAACGATGTGACACTCAAAAAGAACAAAAGAAAAACTACCAAAAAAAAAAAAAAACATGAGACCACAGAGTGATTCGGATACTTGAAAAAACTGACTTAATCTTCATCAAGTTATAAAGATGTGACACTCAAAAAGAACAAAAGAAATACTATCAAGAAAAAAAATCATGAGACTAGAGAGTGATGCCGATACATGAAAAAACTGACTTAATCTTCATCAAGGTATAAAGATGTGACACTCGAAAAGGACAAAAGAAAAACTACCAAAAAAAAAATAACCATGAGACCACAGAGTGATGCGGATACTTGAAAAAACTGATTAATCTTCATCAAGGTATAACGATGTGACACTCAAAAAGAACAAAAGAAAAACTACCAAAAAAAAAAAAAATCATGAGACCACAGAGTGATGCGGATACTTGAAAAAACTGACTTAATATTCATCAAGGTATAAAGATGTGACACTCAAAAAGAACAAAAGAAAAACTACCAAAAAAAAAAAAAATCATCAGACCACAGAGTGATGCGGATACTTGAAAAAACTGACTTAATCTTCATCAAGGTATAAAGATGTGACACTCAAGAAGAACAAAAGAAAAACTACCAAAAAAAAAAAAAACCATGAGACCACAGAATGATGCGGATACTTTAAAAAACTGACTTATTCTTCATCAAGTTACAAGGATGTGACACTCAAAAAGAACAAAAGAAAAACTACCAAAAAAAAAAAAAATCATGAGACCACAGAGTGATGCGGATACATGAAAAAACTGACTTAATCTTCATCAAGGTACAAAGATGTGACACACAAAAAGAACAAAAGAAAAACTACCAAAAAAAAAAAAAATCATGAGACCACAGAGTGATGCGGATACTTCAAAAAACTGACTTAATCTTCATCAAGGCATAAAGATGTGACACTCAAAAAGAACAAAAGAAAAACTACCAAAAAAAAAAAAAAATCATGAGACCAGAGAGTGATGCGAATACTTGAAAAAACTGACTTAATCTTCATCAAGGTATAAAGATGTGACACTCAAAAACAACAAAAGAAAAACTACCAAGAAAAAAAATCATAAGACCACAGAGTGATGCGGATACATGAAAAAACTGACTTAATCTTCATCAAGGTACAAAGATGTGACACACAAAAAGAACAAAAGAAAAACTACCAAAAAAAAAAAAAATCATGAGACCACAGAGTGATGCGGATACTTCAAAAAACTGACTTAATCTTCATCAAGGCATAAAGATGTGACACTCAAAAAGAACAAAAGAAAAAATACCAAAAAAAAAAAAAATCATGAGACCAGAGAGTGATGCGAATACTTGAAAAAACTGACTTAATCTTCATCAAGGTATAAAGATGTGACACTCAAAAACAACAAAAGAAAAACTACCAAGAAAAAAAATCATAAGACCACAGAGTGATGCGGATACATGAAAAAACTCACTTAATCTTCATCAAGGTATAAAGTTGTGACACTCAAAAAAAACAAAAGAAAAACTCCAAAAAAAAAATCATGAGACCACAGAGTGATGCGGATACATGAAAAAACTGACTAAATGTTCATCAAGGTATAAAGATGTGATACTCAAATTGAACAAAAGAAAAACTACCAAAAAAAAAATCATGAGACCACTGAGTGATGCGGATACATGAAAAAACTGACTTAATCTTCATCAAGGTATAAAGATGTGACACTCAAAAAGAACAAAACAAAAACTACCAAGAAAAAAAAAAACCATGAAACCACAGAGTGATGCGGATACTTGAAAAACTGACTTATTCTTCATCAAGGTGACACTCAAAAAGAACAAAAGAAAAACTACCAAAAAAAAAAAAAACATTGAGACCACAGAGTGATGCGGATACTTGAAAAAACTGACTTATTCTTCATCAAGGTATAAGGATGTGACACTCAAAAAGAACAAAAGAAATACTATCAAGAAAAAAAATCATGAGACCAGAGAGTGATGCCGATACATGAAAAACTGACTTAATCTTCATCAAGGTATAAAGATGTGACACTCAAAAAGAACAAAAGAAAAAACTACCAAAAAAAAAAAAAAAATGTTGGGACCACAGAGTGATGCGGATACTTGAAAAAACTGACTTAATCTTCATCAAGGTATAAAGATGTGACACTCAAAAAGAACAAAAGAAAAACTACCAAAAAAAAAAAAAATCATGAGACCAGAGAGTGATGCGAATACTTGAAAAAACTGACTTAATCTTCATCAAGGTATAAAGATGTGACACTCAAAAACAACAAAAGAAAAACTACCAAGAAAAAAAATCATAAGACCACAGAGTGATGCGGATACATGAAAAAACTCACTTAATCTTCATCAAGGTATAAAGATGTGACACTCAAAATGAACAAAAGAAAAACTACCAAAATAAAAAATCATAAGTCCACAGAGTGATGCGGATACATGAAAAACTGACTTAATCTTCATCAAGGTATAAAGATGTGACACTCAAAAAGAACAAAAGAAAAACTACCAAAAAAAAAAAAAATCATGAGACCAGAGAGTGATGCGAATACTTGAAAAAACTGACTTAATCTTCATCAAGGTATAAAGATGTGACACTCAAAAACAACAAAAGAAAAACTACCAAGAAAAAAAATCATAAGACCACAGAGTGATGCGGATACATGAAAAAACTCACTTAATCTTCATCAAGGTATAAAGATGTGACACTCAAAAAGAACAAAAGAAAAACTACCAAAATAAAAAATCATAAGTCCACAGAGTGATGCGGATACATGAAAAAACTGACTTAATGTTCATCAAGGTATAAAGATGTGATACTCAAAATGAACAAAAGAAAAACTACCAAAAAAAAAATCATGAGACCACTGAGTGATGCGGATACATGAAAAAACTGACTTATTCTTCATCAAGGTATAAGGATGTGACACTTAAAAAGAACAAAAGAAAAACTACCAAAAAAAAAAAAATCATGAGACCACAGAGTGATGCGGATGCTTGAAAAAACTGACTTAATCTTCATCAAGGTATAAAGATGTGATACTCAAAATGAACAAAAGAAAAACTACCAAAAAAAAAATCATGAGACCACTGAGTGATGCGGATACATGAAAAAACTGACTTAATCTTCATCAAGGTATAAAGATGTGACACTCAAAAAGAACAAAACAAAAACTACCAAGAAAAAAAAAACCATGAGACCACAGAGTGATGCGGATACTTGAAAAACTGACTTATTCTTCATCAAGGTGACACTCAAAAAGAACAAAAGAAAAACTACCAAAAAAAAAAAAAACATTGAGACCACAGAGTGATGCGGATACTTGAAAAAACTGACTTATTCTTCATCAAGGTATAAGGATGTGACACTCAAAAAGAACAAAAGAAATACTATCAAGAAAAAAAATCATGAGACCAGAGAGTGATGCCGATACATGAAAAACTGACTTAATCTTCATCAAGGTATAAAGATGTGACACTCAAAAAGAACAAAAGAAAAAACTACCAAAAAAAAAAAAAAAATGTTGGGACCACAGAGTGATGCGGATACTTGAAAAAACTGACTTAATCTTCATCAAGGTATAAAGATGTGACACTCAAAAAGAACAAAAGAAAAACTACCAAAAAAAAAAAAAATCATGAGACCAGAGAGTGATGCGAATACTTGAAAAAACTGACTTAATCTTCATCAAGGTATAAAGATGTGACACTCAAAAACAACAAAAGAAAAACTACCAAGAAAAAAAATCATAAGACCACAGAGTGATGCGGATACATGAAAAAACTCACTTAATCTTCATCAAGGTATAAAGATGTGACACTCAAAAAGAACAAAAGAAAAACTACCAAAAAAAAAAAAAATCATGAGACCAGAGAGTGATGCGAATACTTGAAAAAACTGACTTAATCTTCATCAAGGTATAAAGATGTGACACTCAAAAACAACAAAAGAAAAACTACCAAGAAAAAAAATCATAAGACCACAGAGTGATGCGGATACATGAAAAAACTCACTTAATCTTCATCAAGGTATAAAGATGTGACACTCAAAATGAACAAAAGAAAAACTACCAAAATAAAAAATCATAAGTCCACAGAGTGATGCGGATACATGAAAAACTGACTTAATCTTCATCAAGGTATAAAGATGTGACACTCAAAAAGAACAAAAGAAAAACTACCAAAAAAAAAAAAAATCATGAGACCAGAGAGTGATGCGAATACTTGAAAAAACTGACTTAATCTTCATCAAGGTATAAAGATGTGACACTCAAAAACAACAAAAGAAAAACTACCAAGAAAAAAAATCATAAGACCACAGAGTGATGCGGATACATGAAAAAACTCACTTAATCTTCATCAAGGTATAAAGATGTGACACTCAAAAAGAACAAAAGAAAAACTACCAAAATAAAAAATCATAAGTCCACAGAGTGATGCGGATACATGAAAAAACTGACTTAATGTTCATCAAGGTATAAAGATGTGATACTCAAAATGAACAAAAGAAAAACTACCAAAAAAAAAATCATGAGACCACTGAGTGATGCGGATACATGAAAAAACTGACTTATTCTTCATCAAGGTATAAGGATGTGACACTTAAAAAGAACAAAAGAAAAACTACCAAAAAAAAAAAAATCATGAGACCACAGAGTGATGCGGATGCTTGAAAAAACTGACTTAATCTTCATCAAGGTATAAAGATGTGATACTCAAAATGAACAAAAGAAAAACTACCAAAAAAAAAATCATGAGACCACTGAGTGATGCGGATACATGAAAAAACTGACTTAATCTTCATCAAGGTATAAAGATGTGACACTCAAAAAGAACAAAACAAAAACTACCAAGAAAAAAAAACCATGAGACCACAGAGTGATGCGGATACTTGAAAAACTGACTTATTCTTCATCAAGGTGACACTCAAAAAGAACAAAAGAAAAACTACCAAAAAAAAAAAAAACATTGAGACCACAGAGTGATGCGGATACTTGAAAAAACTGACTTATTCTTCATCAAGGTATAAGGATGTGACACTCAAAAAGAACAAAAGAAATACTATCAAGAAAAAAAATCATGAGACCAGAGAGTGATGCCGATACATGAAAAACTGACTTAATCTTCATCAAGGTATAAAGATGTGACACTCAAAAAGAACAAAAGAAAAAACTACCAAAAAAAAAAAAAAAATGTTGGGACCACAGAGTGATGCGGATACTTGAAAAAACTGACTTAATCTTCATCAAGGTATAAGGATGTGACACTCAAAAAGAACAAAAGAAAAACTACCAAAAAAAAAAAAAATCATGAGACCAGAGAGTGATGCGAATACTTGAAAAAACTGACTTAATCTTCATCAAGGTATAATGATGTGACACTCAAAAACAACAAAAGAAAAACTACCAAGAAAAAAAATCATAAGACCACAGAGTGATGCGGATACATGAAAAAACTCACTTAATCTTCATCAAGGTATAAAGTTGTGACACTCAAAAAAAACAAAAGAAAAACTACCAAAAAAAAAAATCATGAGACCACAGAGTGATGCGGATACATGAAAAAACTGTCTTAATGTTCATCAATGTATAAAGATGTGATACTCAAAATGAACAAAAGAAAAACTACCAAAAAAAAAATCATGAGACCACTGAGTGATGCGGATACATGAAAAAACTGACTTAATCTTCATCAACGTATAAAGATGTGACACTCAAAAAGAACAAAAGAAAAACTACCAAAAAAAAAAAAAACCATGAGACCACAGAGTGATGCGGATACTTGAAAAAACTGACTAATTCTTCATCAAGGTATAAGGATGTGACACTCAAAAAGAACAAAAGAAAAACTACCAAAAAAAAAAAAAAATCATGAGACCACAGAGTGATGCGGATACTTGAAAAAACTGACTTAATCTTCATCAAGGTATAAAGATGTGACACTCAAAAAGAACAAAAGAAAAACTACCAAAAAAAAAAAAAACCATGAGACCACAGAGTGATGCGGATACTTGAAAAAACTGACTTATTCTTCATCAAGGTATAAGGATGTGACACTCAAAAAGAACAAAAGAAAAACTACCAAAAAAAAAAAAAAATGTTGGGACCACAGAGTGATGCGGATACTTGAAAAAACTGACTTAATCTTCATCAAGTTATAAAGATGTGACACTCAAAAAGAACAAAAGAAATACTATCAAGAAAAAAAATCATGAGACCACAGAGTGATGCCGATACATGAAAAAACTGACTTAATCTTCATCAAGGTATAAAGATGTGACACTCAAAAAGAACAAAACAAAAACTACCAAGAAAAAAAAAAACCATGAGACCACAGAGTGATGCGGATACTTGAAAAAGTGACTTAATCTTCATCAAGTTATAAAGATGTGACACTCAAAAAGAACAAAAGAAATACTATCAAGAAAAAAAATCATGAGACCAGAGAGTGATGCCGATACATGAAAAAACTGACTTAATCTTCATCAAGGTATAAAGATGTGACACTCAAAAAGAACAAAAGATAAACTACCAAAAAAAAATCATGAGACCAGAGAGTGATGCGGATACATGAAAAAACTGACTTAATCTTCATCAAGGTATAAAGATGTGACACTCAAAAAGAACAAAAGAAAAACTACCAAAAAAAAAAAAAATCATGAGACCACAGAGTGATGCGGATACTTGCAAAAACTGCCTTAATCTTCATCAAGGTATAAAGATGTGACACTCAAAAAGAACAAAAGAAAAACTACCAAAAAAAAAAAAAATCATGAGACCACAGAGTGATGCGGATACTTGCAAAAACTGACTTAATCTTCATCAAGGTATAAAGATGTGACACTCAAAAAGAACAAAAGAAAAACTACCAAAAAAAAAAAAAATCATCAGACCACAGAGTGATGCGGATACTTGAAAAAGCTGACTTAATCTTCATCAAGGTATAAAGATGTGACACTCAAAAAGAACAAAAGAAAAACTACCAAAAAAAAAAAAAATCATGAGACCAGAGAGTGATGCGAATACTTGAAAAAACTGACTTAATCTTCATCAAGGTATAATGATGCGACACTCAAAAACAACAAAAGAAAAACTACCAAGAAAAAAAATCATAAGACCACAGAGTGAAGAGGATACATGAAAAAACTCACTTAATCTTCATCAAGGTATAAAGTTGTGACACTCAAAAAGAACAAAAGAAAAACTACCAAAAAAAAAAATCATGAGACCAGAGAGTGATGCGAATACTTGAAAAAACTGACTTAATCTTCATCAAGGTATAATGATGTGACACTCAAAAACAACAAAAGAAATACTACCAAGAAAAAAAATCATAAGACCACAGAGTGATGCGGATACATGAAAAAACTGACTTAATCTTCATCAAGGTATAAAGATGTGACACTCAAAAAGAACAAAAGAAAAACTACCAAAAAAAAAAAAAATCATGAGACCACAGAGTGATGCGGATACTTGAAAAAACTGACTTAATCTTCATCAAGGTAGAAAGATGTGACACTCAAAAAGAACAAAAGAAAAACTACCAAAAAAAAAAAAAACCATGAGACCACAGAATGATGGGGATACTTTAAAAAACTGACTTATTCTTCATCAAGTTATAAGGATGTGACACTCAAAAAGAACAAAAGAAAAACTACCAAAAAAAAAAAAAATCATGAGACCACAGAGTGATGCGGATACATGAAAAAACTGACTTAATCTTCATCAAGGTACAAAGATGTGACACACAAAAAGAACAAAAGAAAAACTACCAAAAAAAAAAAAAATCATGAGACCACAGAGTGATGCGGATACTTCAAAAAACTGACTTAATCTTCATCAAGGCATAAAGATGTGACACTCAAAAAGAACAAAAGAAAAACTACCAAAAAAAAAAAAAAATCATGAGACCAGAGAGTGATGCGAATACTTGAAAAAACTGACTTAATCTTCATCAAGGTATAAAGATGTGACACTCAAAAACAACAAAAGAAAAACTACCAAGAAAAAAAATCATAAGACCACAGAGTGATGCGGATACATGAAAAAACTCACTTAATCTTCATCAAGGTATAAAGTTGTGACACTCAAAAAGAACAAAAGAAAAACTACCAAAAAAAAAATCATGTGACCACAGAGTGATGCGGTTACATGAAAAAACTGACTTAATGTTCATCAAGGTATAAAGATGTGATAATCAAAATGAACAAAAGAAAAACTACCAAAATAAAAAATCATAAGTCCACAGAGTGATGCGGATACATGAAAAAACTCACTTAATCTTCATCAAGGTATAAAGTTGTGACACTCAAAAAGAACAAAAGAAAAACTACCAAAAAAAAAATCATGAGACCACTGAGTGATGCGGATACATGAAAAAACTGACTTAATCTTCATCAAGGTATAAAGATGTGACACTCAAAAACAACAAAAGAAAAACTACCAAGAAAAAAAATCATAAGACCACAGAGTGATGCGGATACATGAAAAAACTCACTTAATCTTCATCAAGGTATAAAGTTGTGACACTCAAAAAGAACAAAAGAAAAACTACCAAAATAAAAAATCATAAGTCCACAGAGTGATGCGGATACATGAAAAAACTGACTTAATGTTCATCAAGGTATAAAAATGTGATACTCAAAATGAACAAAAGAAAAACTACCAATAAAAAAATCATGAGACCACTGAGTGATGCGGATACATGAAAAAACTGACTTATTCTTCATCAAGGTATAAGGATGTGACACTCAAAAAGAACAAAAGAAAAACTACCAAAAAAAAAAAAATCATGAGACCACAGAGTGATGCGGATGCTTGAAAAAACTGACTTAATCTTCATCAAGGTATAAAGATGTGACACTCAAAAAGAACAAAAGAAAAACTACCAAAAAAAAAAAAAACCATGAGACCACAGAGTGATGCGGATACTTTAAAAAACTGACTTATTCTTAATCAAGGTATAAGGATGTGACACTCAAAAAGAATGAAAGAAAAACTACCAAAAAATAAAAAATCATGAGACCACAGAGTGATGCGGATACTTGAAAAAACTGACTTAATCTTCATCAAGGTATAAAGATGTGACACTCAAAAAGAACAAAAGAAAAAACTACCAAAAAAAAAAAAAAATGTTGGGACCACAGAGTGATGCGGATACTTGAAAAAACTGACTTAATCTTCATCAAGTTATAAAGATGTGACACTCAAAAAGAACAAAAGAAATACTATCAAGAAAAAAAATCATGAGACTAGAGAGTGATGCCGATACATGAAAAAATTGACTTAATCTTCATCAAGGTATAAAGATGTGACACTCAAAAAGAACAAAAGAAAAAACTACCAAAAAAAAAAAAAAAGTTGGGACCACAGAGTGATGCGGATACTTGAAAAAACTGACTTAATCTTCATCAAGTTATAAAGATGTGACACTCAAAAAGAACAAAAGAAATACTATCAAGAAAAAAAATCATGAGACTAGAGAGTGATGCCGATACATGAAAAAACTGACTTAATCTTCATCAAGGTATAAAGATGTGACACTCGAAAAGGACAAAAGAAAAACTACCAAAAAAAAAATAACCATGAGACCACAGAGTGATGCGGATACTTGAAAAAACTGATTAATCTTCATCAAGGTATAACGATGTGACACTCAAAAAGAACAAAAGAAAAACTACCAAAAAAAAAAAAATCATGAGACCACAGAGTGATGCGGATACTTGAAAAAACTGACTTAATATTCATCAAGGTATAAAGATGTGACACTCAAAAAGAACAAAAGAAAAACTACCAAAAAAAAAAAAAAACATGAGACCACAGAGTGATGCGGATACTTGAAAAAACTGACTTAATCTTCATCAAGGTATAAAGATGTGACACTCAAAAAGAACAAAAGAAAAACTACCAAAAAAAAAAATCATGAGACCAGAGAGTGATGCGAATACTTGAAAAAACTGACTTAATCTTCATCAAGGTATAATGATGTGACACTCAAAAACAACAAAAGAAATACTACCAAGAAAAAAAATCATAAGACCACAGAGTGATGCGGATACATGAAAAAACTTACTTAATCTTCATCAAGGTATAAAGATGTGACACTCAAAAAGAACAAAAGAAAAACTACCAAAAAAAAAAAAAATCATGAGACCACAGAGTGATGCGGATACTTGAAAAAACTGACTTAATCTTCATCAAGGTATAAAGATGTGACACTCAAAAAGAACAAAAGAAAAACTACCAAAAAAAAAAAAAACCATGAGACCACAGAGTGATGCGGATACTTGAAAAAACTGACTTAATCTTCATCAAGTTATAAAGATGTGACACTCAAAAAGAACAAAAGAAATACTATCAAGAAAAAAAATCATGAGACTAGAGAGTGATGCCGATACATGAAAAAACTGACTTAATCTTCATCAAGGTATAAAGATGTGACACTCGAAAAGGACAAAAGAAAAACTACCAAAAAAAAAATAACCATGAGACCACAGAGTGATGCGGATACTTGAAAAAACTGATTAATCTTCATCAAGGTATAACGATGTGACACTCAAAAAGAACAAAAGAAAAACTACCAAAAAAAAAAAAAATCATGAGACCACAGAGTGATGCGGATACTTGAAAAAACTGACTTAATATTCATCAAGGTATAAAGATGTGACACTCAAAAAGAACAAAAGAAAAACTACCAAAAAAAAAAAAAATCATCAGACCACAGAGTGATGCGGATACTTGAAAAAACTGACTTAATCTTCATCAAGGTATAAAGATGTGACACTCAAGAAGAACAAAAGAAAAACTACCAAAAAAAAAAAAAATCATGAGACCAGAGAGTGATGCGAATACTTGAAAAAACTGACTTAATCTTCATCAAGGTATAATGATGTGACACTCAAAAACAACAAAAGAAAAACTACCAAGGAAAAAAATCATAAGATCACAGAGTGAAGAGGATACATGAAAAAACACACTTAATCTTCATCAAGGTATAAAGTTGTGACACTCAAAAAGAACAAAAGAAAAACTACCAAAAAAAAAAATCATGAGACCAGAGAGTGATGCGAATACTTGAAAAAACTGACTTAATCTTCATCAAGGTATAATGATGTGACACTCAAAAACAACAAAAGAAATACTACCAAGAAAAAAAATCATAAGACCACAGAGTGATGCGGATACATGAAAAAACTGACTTAATCTTCATCAAGGTATAAAGATGTGACACTCAAAAAGAACAAAAGAAAAACTACCAAAAAAAAAAAAAATCATGAGACCACAGAGTGATGCGGATACTTGAAAAAACTGACTTAATCTTCATCAAGGTATAAAGATGTGACACTCAAAAAGAACAAAAGAAAAACTACCAAAAAAAAAAAAAACCATGAGACCACAGAGTGATGCGGATACTTCAAAAAACTGACTTAATCTTCATCAAGGCATAAAGATGTGACACTCAAAAAGAACAAAAGAAAAACTACAAAAAAAAAAAAAAATCATGAGACCAGAGAGTGATATGAATACTTGAAAAAACTGACTTAATCTTCATCAAGGTATAAAGATGTGACACTCAAAAACAACAAAAGAAAAGCTACCAAGAAAAAAAATCATAAGACCACAGAGTGATGCGGATACATGAAAAAACTCACTTAATCTTCATCAAGGTATAAAGTTGTGACACTCAAAAAGAACAAAAGAAAAACTACCAAAAAAAAAATCATGAGACCACAGAGTGATGCGGTTACATGAAAAAACTGACTTAATGTTCATCAAGGTATAAAGATGTGATACTCAAAATGAACAAAAGAAAAACTACCAAAAAAAAAATCATGAGACCACTGAGTGATGCGGATACATGAAAAAACTGACTTAATCTTCATCAAGGTATAAAGATGTGACACTCAAAAACAACAAAAGAAAAACTACCAAGAAAAAAATTCATAAGACCACAGAGTGATGCGGATACATGAAAAAACTGACTTAATCTTCATCAAGGTATAAAGTTGTGACACTCAAAAAGAACAAAAGAAAAACTACCAAAATAAAAAATCATAAGTCCACAGAGTGATGCGGATACATGAAAAAACTGACTTAATGTTCATCAAGGTATAAAGATGTGATACTCAAAATGAACAAAAGAAAAACTACCAAAAAAAAAATCATGAGACCACTGAGTGATGCGGATACATGAAAAAACTGACTTATTCTTCATCAAGGTATAAAGATGTGACACTCAAAAAGAACGAATGAAAAACTACCAAAAAAAAAAAAATCATGAGACCACAGAGTGATGCGGATGCTTGAAAAAACTGACTTAATCTTCATCAAGGTATAAAGATGTGACACTCAAAAAGAACAAAAGAAAAACTACCAAAAAAAAAAAAAAACCATGAGACCACAGAGTGATGCGGATACTTGAAAAAACTGACTTATTCTTCATCAAGGTATAAGGATGTGACACTCAAAAAGAACGAAAGAAAAACTACCAAAAAAAAAAAAATCATGAGACCACAGAGTGATGCGGATACTTGAAAAAACTGACTTAATCTTCATCAAGGTATAAAGATGTGACACTCAAAAAGAACAAAAGAAAAAACTACCAAAAAAAAAAAAAATGTTGGGACCACAGAGTGATGCGGATACTTGAAAAAACTGACTTAATCTTCATCAAGTTATAAAGATGTGACACTCAAAAAGAACAAAAGAAATACTATCAAGAAAAAAAATCATGAGACTAGAGAGTGATGCCGATACATGAAAAAACTGACTTAATCTTCATCAAGGTATAAAGATGTGACACTCGAAAAGGACAAAAGAAAAACTACCAAAAAAAAAAACCATGAGACCACAGAGTGATGCGGATACTTGAAAAAACTGATTAATCTTCATCAAGGTATAACGATGTGACACTCAAAAAGAACAAAAGAAAAACTACCAAAAAAAAAAAAATCATGAGACCACAGAGTGATGCGGATACTTGAAAAAACTGACTTAATATTCATCAAGGTATAAAGATGTGACACTCAAAAAGAACAAAAGAAAAACTACCAAGAAAAAAAATCTTAAGTCCACAGAATGATGCGGATACATGAAAAAACTGACGTAATCTTCATCAAGGTATAAAGATGTGACACTCAAAAAGAACAAAAGACAAACTAACAAAAAAAAAAAATCATGAGACCACAGAGTGATGCGGATACTTGAAAAAACTGACTTAATCTTCATCAAGGTATAAAGATGTGACACTAAGAAGAACAAAACAAAAACTACCAAAAAAAAAAAAAAATCATGAGACCACAGAGTGATGCGGATACTTGAAAAAACTGACTTAATCTTCATCAAGGTATAATGATGTGACACTCAAAAACAACAAAAGAAAAACTACCAAGGAAAAAAATCATAAGACCACAGAGTGAAGAGGATACATGAAAAAACACAGTTAATCTTCATCAAGGTATAAAGTTGTGACACTCAAAAAGAACAAAAGAAAAACTACCAAAAAAAAAAAAAACCATGAGACCACAGAGTGATGCGGATACTTGAAAAAACTGACTTAATCTTCATCAAGTTATAAAGATGTGACACTCAAAAAGAACAAAAGAAATACTATCAAGAAAAAAAATCATGAGACCAGAGAGTGATGCCGATACATGAAAAAACTGACTTAATCTTCATCAAGGTATAAGGATGTGACACTCAAAAAGAACAAAAGAAAAACTACCAAAAAAAAAAAAAATCATGAGACCACAGAGTGATGCGGATACTTGAAAAAACTGATTTAATCTTCATCAAGGTATAAAGATGTGACACTCAAAAAGAACAAAAGAAAAAACTACCAAAAAAAAAAAAAAATGTTGGGACCACAGAGTGATGCGGATACTTGAAAAAACTGACTTAATCTTCATCAAGTTATAAAGATGTGACACTCAAAAAGAACAAAAGAAATACTATCAAGAAAAAAAATCATGAGACCAGAGAGTGATACCGATACATGAAAAAACTGACTTAATCTTCATCAAGGTATAAAGATGTGACACTCGAAAAGGACAAAAGAAAAACTACCAAAAAAAAAATAACCATGAGACCACAGAGTGATGCGGATACTTGAAAAAACTGATTAATCTTCATCAAGGTATAACGATGTGACACTCAAAAAGAACAAAAGAAAAACTACCAAAAAAAAAAAAATCATGAGACCACAGAGTGATGCGGATACTTGAAAAAACTGACTTAATATTCATCAAGGTATAAAGATGTGACACTCAAAAAGAACAAAAGAAAAACTACCAAAAAAAAAAAAAATCATCAGACCACAGAGTGATGCGGATACTTGAAAAAACTGACTTAATCTTCATCAAGGTATAAAGATGTGACACTCAAGAAGAACAAAAGAAAAACTACCAAAAAAAAAAAAAAACATGAGACCAGAGAGTGATGCGAATACTTGAAAAAACTGACTTAATCTTCATCAAGGTATAATGATGTGACACTCAAAAACAACAAAAGAAAAACTACCAAGGAAAAAAATCATAAGATCACAGAGTGAAGAGGATACATGAAAAAACACACTTAATCTTCATCAAGGTATAAAGTTGTGACACTCAAAAAGAACAAAAGAAAAACTACCAAAAAAAAAAATCATGAGACCAGAGAGTGATGCGAATACTTGAAAAAACTGACTTAATCTTCATCAAGGTATAATGATGTGACACTCAAAAACAACAAAAGAAATACTACCAAGAAAAAAAATCATAAGACCACAGAGTGATGCGGATACATGAAAAAACTTACTTAATCTTCATCAAGGTATAAAGATGTGACACTCAAAAAGAACAAAAGAAAAACTACCAAAAAAAAAAAAAATCATGAGACCACAGAGTGATGCGGATACTTGAAAAAACTGACTTAATCTTCATCAAGGTATAAAGATGTGACACTCAAAAAGAACAAAAGAAAAACTACCAAAAAAAAAAAAAACCATGAGACCACAGAGTGATGCGGATACTTGAAAAAACTGACTTAATCTTCATCAAGTTATAAAGATGTGACACTCAAAAAGAACAAAAGAAATACTATCAAGAAAAAAAATCATGAGACTAGAGAGTGATGCCGATACATGAAAAAACTGACTTAATCTTCATCAAGGTATAAAGATGTGACACTCGAAAAGGACAAAAGAAAAACTACCAAAAAAAAAATAACCATGAGACCACAGAGTGATGCGGATACTTGAAAAAACTGATTAATCTTCATCAAGGTATAACGATGTGACACTCAAAAAGAACAAAAGAAAAACTACCAAAAAAAAAAAAAATCATGAGACCACAGAGTGATGCGGATACTTGAAAAAACTGACTTAATATTCATCAAGGTATAAAGATGTGACACTCAAGAAGAACAAAAGAAAAACTACCAAAAAAAAAAAAAATCATCAGACCACAGAGTGATGCGGATACTTGAAAAAACTGACTTAATCTTCATCAAGGTATAAAGATGTGACACTCAAGAAGAACAAAAGAAAAACTACCAAAAAAAAAAAAAATCATGAGACCAGAGAGTGATGCGAATACTTGAAAAAACTGACTTAATCTTCATCAAGGTATAATGATGTGACACTCAAAAACAACAAAAGAAAAACTACCAAGGAAAAAAATCATAAGATCACAGAGTGAAGAGGATACATGAAAAAACACACTTAATCTTCATCAAGGTATAAAGTTGTGACACTCAAAAAGAACAAAAGAAAAACTACCAAAAAAAAAAATCATGAGACCAGAGAGTGATGCGAATACTTGAAAAAACTGACTTAATCTTCATCAAGGTATAATGATGTGACACTCAAAAACAACAAAAGAAATACTACCAAGAAAAAAAATCATAAGACCACAGAGTGATGCGGATACATGAAAAAACTGACTTAATCTTCATCAAGGTATAAAGATGTGACACTCAAAAAGAACAAAAGAAAAACTACCAAAAAAAAAAAAAATCATCAGACCACAGAGTGATGCGGATACTTGAAAAAACTGACTTAATCTTCATCAAGGTATAAAGATGTGACACTCAAGAAGAACAAAAGAAAAACTACCAAAAAAAAAAAAAAACATGAGACCAGAGAGTGATGCGAATACTTGAAAAAACTGACTTAATCTTCATCAAGGTATAATGATGTGACACTCAAAAACAACAAAAGAAAAACTACCAAGGAAAAAAATCATAAGATCACAGAGTGAAGAGGATACATGAAAAAACACACTTAATCTTCATCAAGGTATAAAGTTGTGACACTCAAAAAGAACAAAAGAAAAACTACCAAAAAAAAAAATCATGAGACCAGAGAGTGATGCGAATACTTGAAAAAACTGACTTAATCTTCATCAAGGTATAATGATGTGACACTCAAAAACAACAAAAGAAATACTACCAAGAAAAAAAATCATAAGACCACAGAGTGATGTGGATACATGAAAAAACTTACTTAATCTTCATCAAGGTATAAAGATGTGACACTCAAAAAGAACAAAAGAAAAACTACCAAAAAAAAAAAAAATCATGAGACCACAGAGTGATGCGGATACTTGAAAAAACTGACTTAATCTTCATCAAGGTATAAAGATGTGACACTCAAAAAGAACAAAAGAAAAACTACCAAAAAAAAAAAAAACCATGAGACCACAGAGTGATGCGGATACTTGAAAAAACTGACTTAATCTTCATCAAGTTATAAAGATGTGACACTCAAAAAGAACAAAAGAAATACTATCAAGAAAAAAAATCATGAGACTAGAGAGTGATGCCGATACATGAAAAAACTGACTTAATCTTCATCAAGGTATAAAGATGTGACACTCGAAAAGGACAAAAGAAAAACTACCAAAAAAAAAATAACCATGAGACCACAGAGTGATGCGGATACTTGAAAAAACTGATTAATCTTCATCAAGGTATAACGATGTGACACTCAAAAAGAACAAAAGAAAAACTACCAAAAAAAAAAAAAAATCATGAGACCACAGAGTGATGCGGATACTTGAAAAAACTGACTTAATATTCATCAAGGTATAAAGATGTGACACTCAAAAAGAACAAAAGAAAAACTACCAAAAAAAAAAAAAATCATCAGACCACAGAGTGATGCGGATACTTGAAAAAACTGACTTAATCTTCATCAAGGTATAAAGATGTGACACTCAAGAAGAACAAAAGAAAAACTACCAAAAAAAAAAAAAATCATGAGACCAGAGACTGATGCGAATACTTGAAAAAACTGACTTAATCTTCATCAAGGTATAATGATGTGACACTCAAAAACAACAAAAGAAAAACTACCAAGGAAAAAAATCATAAGATCACAGAGTGAAGAGGATACATGAAAAAACACACTTAATCTTCATCAAGGTATAAAGTTGTGACACTCAAAAAGAACAAAAGAAAAACTACCAAAAAAAAAAATCATGAGACCAGAGAGTGATGCGAATACTTGAAAAAACTGACTTAATCTTCATCAAGGTATAATGATGTGACACTCAAAAACAACAAAAGAAATACTACCAAGAAAAAAAATCATAAGCCCACAGAGTGATGCGGATACATGAAAAAACTGACTTAATCTTCATCAAGGTATAAAGATGTGACACTCAAAAAGAACAAAAGAAAAACTACCAAAAAAAAAAAAAATCATGAGACCACAGAGTGATGCGGATACTTGAAAAAACTGACTTAATCTTCATCAAGGTATAAAGATGTGACACTCAAAAAGAACAAAAGAAAAACTACCAAAAAAAAAAAAAACCATGAGACCACAGAGTGATGCGGATACTTCAAAAAACTGACTTAATCTTCATCAAGGCATAAAGATGTGACACTCAAAAAGAACAAAAGAAAAACTACAAAAAAAAAAAAAAATCATGAGACCAGAGAGTGATATGTATACTTGAAAAAACTGACTTAATCTTCATCAAGGTATAAAGATGTGACACTCAAAAACAACAAAAGAAAAGCTACCAAGAAAAAAAATCATAAGACCACAGAGTGATGCGGATACATGAAAAAACTCACTTAATCTTCATCAAGGTATAAAGTTGTGACACTCAAAAAGAACAAAAGAAAAACTACCAAAAAAAAAATCATGAGACCACAGAGTGATGCGGTTACATGAAAAAACTGACTTAATGTTCATCAAGGTATAAAGATGTGATACTCAAAATGAACAAAAGAAAAACTACCAAAAAAAAAAATCATGAGACCACTGAGTGATGCGGATACATGAAAAAACTGACTTAATCTTCATCAAGGTATAAAGATGTGACACTCAAAAACAACAAAAGAAAAACTACCAAGAAAAAAATTCATAAGACCACAGAGTGATGCGGATACATGAAAAAACTGACTTAATCTTCATCAAGGTATAAAGTTGTGACACTCAAAAAGAACAAAAGAAAAACTACCAAAATAAAAAATCATAAGTCCACAGAGTGATGCGGATACATGAAAAAACTGACTTAATGTTCATCAAGGTATAAAGATGTGATACTCAAAATGAACAAAAGAAAAACTACCAAAAAAAAAATCATGAGACCACTGAGTGATGCGGATACATGAAAAAACTGACTTATTCTTCATCAAGGTATAAAGATGTGACACTCAAAAAGAACGAATGAAAAACTACCAAAAAAAAAAAAATCATGAGACCACAGAGTGATGCGGATGCTTGAAAAAACTGACTTAATCTTCATCAAGGTATAAAGATGTGACACTCAAAAAGAACAAAAGAAAAACTACCAAAAAAAAAAAAAACCATGAGACCACAGAGTGATGCGGATACTTGAAAAAACTGACTTATTCTTCATCAAGGTATAAGGATGTGACACTCAAAAAGAACGAAAGAAAAACTACCAAAAAAAAAAAAATCATGAGACCACAGAGTGATGCGGATACTTGAAAAAACTGACTTAATCTTCATCAAGGTATAAAGATGTGACACTCAAAAAGAACAAAAGAAAAAACTACCAAAAAAAAAAAAAAATGTTGGGACCACAGAGTGATGCGGATACTTGAAAAAACTGACTTAATCTTCATCAAGTTATAAAGATGTGACACTCAAAAAGAACAAAAGAAATACTATCAAGAAAAAAAATCATGAGACTAGAGAGTGATGCCGATACATGAAAAAACTGACTTAATCTTCATCAAGGTATAAAGATGTGACACTCGAAAAGGACAAAAGAAAAACTACCAAAAAAAAAAACCATGAGACCACAGAGTGATGCGGATACTTGAAAAAACTGATTAATCTTCATCAAGGTATAACGATGTGACACTCAAAAAGAACAAAAGAAAAACTACCAAAAAAAAAAAAATCATGAGACCACAGAGTGATGCGGATACTTGAAAAAACTGACTTAATATTCATCAAGGTATAAAGATGTGACACTCAAAAAGAACAAAAGAAAAACTACCAAGAAAAAAAATCATAAGTCCACAGAATGATGCGGATACATGAAAAAACTGACGTAATCTTCATCAAGGTATAAAGATGTGACACTCAAAAAGAACAAAAGACAAACTAACAAAAAAAAAAAATCATGAGACCACAGAGTGATGCGGATACTTGAAAAAACTGACTTAATCTTCATCAAGGTATAAAGATGTGACACTAAGAAGAACAAAACAAAAACTACCAAAAAAAAAAAAAAATCATGAGACCACAGAGTGATGCGGATACTTGAAAAAACTGACTTAATCTTCATCAAGGTATAATGATGTGACACTCAAAAACAACAAAAGAAAAACTACCAAGGAAAAAAATCATAAGACCACAGAGTGAAGAGGATACATGAAAAAACACACTTAATCTTCATCAAGGTATAAAGTTGTGACACTCAAAAAGAACAAAAGAAAAACTACCAAAAAAAAAAAAAACCATGAGACCACAGAGTGATGCGGATACTTGAAAAAACTGACTTAATCTTCATCAAGTTATAAAGATGTGACACTCAAAAAGAACAAAAGAAATACTATCAAGAAAAAAAATCATGAGACCAGAGAGTGATGCCGATACATGAAAAAACTGACTTAATCTTCATCAAGGTATAAGGATGTGACACTCAAAAAGAACAAAAGAAAAACTACCAAAAAAAAAAAAAATCATGAGACCACAGAGTGATGCGGATACTTGAAAAAACTGATTTAATCTTCATCAAGGTATAAAGATGTGACACTCAAAAAGAACAAAAGAAAAAACTACCAAAAAAAAAAAAAAATGTTGGGACCACAGAGTGATGCGGATACTTGAAAAAACTGACTTAATCTTCATCAAGTTATAAAGATGTGACACTCAAAAAGAACAAAAGAAATACTATCAAGAAAAAAAATCATGAGACCAGAGAGTGATACCGATACATGAAAAAACTGACTTAATCTTCATCAAGGTATAAAGATGTGACACTCGAAAAGGACAAAAGAAAAACTACCAAAAAAAAAAAACCATGAGACCACAGAGTGATGCGGATACTTGAAAAAACTGACTTAATCTTCATCAAGGTATAAAGATGTGAAACTCAAAAACAACAAAAGAAAAACTACCAAGAAAAATAATCATGAGACCACAGAGTGATGCGGATACTTGAAAAAACTGACTTAATCTTCATCAAGGTATAAAGATGTGACACTCAAAAAGAACAAAAGAAAAACTACCAAAAAAAAAAAATCATGAGACCACAGAGTGATGCGGATACTTGAAAAAACTGACTTAATCTTCATCAAGGTATAAAGATGTGACACTCAAAAAGAACAAAAGAAAAACTACCAAAAAAAAAAAAAATCATGAGACCAGAGAGTGATGCGAATACTTGAAAAAACTGACTTAATCTTCATCAAGGTATAATGATGTGACACTCAAAAACAACAAAAGAAAAACTACCAAGGAAAAAAATCATAAGACCACAGAGTGAAGAGGATACATGAAAAAACACACTTAATCTTCATCAAGGTATAAAGTTGTGACACTCAAAAAGAACAAAAGAAAAACTACCAAAAAAAAAAAAAAACCATGAGACCACAGAGTGATGCGGATACTTGAAAAAACTGACTTAATCTTCATCAAGTTATAAAGATGTGACACTCAAAAAGAACAAAAGAAATACTATCAAGAAAAAAAATCATGAGACCAGAGAGTGATGCCGATACATGAAAAAACTGACTTAATCTTCATCAAGGTATAAGGATGTGACACTCAAAAAGAACAAAAGAAAAACTACCAAAAAAAAAAAAAATCATGAGACCACAGAGTGATGCGGATACTTGAAAAAACTGATTTAATCTTCATCAAGGTATAAAGATGTGACACTCAAAAAGAACAAAAGAAAAAACTACCAAAAAAAAAAAAAAATGTTGGGACCACAGAGTGATGCGGATACTTGAAAAAACTGACTTAATCTTCATCAAGTTATAAAGATGTGACACTCAAAAAGAACAAAAGAAATACTATCAAGAAAAAAAATCATGAGACCAGAGAGTGATGCCGATACATGAAAAAACTGACTTAATCTTCATCAAGGTATAAAGATGTGACACTCGAAAAGGACAAAAGAAAAACTACCAAAAAAAAAAAACCATGAGACCACAGAGTGATGCGGATACATGAAAAAACTCACTTAATCTTCATCAAGGTATAAAGTTGTGACACTCAAAAAAAACAAAAGAAAAACTACCAAAAAAAAAAATCATGAGACCACAGAGTGATGCGGATACATGAAAAAACTGACTTAATGTTCATCAAGGTATAAAGATGTGATACTCAAAATGAACAAAAGAAAAACTACCAAAAAAAAAATCATGAGACCACTGAGTGATGCGGATACATGAAAAAACTGACTTAATCTTCATGAAGGTATAAAGATGTGACACTCAAAAAGAACAAAACAAAAACTACCAAGAAAAAAAAAAACCATGAGTCCACAGAGTGATGTGGATACTTGAAAAACTGACTTATTCTTCATCAAGGTATAAAGATGTGACACTCAAAAACAACAAAAGAAAAACTACCAAAAAAAAAAAAAACCATGAGACCACAGAGTGATGCGGATACTTGAAAAAACTGACTTATTCTTCATCAAGGTATAAGGATGTGACACTCAAAAAGAACAAAAGAAAAACTACCAAAAAAAAAAAAAATCATGAGACCACAGAGTGATGGGGTTACTTGAAAAAACTGACTTAATCTTCATCAAGTTATAAAGATGTGACACTCAAAAAGAACAAAAGAAATACTATCAAGAAAAAAAATCATGCGACCAGAGAGTGATGCCGATACATGAAAAAACTGACTTAATCTTCATCAAGGTATAAAGATGTGACACTCAAAAAGAACAAAAGAAAAAACTACCAAAAAAAAAAAAAAATGTTGGGACCACAGAGTGATGCGGATACTTGAAAAAACTGACTTAATCTTCATCAAGTTATAAAGATGTGACACTCAAAAAGAACAAAAGAAATACTATCAAGAAAAAAAATCATGAGACCAGAGAGTGATGCCGATACATGAAAAAACTGACTTAATCTTCATCAAGGTATAAAGATGTGACACTCGAAAAGGACAAAAGAAAAACTACCAAAAAAAAAAAAATCATGGGACCACAGAGTGATGCGGATACTTGAAAAAACTGACTTATTCTTCATCAAGGTATAAGGATGTGACACTCAAAAAGAACAAAAGAAAAACTACCAAAAAAAAAAAAAATCATGAGACCACAGAGTGATGCGGATACTTGAAAAAACTGACTTAATCTTCATCAAGGTATAAAGATGTGACACTCAAAAAGATCAAAAGAAAAAACTACCAAAAAAAAAAAAAAATGTTGGGACCACAGAGTGATGCGGATACATGAAAAAACTGACTTAATGTTCATCAAGGTATAAAGATGTGACACTCAAAAACAACAAAAGAAAAACTACCAAGGAAAAAAATCATAAGACCACAGAGTGAAGAGGATACATGAAAAAACACACTTAATCTTCATCAAGGTATAAAGTTGTGACACTCAAAAAGAACAAAAGAAAAACTACCAAAAAAAAAAAAAACCATGAGATCACAGAGTGATGCGGATACTTGAAAAAACAGACTTAATCTTCATCAAGTTATAAAGATGTGACACTCAAAAAGAACAAAAGAAATACTATCAAGAAAAAAAATCATGAGACCAGAGAGTGATGCCGATACATGAAAAAACTGACTTAATCTTCATCAAGGTATAAGGATGTGACACTCAAAAAGAACAAAAGAAAAACTACCAAAAAAAAAAAAAATCATGAGACCACAGAGTGATGCGGATACTTGAAAAAACTGATTTAATCTTCATCAAGGTATAAAGATGTGACACTCAAAAAGAACAAAAGAAAAAACTACCAAAAAAAAAAAAAAATGTTGGGACCACAGAGTGATGCGGAAATTTAAAAAAACTGACTTAATCTTCATCAAGTTATAAAGATGTGACACTCAAAAAGAACAAAAGAAATACTATCAAGAAAAAAAATCATGAGACCAGAGAGTGATGCCGATACATGAAAAAACTGACTTAATCTTCATCAAGGTATAAAGATGTGACACTCGAAAAGGACAAAAGAAAAACTACCAAAAAAAAAAAACCATGAGACCACAGAGTGATGCGGATACTTGAAAAAACTGACTTAATCTTCATCAAGGTATAAAGATGTGACACTCAAAAAGAACAAAAGAAAAACTACCAAAAAAAAAAAAAACCATGAGACCACAGAGTGATGCGAATACTTGAAAAAAGTGACTTAATCTTCATCAAGGTATAAAGATGTGACACTCAAAAAGAACAAAAGAAAAACTACCAAAAAAAAAAAAAACCATGAAACCACAGAGTGATGCGGATACTTGAAAAACTGACTTATTCTTCATCAAGGTATAAAGATGTGACACTCAAAAAGAACAAAAGAAAAACTACCAAAAAAAAAAAAAACCATGAGACCACAGAGTGATGCGGATACTTGAAAAAACTGACTTATTCTTCATCAAGGTATAAGGATGTGACACTCAAAAATAACAAAAGCAAAACTACCAAAAAAAAAAAAAAATCATGAGACCACAGAGTGATGCGGATACTTGAAAAAACTGACTTAATCTTCATCAAGGTATAATGATGTGACACTCAAAAAGAACAAAAGAAAAACTACCAAAAAAAAAAAAAACCATGAGACCACAGAGTGATGCGGATACTTGAAAAAACTGACTTATTCTTCATCAAGGTATAAGGATGTGACACTCAAAAAGAACAAAAGAAAAACTACCAAAAAAAAAAAAAAATGTTGGGACCACAGAGTGATGCGGATACTTGAAAAAACTGACTTAATCTTCATCAAGTTATAAAGATGTGACACTCAAAAAGAACAAAAGAAATACTATCAAGAAAAAAAATCATGAGACCAGAGAGTGATGCCGATACATGAAAAAACTGACTTAATCTTCATCAAGTTATAAAGATGTGACACTCAAAAAGAACAAAAGAAATACTATCAAGAAAAAAAATCATGAGACCAGAGAGTGATGCCGATACATGAAAAAACTGACTTAATCTTCATCAAGGTATAAAGATGTGACACTCGAAAAGGACAAAAGAAAAACTACCAAAAAAAAAAAAATCATGGGACCACAGAGTGATGCCGATACATGAAAAAACTGACTTAATCTTCATCAAGGTATAAAGATGTGACACTCAAAAAGAACAAAAGAAAAAACTACCAAAAAAAAAAAAAAATGTTGGGACCACAGAGTGATGCGGATACTTGAAAAAACTGACTTAATCTTCATCAAGTTATAAAGATGTGACACTCAAAAAGAACAAAAGAAAAAACTACCAAAAAAAAAAAAAAAATGTTGGGTCCACAGAGTGATGCGGATACATGAAAAAACTGACTTAATGTTCATCAAGGTATAAAGATGTGATACTCAAAATGAACAAAAGAAAAACTACCAAAAAAAAAATCATGAGACCACTGAGTGATGCGGATACATGAAAAAACTGACTTAATCTTCATCAAGCTATAAAGATGTGACACTCAAAAAGAACAAAACAAAAACTACCAAGAAAAAAAAAAACCATGAGTCCACAGAGTGATGCGGATACTTGAAAAACTGACTTATTCTTCATCAAGGTATAAAGATGTGACACTCAAGAAGAACAAAAGAAAAACTACCAAAAAAAAAAAAATCATGAGACCAGAGAGTGATGCGAATACTTGAAAAAACTGACTTAATCTTCATCAAGTTATAAAGATGTGACACTCAAAAAGAACAAAAGAAATACTATCAAGAAAAAAAATCATGAGACCAGAGAGTGATGCCGATACATGAAAAAACTGACTTAATCTTCATCAAGGTATAAAGTTGTGACACTCGAAAAGGACAAAAGAAAAACTACCAAAAAAAAAAAAACCATGAGACCACAGAGTGATGCGGATACTTGAAAAAACTGACTTAATCTTCATCAAGGTATAAAGATGTGACACTCAAAAACAACAAAAGAAAAACTACCAAGAAAAATAATCATGAGACCACAGAGTGATGCGGATACTTGAAAAAACTGACTAATTCTTCATCAAGGTATAAGGATGTGACGCTCAAAAAGAACAAAAGAAAAACTACCAAAAAAAAAAAAAATCATGAGACCACAGAGTGATGCGGATACTTGAAAAAACTGACTTAATCTTCATCAAGGTATAACGATGTGACACTCAAAAAGAACAAAAGAAAAACTACCAAAAAAAAAAAATCATGAGACCACAGAGTGATGCGGATACTTGAAAAAACTGACTTAATCTTCATCAAGGTATAAAGATGTGACACTCAAAAACAACAAAAGAAAAACTACCAAGAAAAAAAATCATAAGACCACAGAGTGATGCGGATACATGAAAAAACTGACTTAATCTTCATCAAGGTATAACGATGTGACACTCAAAAAGAACAAAAGAAAAACTACCAAAAAAAAAAAAAACCATGAAACCACAGAGTGATGCGGATACTTGAAAAACTGACTTATTCTTCATCAAGGTATAAAGATGTGACACTCAAAAAGAACAAAAGAAAAACTACCAAAAAAAAAAAAAACCATGAGACCACAGAGTGATGCGGATACTTGAAAAAACTGACTTAATCTTCATCAAGGTATAATGATGTGACACTCAAAAAGAACAAAAGAAAAACTACCAAAAAAAAAAAAAACCATGAGACCACAGAGTGATGCGGATACTTGAAAAAACTGACTTATTCTTCATCAAGGTATAAGGATGTGACACTCAAAAAGAACAAAAGAAAAACTACCAAAAAAAAAAAAAACCATGAGACCACAGAGTGATGCGGATACTTGAAAAAACTGACTTAATCTTCATCAAGTTATAAAGATGTGACACTCAAAAAGAACAAAAGAAATACTATCAAGAAAAAAAATCATGAGACCAGAGAGTGATGCCGATACATGAAAAAACTGACTTAATCTTCATCAAGGTATAAAGATGTGACACTCGAAAAGGACAAAAGAAAAACTACCAAAAAAAAAAAAAACCATGAGACCACAGAGTGATGCGGATACTTGAAAAAACTGACTTATTCTTCATCAAGGTATAAGGATGTGACACTCAAAAAGAACAAAAGAAAAACTACCAAAAAAAAAAAAATCATGAGACCACAGAGTGATGCGGTTACTTGAAAAAACTGACTTAATCTTCATCAAGTTATAAAGATGTGACACTCAAAAAGAACAAAAGAAATACTATCAAGAAAAAAAATCATGAGACCAGAGAGTGATGCCGATACATGAAAAAACTGACTTAATCTTCATCAAGGTATAAAGATGTGACACTCAAAAAGAACAAAAGAAAAAACTACCAAAAAAAAAAAAAAATGTTGGGACCACAGAGTGATGCGGATACTTGAAAAAACTGACTTAATCTTCATCAAGTTATAAAGATCTGACACTCAAAAAGAACAAAAGAAATACTATCAAGAAAAAAAATCATGAGACCAGAGAGTGATGCCGATACATCAAAAAACTGACTTAATCTTCATCAAGGTATAAAGATGTGACACTCGAAAAGAACAAAAGAAAAACTACCAAAAAAAAAAAAAACCATGAGACCACAGAGTGATGCGGATACTTGAAAAAACTGACTTATTCTTCATCAAGGTATAAGGATGTGACACTCAAAAAGAACAAAAGAAAAACTACCAAAAAAAAAAAAAATCATGAGACCACAGAGTGATGCGGTTACTTGAAAAAACTGACTTAATCTTCATCAAGTTATAAAGATGTGACACTCAAAAAGAACAAAAGAAATACTATCAAGAAAAAAAATCATGAGACCAGAGAGTGATGCCGATACATGAAAAAACTGACTTAATCTTCATTAAGGTATAAAGATGTGACACTCAAAAAGAACAAAAGAAAAAACTACCAAAAAAAAAAAAAAATGTTGGGACCACAGAGTGATGCGGATACTTGAAAAAACTGACTTAATCTTCATCAAGTTATAAAGATGTGACACTCAAAAAGAACAAAAGAAATACTATCAAGAAAAAAAATCATGAGACCAGAGAGTGATGCCGATACATGAAAAAACTGACTTAATCTTCATCAAGGTATAAAGATGTGACACTCGAAAAGGACAAAAGAAAAACTACCAAAAAAAAAAAAATCATGGGACCACAGAGTGATGCGGATACTTGAAAAAACTGACTTATTCTTCATCAAGGTATAAGGATGTGACACTCAAAAAGAACAAAAGAAAAACTACCAAAAAAAAAAAAAATCATGAGACCACAGAGTGATGCGGATACTTGAAAAAACTGACTTAATCTTCATCAAGGTATAAAGATGTGACACTCAAAAAGAACAAAAGAAAAAACTACCAAAAAAAAAAAAAAAATGTTGGGTCCACAGAGTGATGCGGATACATGAAAAAACTGACTTAATGTTCATCAAGGTATAAAGATGTGATACTCAAAATGAACAAAAGAAAAACTACCAAAAAAAAAATCATGAGACCACTGAGTGATGCGGATACATGAAAAAACTGACTTAATCTTCATCAAGGTATAAAGATGTGACACTCAAAAAGAACAAAACAAAAACTACCAAGAAAAAAAAAAACCATGAGTCCACAGAGTGATGCGGATACTTGAAAAACTGACTTATTCTTCATCAAGGTATAAAGATGTGACACTCAAGAAGAACAAAAGAAAAACTACCAAAAAAAAAAAAAATCATGAGACCAGAGAGTGATGCGAATACTTGAAAAAACTGACTTAATCTTCATCAAGTTATAAAGATGTGACACTCAAAAAGAACAAAAGAAATACTATCAAGAAAAAAAATCATGAGACCACAGAGTGATGCGGATACTTGAAAAAACTGACTTAATCTTCATCAAGGTATAAAGATGTGACACTCAAAAACAACAAAAGCAAAACTACCAAGAAAAATAATCATGAGACCACAGAGTGATGCGGATACTTGAAAAAACTGACTAATTCTTCATCAAGGTATAAGGATGTGACGCTCAAAAAGAACAAAAGAAAAACTACCAAAAAAAAAAAAAATCATGAGACCACAGAGTGATGCGGATACTTGAAAAAACTGACTTAATCTTCATCAAGGTATAACGATGTGACACTCAAAAAGAACAAAAGAAAAACTACCAAAAAAAAAAAATCATGAGACCACAGAGTGATGCGGATACTTGAAAAAACTGACTTAATCTTCATCAAGGTATAAAGATGTGACACTCAAAAACAACAAAAGAAAAACTACCAAGAAAAAAAATCATAAGACCACAGAGTGATGCGGATACATGAAAAAACTCACTTAATCTTCATCAAGGTATAAAGTTGTGACACTCAAAAAGAACAAAAGAGAAACTACCAAAAAAAAAAATCATGAGACCACAGAGTGATGCGGATACTTGAAAAAACTGACTTAATGTTCATCAAGGTATTAAGATGTGACACTCAAAAAGACCAAAGAAAAACTACCAAGAAAAAAAAAAAATCATGAGACCACAGAGTGATGCGGATACTTGAAAAAACTGACTTAATCTTCATCAAGGTATAAAGATGTGACACTCAAAAAGAACAAAAGAAAAACTACCAAGAAAAAAAAAAAATCATGAGACCACAGAGTGATGCGGATACTTGAAAAAACTGACTTAATCTTCATCAAGGTATAAAGATGTGACACTCAAAAAGAACAAAAGAAAAACTACCAAAAAAAAAAAAAAATCATGAGACCACAGAGTGATGCGGATACTTGAAAAAACTGACTTAATCTTCATCAAGGTATAATGATGTGACACTCAAAAACAACAAAAGGAAAACTACCAAAAAAAAAAAAAATCATGAGACCACAGAGTGATGCGGATACTTGAAAAAACTGACTTAATCTTCATGAAGGTATAAAGATGTGACACTCAAAAAGAACAAAAGAAAAACTACCAAAAAAAAAAAAAATCATCAGACCACAGAGTGATGCGGATACTTGAAAAAACTGACTTAATCTTCATCAAGGTATAAAGATGTGACACTCAAGAAGAACAAAAGAAAAACTACCAAAAAAAAAAAAAATCATGAGACCAGAGAGTGATGCGGATACTTGAAAAAACTGACTTAATCTTCATCAAGGTATAATGATGTGACACTCAAAAACAACAAAAGGAAAACTACCAAAAAAAAAAAAAATCATGAGACCACAGAGTGATGCGGATACTTGAAAAAACTGACTTAATCTTCATGAAGGTATAAAGATGTGACACTCAAAAAGAACAAAAGGAAAACTACCAAAAAAAAAAAAAATCTATACAAAGACACAACTTCATCAACACAAAAATAAAAGTCCTTCATAATGGCTTATGAAAAACAAAAGTGCTCAGAAGACATTGAACAATTTATCTCCAAATTTTCCCTGGAAACTTTAGTGGAGTCATAACTCTGGGTAAATTATTATAAACACCTTAACATTTATATATAAAAAAATACTAGTTAAACTGGGCAACTGCAAGACGTGGAAACTTCAAAATAAGTATTATTTCTTATCTGGTTGTTATGGAATGTTGGAGACACAAAAGAAATTAGTGAGTGAAATTACTGAGTGAAATTGTTAGTTTAGGGTCAAATGTAAATCAAATATGGATCAGAATCTGACAGGAGGATAAGTTAAAGAATAAGTAAAGTGTATACAGTCTTTCATGTATGTTTTTTTTTTTTATATATATATGTGTGTAATGAGTGTCCAGATAACTTAGTCGCAAAATACAACCTTGAGTTACCATGCACACACATGCACCCATCTGTGTGTTTGTATAGAATGTTTGGTTATTTGTCTTTTCATCGTTTTTTTCACTTTACACTCACTCCTTATTCTCTCTTTTTCCTTTTTTTTTTCAATTGTAGCCATTTTGAGTTCTGGTTTTCCAGACTGTAGCAGTGACTTACCTTAGTGACCCAAAAGAGCCAGAATCGTGTGTATGTTATACAAGGGAGTGTGGAAACAGCGAATCAGTGAGCTTTGGATGGACAGTGAATCAGGTAACATTAAGGAAATGGAGCTGGAAGGGAGTTCCATAAGTGAGAAGTGCAAGAAAAGAAACTGTTAGCACAGAATTTACTCCTACATCTAGCCTGTTCAATTGTAAATTGATGAGATCTCAATACCAGTCTAGTACTGTGCTTAAATTAAAAAGTCTAAGTACCATAGTGAAGAGCTCATCCAATCAATCATCATGAAAGTATTTATAGAAAAGACACAGAAAGTGTAGGGAAAGTGACTGAAGCTGAGCTGCCAGATCAGGACTGATAATATGGCTGATTCTTCTTTGGATTTTATCGAGGAATAGAGATACTGGACCATATGTGACGGCAATATTCTAATCATGGATGAATAGTAGACTTATAGCCATATAAGATAGATACTGGAGAGAAAAATTATATCAAGTGATTTTGGAAACCGAAAATTTCCCTGTATAAGTATCATAAAGAAAGAAGGACAAAATTAGAATTCTCAACTACTTGCAACAAAAAGGAACTACAAAAATAATGTATATAATTACATTATAAGCATCCATATTGACAAGAAGACTGCTTGATTTTATTAATTCTGGTTTTTATAAATGTATCTTAATATAAATCATAAAGATAATTTTGTGTTCCTGATAATAAGATAAAAGCAGATTTTTGCTTCCTCAAGAAACACTTTCTTTCTAATAATTTTTCTTCATCTTCCTATGATCTCCTCTTTCCCAGTTAAAAGAAATATGGAAATTTTTATTTGAAACATTCACACTTGCCTAATCTGATAAATGTTTGCTATAGCTGAGGATATATTTAAGCAAATTGTATACAAAGTCAAATTCATCATTTATTATTGCTTTTCTTGTATGGATGATTGTTCTTTTCTCACAATGGAAAAATTAAGGTTCATCTTGCTTCTGTTTCTATTTTCATTTCTATCTGAAAGATAAAAAATAAGAAGCCAAGGAGAAATAATCTAACAAAAGGTAAATGATTATTATGCATAAATTTATTTGAACTAATATCTTCATCTTTGTTATCAAAACCATAACATTTTAGCTGTTCTTTCATTCAGCCTTCTTCATATTTGGTAGCTTTCTCAGAATTTAAAATGGAACCTTTTGTTCAAACCACAGGATGAGACTATTGGAGCCAAGTAGTTAAAATGTTAGCATGAGATCCAGATTTGAATTTCACCATAGCTGATTTTTCAGAGAAGGGTTTTCTTGGTAATAATACCTGGTGCCACATGCTGAAATCCAGCACATGTGGTGCTTTTGGGAAGTTGTCTGAAAACCATGCTACGAGTTGACCCAAACATTGTGAATGAAATTAGGTGGAATAAATTTTTTGGAAGCTGTCAATAGTTTGAGCAAACTGGCTTTGTACAATGCTGTTGATCATGCCAGATTATGCACTCTCTCCCAGTAATGAAAGATTATACACTCTCTCCCTGTAACTAAGGATCACCTCAGCATAGTTGTAGCATAAACCATAGATTGGTTCTGTTTATGTTAAAGAAATACAAATGTGGCCTGAGCAGGAAACACAGGGATTAGCCACCCTAGTAGACAGTCATACTTGAAAACAAGTGACCAGCCATTATATATTATTGCACTGTTTATGTTAGGGGAGATAACTCCTAGTTAATTTATTTCATATTTCATCATTTGTTGAAGCTTCTGCTGGATTCTATTGACTGATCCAGGGATTGAACTCATGATAACCAGGAAAAATACTATGCTTAGCCAACTATTAATGAAGATGCTTAACTCTTAATCAAAATTTAAAATAAATAATAATGACAATTTCTCATGTCAGAAATTCAGACAGAAAAGGTAAAAGATAATACAGAAAGTTATCTTTATGTTAGATATGATTATAAATCATGAAACACTAACAAGATAACATGATGTATGGTTTAAAACAATTTTTAGGATCTTTAAAACATGATGTGTGGTTTAAAACATGTTTTAGGATGTTTAAAACATGATGTGTGGTTTAAAACATGTTTTAATATGTTTAAAACATGATGTGTTGTTTAAAACATGTTTTAGGATCTTTAAAACATGATGTGTGATTTAAAACATGTTTTAGGATGTCTAAAACATTATGTGTGCTTTAAAACATGTTTTAGGATCTTTAAAACATGATGTATGGTTTAAAACATATTTTAGGATCTTTAAAATTTTAAAATGTCTCTGATTTCTTTTTGGTGTTCTTCAAGTCTTATTTTTATTTTGTCACAACTGCATGGGATATTGTATAAACTGTTCTTGATCATATTTTCTTCCAATTTTTTTATTGTTTGTTTACTTTGAAGAGGTATCTACCTAGTATGGGGTGTCATGAATACTGTCCTGATGCTGTAATGTCTATAAATCTTTTAGATTCTTTTCCCTCATGCCTTCAATGCATGATAGAGTGGCTGTAGATAGTTTTTTTTTATTGTTTTCCATGTGATTATTGCTGGTATTATATTTGTAAATTATTTCTTTATTGAGTGTCCTTTATGCTAGTCATCTCTTGTTTTTATCTTCATGGATCATTTCATGTCTTGCATGGTATGGTAAGCAGTAAACAATTCTCTTTTTTGTATCATATGGGTGGTTGGAAACAGAGTTTATGTAATATGCAATCAATTTTGCTTAAATGATAGATGACTTGAACCAACCATTTGTACAGATTATAAATACATCCAGTAAGGCAGAATCAGACATAATCAGGGGTTAGGGTTTATTCTCTTTTTTCAATATTATCACTGATTGGTTTGTTTTTTGCAGGTTATTTGAAGCCAGAAAAGTTTTTAGATAGTAAGAAATTTTTTGCAGGGAAGAGATATTAATAATTTTTACTGTTATAAGTTATACTAATTAACCCATAGATGGGGAGGAAGGGAGGTGGATTCATACCTTTTATTTATGCATAAGTGAATATAACAAACACAGCTCACCTATCCAATTTCCAATGCTGAGCTATTATCCATGACACCAGACATATATCCACGCTTACAGCACGTGGTATTTCTAAGTGGTTAACTATCCAGGTACTGACCAGACTCAACATTGCTTAACTTTGGTGATTGTGTGAGAACTGGTGTTTCAATGTGATATGGCCACAAGCCTCAATATTATTAGTAGATCAATAATTTAAAACTAGTTAACAAAATTTAATAAATATCTCAGTGAAAGATACTTTGGGTGGCATTAGTATCATTTGTTTGATAGATATTTTGAAAGACATTGCAGCTCACAGCTATTTCTTCATATTTCAAGATAATTCCAGACATTTTTATGATTGTTCAGAGTAATTCTACAACAATTGTTTTTCATATATTGTCTAATCAGTAAAAATAACAGAAATAATGATAGCAAACTTTTTCAAAGATTCATTCTTTACTGACCAGGCAGAATGATGCTTAACTGATGATTGCCATAAGAAATCAATAATGTAATTTACAGGAAATACTTGTGTTATGATATTGATAACATTATTAATTACTGACAGGATGACTAATGAGCAGCAGATTAATTTGCTTAATTCTTAATGACTAAAAAGTCAATAAAACAAGTCAAAGGAGAGACATTATGAAAAGTTCAAAGTGTTATCAAATGGATTTATTTAAAACGTTCAAGATAATTGAAAATCTTTTCTTTTTTTTTTTTTTTTTTTTTTTTTTAAATTTGGGTAGAAATTGAACTTTTCCTTGCCTCCTGCTAGGATTGTTCTCCAGATAATATTCACTCTTTCCTGGCCAGGAGATAGAATTCCTTTTCAAGACAATCAGTAATTATTAATCATTGATCTGCTATTAAAAGTTGATTAAAATAATTGCTATTCTTTTCAAGCAAAATTGAGTATTAAGTATTATTATCACAGTAGTGATTGTTATTCTGATCAACATTTTCTGGCCAGACTAGCCAAATTCCATCAGATCCAATGGAGTTTTATTGTTATTACTATTTGGCATTGTTGTTTGATATTATGTGCAAAGAAAAATAAGGTAATAATATTTAAGAAGAGTAGATTTCATGCCAGCAAATATGAATTTCAATCTTACCTGGATACTATCAACTTCTATGTGCCCTGACACTTCAGGACATTAGCAAACATGGCTCTCCACAATTCTCTGTACTTTGTTGCTCTTTGTCTTTTTGCTATCTCACTTAAACTCTGTTCTGCCATCTATTTGCATACACTCATTACGTTATACATGGTTTTCAACTTGCCTTCAATATGCCCTGTGAGTATCAAATTTCCCAAGCCCTCCTTCCTCATTATGTGCACCAGAAATTTCAAGTATTCTTCCTAATGTCAAATATAAGTTTCCTTTTTTTTTATTTTTGTAGAATAACAAGACAATAAACAGCACTTACCGGTGTAAGAGTCCCAGCTAGCGTCCAGCTGGCAGACAAAAATAAAGCAGGTTGTAACTTAATACAAACCCTGCAAACTAACTGATGAATCAAGCTGGTATTTATATAGAAATACCTCCACTCAGGTACCAGCAGCCAATCACAGCTCAAGCAATGGACTATCCCACTTTAGCACAATGAGATGCTCCATTGCACCATAAATAGCTCTCTTCCTCAAGGTTGAATTTATGGTCTTTTACCTCAACTTGCTCCACAACTGAGTGTTTATCTTGACCACGTGATTATTCGACAATTTTCTCTAAATACTTGTCATTGCCCACATGTTCAGTCCATGGTATTCTCAGCATCCTTCTGTAGAACTACAAACTTCTTGCTTCAAGTCTCTTTTCATCTTCGAGGAGATTGTCCAGTATTCACTGTCATATAGGAGGACTGATATTACATAACAGTTCAGTACTCTTTTCTTTGTTTCTCTTGCTTCATATCTCTTTTTCATTTGTGAGGAGATTGTCCAGCATTCACTACCATATAGGAGGATTTATATTACATAACAGTTCAGTACTCTTTTCTTTGTTTCTTTTGCTTCAAGTGGCTTCTTTATCTATAGGGATGCCATATTGGAGAACTGATACTACATAACACTTCAGTACTCTTTTCTTTGTTTCTCTTGCTTCAAGTCTCTTCTTCAACTGTAAGAAGATTGTCCAGTATTCACTGCCATATAGGAGGACTGATATTACATAACAGTTCAGTACTCTTTTCTTTGTTTCTGTTGCTTCAAGTCTCTCTTTTAATCTGTGAGGAGATTGTTCTGCATTCACTGCCATATAGGAGGACAAACATTACATAACAGTTCAGTTCTTTGGTTCTAAGAAAGTTTTCCTGTTTCTTAATATTTTATTCAGCTTTTGGAAAGAATCTTTCACTAGCCCAATGTTTCTTGAGAAGAGTCTGTATTGGTAATCTAAGTTTAATAAATAAAATAAAAATATTTCTTAAATCTCCTGAAAAGTATAATTTACTCATCTCTGTAACACTTCATTAGCATTAACACCTGCATTCTTAAGGGAATGTCAATCAGCTAATTTAATTTCTGAAATCAGATACTTTGATAGCCAAAACAAAAGACCCTGTACTAAAGTGAAAGTCAATCCTACATGCACATACCACACTTTCGGAAGAGTCTGTAGTAGTAAGCTAAATTTATTAAATAAAATAAAAATATTTCTTAAATCTCTTGAAAAGTATCATTTGTCAGAGACAGGTGAATCTGCTTTGATTCTGAAACTTGATATTTGGATAAGCTGGGATCAAATGTAGATTGGAATCTGATAGAATGATAAGATAAAGAACAATTAGGAAACATTTATCAGTCTAACATGTTTTACTTTTATTAAAGCTTCATCAAAAAATGATATATGGACAAAAAGAAGAAAGAACTTTTGTGTTGTTTGATTTTCATTGGTTAATCAGGTTTCATGTGTATTAAACTATTTAAACCAATGTTAGTATAATTTGTGGCATTCTGAATTCAAGGAGAGTCTACCTGAGAAGCTGTAAATATTGCTTTATGTATGCAAGTGTATAATAATTCTAGTTTATAGTCTATATTGGAATAATATAATAATGTATATTTGGAAGTGTGTGTATGTGTAGTAGACATTGTGTTTATTGGGTTTTCACATGTTGATTTGGGAACATTTTCACATACATACATTAGATTCTTTAAGAGTGGATTCAATAAAGGTTGGTAATATAATATAATATTTGATAATTACCAGCATCAGAATTGATTACGCAAAACAAAAGATCAAAGACTGTACCAAATTGAAGGACAATCCAACATGCACTCTTTGAGCTCAACATAAATCCAACAAAAGAATGCTTTGAGTTCATTTCTCTCTACCCTTTTGCCAGACAGCATAGCAGGATGATCTAGTTCTCTTACTAAAGAACTAATCAGGGTGACTGCCTGCTACAAAGAAGGAGTCTTTCTGTTGGCACAGACAGCAAGCTACAAACTGTTGCACAAGATGGATTCAATTTGTATTCATAAAAAAGAAAATGAACCTTCCAAAACAACATTTGCTCTGCATTCATTCATTTTTTTAATGTAAAAAGACAAACATTTTGTGCCAACCTCTGTAAGTCATTAGCATTCCAAGCTTTATTTAGACAAACCCCTTTGGATTGTTAATCTTGTTAGTATATTTCAGACAATCCATTCTACAAAATTATTCCAAGCTAAAATTTTACTTTCAATATATTTAAAAGCTTTAAATACAGCCATAGAGAGCTTGTCAAAGCATAAAAATTAGTACCAAATGTAGCTTAATGACCAACCAAGTTATGACCATTCAAAGTTGCTCAGAAAAATGTCTGTCTTGTGTGCTATTGGGCGAAAAGCCAAATTTAACATCGCATAACTGAAGATACAGGCCTCCAAACAAGTGAAGAATCATTATAAATGTAATGTCATGTTGGTAGTCTTAACATAAAAGAAAGATAATACTAATGGAATCAATAATTATTAGCTTCAACCAGCTTAAAAAATAACACATAAGGGCGATTCTGGCTGCTCGTATAAGTTTCATTTCAACAGTTAATGTCTTGCAACTTCTTGGTATGATTTATAGCACAACAGAATTGAAGCTAATTTTTTTTTCAGTAGGATATCAATAAAAAAAAACATGTTTACACCATGTAAAAACAGCTTGAAGCACAATTTGACAGGAGGACAAAAACAGGTCAAATGTATACCATGGTGAAATGGCTATAAAAAAGTATCCATTGGCAGTATATACCTAAAACATTCCAACTTTACTAAGTCTGAGATGAGGGATTCAACAAAACAGCACTTTTCTTTGTAATAGGAATCCCTTTTCTCATAGACATATTTAAATTGTGAAAATTTTATGAAATTAGGCAATTTCCAACTTGTCAAAAAAGGACAGCAATGACTACAAAACTTGGAAATTTGTCTTATGAAATTAATCATTGGTCAATCTTTCAAACAAATGCCTTATTGCAAAGCTTTAAACTCAATTCATATTCAAGCCAAAAAACTGAAATGAATAAAAACATTGTAATTGATGAAAAATACTTTCTGGACATTTGGAATGGTCCTCCTGTATTTCCTCTTCTAATAGTGATTTGCAGTCTGATCTAGTTCTCTTACCAAAGAACTAATCAGGATGAATGCTTGCTACAAAGAAGGAGGAGTCTTGCTGTTCCCACAGATTGCAAGCTAAAATCTGTTGCACAAGATGGATACAATTTGTATTTACAAAAACAAAAATGAACCAAAAAAACATTCAACTTTTGGTCATGTGAAAAGTTGGAATAATAGTATACTGCAACCCATTGGCCTTGATTATTTTATATTTCAAGTTTAAAGAGTATTAAATGATCAGAGGAACAGGAGCATGATACTTTTTGATGAATGTTTTAATGTTTCACACTGAATCATCAGAAGTCTTTATTAGTTCTAATCAACATCATTATATTACCAGATATCACCAACTAAAATTTAGGTTTTGTTAGTAACAAAATATCTAAAAGCTTTTAATACAGACTTAGAGAACTCGACAAAACATAAAAATTGAAAGTAATAAAATATGTTTATTGGAAATGATGAAATAGATTTTCTAGACATTTGGAATGGTCCTCCTGCAATTCCTTTTCTAATGGTGATTTGCAGTTTGAATTTGCTTATAAGCCTCAGCTATGGCCAATATTCCTGGAACACTCTATATCTTAAGATCTCTTGTAAGTGGTATTATATCAAAGTCCCATCTAAAGATAACTGGTGACTCCAATTGTGCAATATCATCCAACAAAGGTTATCAAAAATAATCATTTCTGCCTTTGGTTAAAACTAAACATTTCACTACAGCACCGGAGAAAGATGTAATATGACTTGGTGAATGTAAATTGATTAGTTTGTTTTTTATGGCTTATCAACCTTTTGCATGTTATTTAAAGCCAGAAAATATTTTTAGATTGTAAGATTTTTTTGGAGATAATAGTGATTTATTGATACAAGTAATTTAACTTATAGTTGGGAGAGAAGAAGTGGATTCATACCTTGACCAAGGTGATTTGCATGTAAGTGCTGTTACCAGAATGTTTCAGCCAAACAATTCTACAGCCTTCAGCAGGTTTACAATGATACCTTCTGTAATTCTGAGATTTCTTTGGACAAATGAACTGTCTTGTAGTTAATGTTGCTAATGTTTCAGCAAAACCATTCTACCATTCTACAATAACATTAGAAATAAAGAGATATTGAATTCAACATGAAAAATCATGCAAGTAGGAATCTGTGGATGCCCAGTCTTGCCACATATAAAAAATTAAAGTTGTAGAAAGATCACATTATTATTAGATATAATAATATCCATCATCAGCTTGTGAAAGTAGTTGTCAACATCAGCAAATACCTGTTAAATATCTCTGGGAAACAATGCTTTTATTTCAACTAAAGTTCACCCAGTTCAAAGCTCAAGAGCCTCTCAAGGTAGAGGGTTACTGAATGAGGTGTGTGTTATGAATGTAAGAAGAGTTACTAGGAAATGAAGATTATGAGCATAAGAGGGTAGATAACAAATGCCTCTTGATTTGATAAGATTAACATTGTAGTGTTTGATAAAGCATCCCTGTGGGAGTAGGTTCCACAAAATAGCATTTCTAAATAAAAATCATTATTATGTAATTTATATTTATCCCCAAAATCATGAACACAATCATGAACGCAAAAGAAAAAAATTTTCTTTATAATTCACAAATATGTTTTGGCTTTAAATAATACAGAAAGAGTTGATAAACCATAAAATCAATCACTGCCACTCCTCTGGAACACATATAACATAAGCTGAGATATCAAGTGCATGATTTGTATGGTTGCTCATGCAGAAAATGCCTGGTCCTATTGGATATTGCCACATGTTGTGCTGGCTCTACCCTTTCTAACAGAGATTGTGAAGACTGGTAGAATCAGCAGATAGATCCATGAAAGCAGGCTTCAGTTAAATTGTATTAATTCCTAGCACTGAAGGCCTGAAAACTGAAGAGTAACTTGAAAAACGAGTAAAATTCTTCTTCATACCATGTCAGGAGCCATACACATAATTGAACATCTGTGGCAAATTCCAACAAACACGAACCAAGTACTACAGAGCAGATAACCAAATTGAAAAAAGTGAGATTTTTCAGTCCATAAAGGAGATTAGCCTCTGTGTTCTGTTGAAATAAAAGTGTATGATCCATTCCTGTACAAGTTATACTTTGAACAGTTCTACAATGTACTTTTAAAGAAAAAGTTTATTACAACCAATTTCATACAAATTATATCTGGAAAGATCTTTTGTTATATAATTTGTATTTATCCCCATAATTTTAATATGGTATTTACCCACAAAAAATAAGAATTATTCTTATACAATTCAAAGAAATGTTTCAGTTTTAAAATAACTCACAAAGACATAAAACAAATCAATTAATCAATCTCCACTGTGAAGAAATATTATTTTGAGTTCCCAGTTCACTTTTATGGCAAGTAAAAGGCTTCTGTAAATATGTATATGTATGAATGAGTATATATTTTGTATTTTTTAATGATTTCACCCCAAGCAAGGTGATAATATCACTAAGACACAAGGAGCTACCGAGAGTGAAAGAAAATGAGAAAACAATGGTATAATGAGTTTATGGTTGCAAAGAAAGGAACAAAGAAGGATTCAAATTTTAACAAGTGTGTATTGATCAATTTTCAGAACATATACATGATTGTTTGAAAGGTTTTGACAAAATTGTTGATAAGTTGTTCTCTAGTTGTCATTGGTAAGTGAAACAATTAGGTGTAACGGGTTGGTAAAGTTGACAGATTTGTTGGGTTGGTTGACCAAGATCACGGTTGTATCAGGAAAAAGGTCTGGATTGGATTGGATCATGGTATCATGAGTGGGGTGTCATTTGCAGGAGTGATCCATCTATCCTCAGGGTTGAAATTGAGCAGAACTGCCTGTGGTCAGCAAGGAGTGCTGCTTGTATATCTGTGGCTTAACAGGTGTAGGCTCCCAGGCTCATCCTTCTTTTTTTATTTTTATTTTGCAGCAACATTCATAATTAGATATTGTATTTTAGATTTATATGGGGATTTGTTTTGTGGACCAGATGTGATGTTTAGAGCCCCTGTGCAGAAGATGACTTTTTTTATTTTTGGTTTTGCTTACTTAACGCTCACATCTGGCTGACATGTTGAATGAAATGTATTTGTGAATCCTAAAGAGATCCTGATTAAAGTAGTAGTAGCAGCACTAGCGAGGAGAAAAGCCAATGAAAGAATAGGATTCAAGAAAACAAAAAGATGGCGATTACAATGCCTTTAAATCTTTGAAGTTTGTACGTAGCAAGGAAGCACAAGAAATAGCTCAGCTCCCGGTGATACGATTACACGCAATTGCTGTCCTGATGATCACCCACTGAAACTAACATATCACACTATCTTCAATGTATCTGTATGATATACTACCCTCCCCCGTGACCTTGATCAACCTACATGGGCACCAACCATACCTAGTGACCTCACATTAAACCCACACAAGAATTAGTTCAACACCCAGTACTATCCTTACACCCTGCCACCCTGCCACCCTGACAACTGGCCACTGAAACAGACATTCCATTCATCTTTCAACATCTCTGTACAAACTTTGTTCAGAATTTAATCCTTGTTATTCCTTTCTCTTGCTACAAAATGCTATATCAGGCATATTCACAACTAAGTTATAGAGTCGTTGAATGTTTTTAGTTTTTTTTAACACAATATTGTGGGGTTGATATTCATTTTCTGTTGGCAATCTATCAATGAACCAAAATTGTTTTGGAAGTCAAATCCTAGTAGGAGGTTATAAATGTCCACTAGTACAAATGTCCACAGAAAAGATTGGTAGGCTTATTTCAGTTTTAATTTGCCCATGTCAGAGCCAGTAACCATAGTTAGAGAAACTCGTGTTAGTTCTGTTGATAAACTGTTGACATAGCTATGTGGAATGATAGATAAGCTGGCACTGGTATATATTATGAAGGAAAGCTTTTTTGTCCTCAATGTTGCTGGTATCTGTAATAATGACAGACTCGGGGTGATGTTGTCATCCGCTCAACTAGTTTCCCACTTTGTTTGGACGCAAACTTGGCTGTTGTATCAAGTCTCTTTTTCAGTGTCTACCTGAACATGCTGCATTTACATAATAAATGTGTGTGCTACATATTTTTTTTAATTTCCCCTTTTGGAAAGTTTTGAGACTGTAACATGTCACATGACTGTTTTTTATTCCCATGAATATTTGTAATTAATTTTTATTGTTATTTTTTTGGTCAAGGGGAGATAACTTTTTGTCTCTCACAACAACCATCTCAGTTTTTTTTAATATTGTTATCAGGAGTGCTTAATTGATAACCATATATGAAAACAGCACTCCAGGTCACAATTAAAAAAATCATTTTTATTAATAATAAGAAAACATGTAGCATGAGTATAATTTGCTTCTGTAAAGGGTATAGGAATTAAATCCTATACTTATTTTTCAGCTAATAAAATCCCATAAGTATGTTTGTTCAATAAACAGTTATTACAAGGGCAAATACCACCAAAATACTTGCACACATAGTTGTAGACCTTCCAAGTGTTATTTTTGGACTATTTTGAAAATAACATTAATAGCTTCCTTCACCACTCCTGCAAATTCAAGAAAAAGATATTTACAAGTCAGTGTGAAATTATTTTCTAATTAATAAAAACCTTGTATTCACAAAAGATTACACCTTTATGTCAAATTGGATTTTGAATCCCCCTTTATGGATATAAAAATATAAGACTACTGCTTCTCAGGGTTCAAAACAATTTCAGATGCCAGTTTGATGTACACGTGCATACACACAATAAAGTGATGACTGCCAGCAGCTGCTAACTAAGGCATTGTCCACACACTGACAGAAACATTAGTCGATAAAACTTACTTTATAAAAAACAAACTTCACTGCAAGGAAAATTAAATATTTTAGTCCTATTCTATATTTCTGAAAAGAATCTATAAATGTTATTTGAATTGATGTTTTGCTTCTATTTTTCCTTCAGAGAATAACCTTTCTTTATTTTTCATTTAAAAGATGTGTTGTTGTAGTTAAATGTTTGGAATCCTGACGCTCAGATAATAAAATATCTGGGTAGATGGATCCCAATTTACAACAAATTTTCATAGCAAACTGGATTCACTATTAATTTTTATAGAATTTAATATGTTTTTGATATTTGTGGTTTGAAGTGCTTAATCTATAGCAAAAAAATGTTTATTTCTGATCACAATATCTTAACTTGAAAGCTTCATTCTGAATCATAAATTCCTAAGTCTAAATTGTTTAGACCTTAAAATCAAACACATTTTGGAATCAAATAAAATCATTGAAATCTTAAAATCTAAGGTTCTGTGTTATGGAACAAATAAGATAGCCCTGTTCACACAAATGAACTAGACAAGACACCTTAAATAAAGAACTGAAAGTGAGTCAGTAGAAGTCTGTTGGAGTCAGTTAGGAAGAATACTAATGACGTCATGGTGAGTAACCTAAGCAAAGAGATAATATTATAACCACAATGAGTGATTTATAACAGTGCAATGAGGAACTGAAACTCAGAAGGAGTAGCAAAATGTACCTTTTTTTTTTTTTGCTGATAACAGTGATGATGAAAACTTAGAACCATATTGGTTTAATTTTTTTTCTTTGATATGCATAAGAAAGAAAAGGAAAAGAGAAAGAAGTAAAAAGAAAAACCCAGATATTCTGTAATATGGAAAAACTATTAGCCCAAGAGGTAAAAATACAACAGCAATGACAGCAGCTGTTGGAATTCCAAAAACAATAATTAAATTTATTTGAAATATTACAGAAGAAAACAGAAAATCCATCAATTTCTTTCACTGGCAAAGTGGTGGCAAAAGCCATATTTGAATTCAATACAATTCAGATGATGAAGTTAGCTTTTTTGTTCATTTTAGAAGATACAAACAAATTTTCAAAGAAGAATGTAGTGACTGAGAAAATAAGCAAAAAACAAGACTTTTGTTGAGGAAGTTAGCACTGGTAGAACATGAAAAATATTGTAATTTTGTTCTACCAAAAAAAAAAACAGGAGAAAATTACTTTGAAGTTAATAACTATAAATATGCACAAGGGATTGTATAAGTTCAACTGACTTCCTTTTCGGACAAAAGTGGCTCCAGCTATATTTCAACAAGCTATGGATATTATGTTTCCAAATTGTGATTTTGCCATTGCTTATCTGAATGATATATTAATTAATGATTAATTAAAGTGTATCTAAGGAACAACATATCGGGCATGTGAAAAAAGATTTTGAAAAAATATGAGAATATGGGTTTAAACTCAGTGAGGAAAAGAAAAGGGCAAATTGTTTTTGCCTAAAATCAAGTACCTAGGACAAATCATTGACAAAAATGATCATCAAGCCAATCTGTTGAGGACAAGTGCAATTAAGAATATGCCTCCTCCAAAAAACATCACTAGGTTACAAGCATTTCTGGGACTAGCAAACTACTATTAAATTTATATACCTAATATGCAGAATTTGAGAGCTCCACAGAAAAATTTGCTTAAAAATGCATAAAATGAAACTGGACTGATAAGTGTCAGAAGGTATTTGATGAAATCAAGAAAATACTAACATCAGACTTATCAATAGCACACTGTGATCCAAAAGCAGAAATTGTATTGGCTTTAGATACTAGTGACTATGCTACAGGAAGTGGGATTCTACATAAATATGATGATGGTAACATGAAAGCCATCACGCATGTTTTACAGTTGCTACTACAGTCAGAAAAAAATTACAGCCAGATCGAAAAAAGGCATTAGCAATAATATTTGCAGTGAAAAAAATCTACAAATTTATACATGGAAGGGGTTTTCCTTTACCACAGACCACTATTATCAATTTATGGTTTGATAAAAGGAATTCTTATACATACAGCAAATAGATTACAATACTGGGATACCATCTTATTAAATTATGATTTCAGGATGGAATACCAACTGTCCAAGAAACAAGGGAATGTTGATGATTTATCAAAATTGATACCCCAAAAAATACTGAACCATTTGAGGACATTGTTATTGCAGCATTAAAAAGTGAAATAAAAATTAAAAATATATTAGGTTGGTGCAAAAATAATGACGGTTTTTGACGTTAAAAAATACGTCAAAGACCGTCATTATTTTTGGACCAACCTAATATTATGCAATGCATTATGTGAACAAACAGTTACCCTGGAAGAAATAACTGTAAAAACAGAACAAGACATGTTTATTTTAAAAATAATAAAATGACTAAAAGAAAATAAGAAAGATAGACAATTTTTAGAACACAATCCAGACATGAGCGTTTACTCACTATGTGACGGAGTACTGATAGTTTGCACAAAGACTAGTAAAACCTAGTATATTACAAAAGCAGATATTAAATGAATTTCATAGTGGACATCCGGGAATTTTAAAGATGAAATCTCTTATGAGAAGCTATGTATACTCAACCAAAATAAATCAAAACATTGAAAAATTACTAAAAGCTTGCAGAAGATGTGAACTGGGAGCAAAATCACCTACCATGAAATTACAACCTTGGCCAAAAACAGACATTCCATGCTCAAAACTGCACATGCAAAAAAAACTTCCACGGTTTACAGTGAATTTATTACAGAAACTGTTTGCAAAATATGGCATTTGGGATATTATACTCTCAGATAACAGTACACAATTCACTGCTTACGAATTTAAAGAATTTTGTAAAATGTTCTTGACTGAACATATTACTACCCTGCTATAGCACCCAAGGTCAGGCAGACGGAATGGTTTGTGGGTACTTTTAAGAGAGCTTTGGAAAAAGCAAGTAATGAAACAGTCAGTGAAGAAGCATTAAAAAAATTCTTGAGAGTATTGTAGATAACACCAAGTCCCAATATACTATCAGACATGTCACCAGCAGAATTGATGTTTGCAAGAAAAATTCAATTGGTGTTCGACAAGTTGTTACCAGGTCAAAAAACAAAAAAAAGAATAAGAACAGATAATAAAAAAGATACAAAATTGGTGAAAAAGTGTTTTTCAGAGTATATAAAAATGGAAAAGAAATGTGGGAAGATAGCATAATAAGATCACGAATTAGAAAAAATAATATATGTGTTAAAGGGAAAAAAATGTGAACACAAAAGGCAATGGAATCAGTTAAAGAAAAGGTTTATTGAAGAAAGGACTGTAAGAAAAGAAGAACCTATGCAAATACTGTATGATATTTTTGATGTACCAAAACCCCAAGAATTTTTTGAACATACAAGTATGATTACCAGAAAAAGGAAACATACAGAAAACTAGAGGTTGACTCAAAATGAAAGAAATACAGTGGGGAACTTGCCAGAAAGAGGAAGGGAAAAAAAAAAAGAATCCCAAAAGGAGGAGATGCTGTGGAGCAAATAAGACATCCCCAGTAACACAAATGAATTAGGCAAAATGCCTTAAATAAAGAATTCAATGTGAGTCAGTAGAAGTCTGTTGGAAAGAATTCGAATAATGTTACAGTGAGTAGCCTAAGCAAAGACATAATATTATAACTGCTAGGAGTGAGATATAACAACCTAAAATATTTGCAAAATAATAGTTTAGTTAATATGTTTAATTTTAATATCCCAAAATCTTTCTCAAAATGGTGAAAAAGTGTTGTTAAACAGTTTGCTGTGGTAACTATGATGAATGTTTCATTTATATCTTGTCTTCTCCAAGAACAGAATAAGTGAGAATTGTAGCTAAAGCTAATACTTCAAAACAACACCTCTGATTATAAATCACTCTTGACTAATCAATCTTTCATCTCATTTTTTAAATTGACACTGTTTCTATAGAGTGATATCTGCTGGTTGAAATAACTTACCAGACCTTGAAACTAAATATATTAAAAACTTGTATATAGCAGGTTACATTACAAGAAAATATTGTCTCACAGAAGAAGAATTATTTAATAATACTAATTTTTATTTTTAGGAATATGGAATTTTTTAAAAAATAAATAAATTATGGTACTTTAAAAATTCAACTAGTTTAGTTGATGTTTTTCTGTTTTATAAAGTTTGGTATTAAATTGAAAAGTTGCAGGAATTCTTTGACAAACATTTTTTGTTAGGTTTTGAAATACATCATTTCAATATAAAATAAAATCATTGGAATATATTGTCAAATATATTTTTAAAAAATTATTGTTTGTTTCTCCTAAAGCAAGTTATAAAGCAACTCTAAAAGTTTTGAAATTGTCTTAAAATGTTATTTATAAGATAAAGATTTTTCTACAATTTCCTTGGACAATTCCTATTAAGATGGCATAATCAATATTAAAAATTCTTATATTTTCAAATATTAAAATTAATATACGTTCATGAAACTACATTAAAAAATGACATACTTATCAATTCAGAGAAACATTTGCTGAGTAATTTTTATTTTTACACCTTTTAACATGAATTGATTAACTCATCAAATTATCCTTTTAATTTTGTTTTCCTGTTAATAGAAATTGATTTTAATTATTATTAAAATTATATGTACTGATAATATATATTATCATATTGGAAAAATGTATTTTCTTTGTCTTCTATAAAACAAAAGTAGACATTTGTAGATATGACAAAAGTCACAGAATAAATTTTACAAAAATTATCAAAATTATTGCTTATCTGGGATTCATTACTTTCTTCATGTATTCTCAGACTTTGATACACAATTTGGTAAAATATTAAACTTGCTTTCTGATTGTATTATACAACTATATTTTCTAAGTGTTTATTCAATTAGTATAAACAAATTGACTCATTATTTCAGCAATATTCCTAACTTTTGGTGAATAAAGTTATTTTTGTACATTTAGTTAGTAGAGGAGGTTTGTTTTGTTCTTTCTTTTATAAATTTGCTGTTATGGAAATAAGTAAAAAAAAAAAATATTTGTAAGGTGTCCCTAATAATAGGTATAGATGCTAAATATTACTAACAAGTTCCTTGCTAAAAATGCTCTCATTAATTGTTATTTAGTAATAATTTAGGTCTCCACATGTCTGTTCCAAATAATGGACCATAGTTGCATGACTTCCAAGCCTGTTATAGATTGTTGCAAGCCCAAACCCAAAATAAAATATATTGCTTTTGAAATAAAACCTAACCCTTTTTCCGTAGGTTTTTGCTTAAAAACTGATTTCACAATTTTATTATTTCAATAATAAATGCAACTAAAGTTGATATTTTTTTTATATTAGAAACATTGAATGGAAAATAAATTCAAACTAGAATTCTAATTATGAATCCCCACAAGCAAAATATGCAGTTTTTTACTTTCAATAATTGAAAACTGTAAAAATTGTAAAACATTACAAAAAAGGCTAATCAGTGAATAAGACTTGTTAGATCATAATTAATAAAAACAAAAAATAGGTAAAAGTCTATATAACACAATAATACCGCTGGGCACAAATTATAAGACAAAATGTTTTAAATTTGCATTGTTTATTGAAAATCATTCTAAAACTACTGCACTGTATGACATATTACATCATAATATCGCTAAATTGTTCAGTATAATTTCCCTTTGAAGTAAATGCAGGTCTTATTTTCATGGCACAATGATTTAGTAATAATATGCTTGTACCTTGCTTCTTGTCTATATACAATTTGTGAAGCTAATTTAACTGCTCTTTCCATACCTTTTGAAGGTGCAGGTAAATTCAGCAACTCCAATGTCATTCCATTCATTAGAACCTCTTGCAGTTCATTATTTGGAAATGCTTCTGCCCGTGCAGGTTCACAAACTTCATTTTGTGAAGGGTTAATCAATTTTCACTAATGTGTTGCTTCAGTGTTGATGAATGTCATTTTTTTTAATCTCTTCTTTGGTGGTTTGTTACATCTGAAACAAAAAAAAAATATTTTTATTGGAAAATTTTCCCATACTTGGTTATATTTTTAAAATTAAATTTTGAATGAAATTTAAAAATTAGTCTCATAAATTGACATAACTAATTAAGTAGGAATAAATGTTTATTTATTTAATGGACAACATTTATTTATAGCCTCTTTGCTTGTCTCCAATTCATTTGACTTCAACATTGAGAAAATAATATTTTGTGGGAACAATTTTTTATTAAAAAAAATGATATAAACAGTCAATTGCCCCCTGAAGAGTGGATGGATGGACAGGTCTACTTATGAAACTCTGGAATTGCGATGCTGAAGGTCACATCAAAAGTGGCAAACTTTTACACATATTAATTCTATATTTCAATTATAAATTTTATAAGGTTGCACTATAAGACTTTCATTCATCACTGGAAGGAAATTCCATTGCTCTAATTTTGAACCTAAACTTAAACTTTAAGGAACAGTAACAATTAGGAAAAAATATTATCATTATTTATCATGTTAAAGCCCAACTTTTAAATTGAGTGCAATACCACAGTTCTAAAATTGATAACCATTACTGTAAAAGACATGAGAGCCCCTCTAGGTAAGAGGCATAGTTTATGTGGATATGTGAGGAATATAATAGTTAACTCTAGAATTGAACAGGTTAAGATTGCAGTTGGACAGGGAAGCATCCTCTTGGGAGTCAGTTCCACAAACCAGTGATTCATGGGAAGAAGTTGCTTCAGTGGAACTTACGTCTCACCAATGGAATAGAAAGGGAATGAGGGTGGTTTGCAACAATGTGCTTAGCATGACACATCTTAGCTGAGAATGTTAGAACTGGTGGAAGTATGGAATATAGTTCATCTGAGCACTTTCCATGGAAATAGCGATAGAGCAGTGAGAGACTTGCAACGTTTCATCTGTTAGAAAGAGGTTATAGGGTGGAAAATAATTTGTCACCCACAAGGACAGAGAGATGCTTTTGGACTCTATCCAAATGGAAAAGTGAAGACTGGGTAGCTCCTATCCATATATGGCAACAGTACTCCATTTTTGGCCTGATGTGTCTCTTGTAATGGTAAAGTATAGCAGGGGGAGGGAGTCAGGTTCTTACTGGAGTGGTACAGGGAGCTGACCATTCTTATTTACTTTATGAGTAGACCTGTAATATAACATACGATATATGATATATGATAACATATGATATATGATAACATATATAATATATGAATAAGCCTGTAATATAACATGCCTTAGCTTGATTGGAATTTGAACTTAGCACAAAAATCCCAGTTTTTGTGTAGCTTATTGCTATGCATGAGCCCAAAGCATGAATTGCAAATCAGAGGTACCAAAATCAAACAAGTGCGGAAATTTAAATATCTGGGATGTATCTTAGCAGAAGAAGGAAAGAGATTTGAAGGTGTATTGGGATAGCCAAGGAAGCATTTCAAAAGCTAAGCAGAGTACTGAGAAATAGAAAAAAAATTTCACTAGAAAGAAGGAAAAGAGTACTAAACTGCTATGTGATATCTGTCCTGCTGTATGGCAGTGAGTGCTGGATGATCTCCTCAAAGATGAAGAGGAGACTTGAAGCAACAGAAATATAGTTCTATAGAAGGATGCTGATACCATGAACCAAATGTAAATGACAACAAAGTTTTAGAGAAAATGGAAACAAAAAGGAATCTAATACTTAATATCAAGAAGAGGCAGTTGAGGTTTCTATGGCTTATAATGAGGAAGGAAGGCTTGGAAAATCTGATACTCATGGGCCAAAGGGCAAGAGAGACAGAGGAAGACAATGCATAACATACTTGATGAGCTTAAGTAAATGTATGGTGGAACAGGGTTTAGGAGAAATAACAGAAAGACAAATTTATTGAGTTACAAAGAACAGGAAATTGTGGAGAGCCATGATTTCCTGTCCTGAGCAGACACTGCACTTGAAGAAGAAGCACACATTCAAAGACTCTGACATGTGCAACCAATATTTATCCATTGACTCATATATAAATGACTAATATTTACCTATCCCTGAACCAAATAAAGGCATATAAACTCAAATATTTAAAAAAAACTGATTTAAACATTAAATAACAAAACAAGGGTTCATAAGCCCATCCCAACCCAACCTATAACATCTTGATCAATCAAAAAATTAAACTTGTAATGAAACTGAAAAATGTATTCAACTAAGAGAAATAGAAAATAATTGATTATACATCAGACCAAAATATTTAGCAAATCAGTTTTAGGAATATATAAACAAAACAACCTTTAATTCTAAAACTAAACATTGAACACCCACACACACACATTGATTGGTGTGCAGAAACCTTTTTAAAGTAATATTAGCTTTACAAATTACATACAAATATAATCATGCATATACATATTATTATAGACTTATATAAACATATGAGAGGCTGCTGAAAAGTTCTCAGCTTGCTCATGAAAGGATTAAAAGAAAGAATGCTTTAATGTTTTTTTAGTCATATTTTGTGATATGGGTTGGCTCAAAAGATTTTCAGCACATTCTCATATATATATATATATATATATATATATATATATATATATATATATATATATATATACTTAAGAACATATGTATATTAGGAGTTTTAAGAATGAAATTAAAGGATTAGAATATTTTTATTTCTTTAAGCAATAAATTTCCTTGTTTTCTCAAGGGACAAGTGGAAAGATAAATTCCTTTGCCAAAAACCTTTTTTATTATATTCTGCTTGAAATATTTTCAAATATGATAACAATTTTTTTTATTTTGATTTATTGTTAAAGGTTTAGATGTTCATTAATCAGTAAAAGATAGTTAAAGAATTCTGAAAATTTTACTAAAAAAAATTTACAATTTTTCAGGTAAGGAATTATATATATATTGCTGTTTATATCAGCATGTACATCTTGTTTCTTCTACTCACAATGTTTCGGCCTTGGTATTCTCTTTAGGTGTCTATTGTATTTGGTAACCTTCTTGGAATTTTTTTAACCATCCCTTTATTCAATCCACAGGGATAAATTGCTCTCATTCCACTTTCCATGCTTAGGGGAGATAACTCTTCTCAGCTGATACACATCGGTATCATTTATATTTGTGTCACTTGTCTGTTTCTTCCATTGAACCATAGCATGCGACTTTATATCAACACTACCTCAAGGAAGCCAGATATATTTTAACATTAGACAATCTAGGGTTGAAACTTTCGAGCCTTAAAGAGACTTGAAGCAACAGAAATGTGGTTCTTCAGAAGGATTCTGAGGATACTATGGGCCAAGTTTGTGAGCAACAACTAAGTTTTAGAGAAGATTGAAATAAAAAGGACACTTATATTCAGGACATTTCTAGAGAACATAACATAAGGAGGAAAGAGGACTCAGAAAAATTGATACATAATGGATGTATTAAAGGCAAGATTGATAGAGAAAAATAATGCATAACCTACCTAGCTAGTAAATAGATGGCAGAATAGGGTTTAGAAGACAAGACAAAATTTATTAAGAGCTAAAAAGGACAAGGAATTGTAGAGAGCCATGAATACCAATGTCCTGAAAGGACATGGCACATAGAAGAAGTTTGTACTTAGATGATGGTACTTAGCATGAAATGCTGAAAGGGAACAATCTGCCACTGTGAATTGAATAAAAGGTTTATTTTGAAATTCCAAAAGATTATTGTATATGGTGACAGATATACCAAATGCCAGAGAATAAAATGGCTGAAATATTGGGAGTACAATAACCATGCTAGTCACATATTCTTAAATAGCCTCATCGGATTGAGACTTTTATATGGATGCCATGCATGTTATCAAACCCATTCAGAAATATCTAAACTGTAAGCTGTGTAACGAGTGGAGGGGAGCTATGGTAGAAAGATTTATTTTCCCCTCCATGATACAATAACACAATAGTTCATGGATGGAATGGAATGGCTGAAAAAAAAAGGAATGATAAATATGCTTTGTTCTCAAAGAGACCTTTATATCACTAAGACATATGCACAAAACTATATATATATATATATATATATATATATATATATATATATATATATATATATATATATATCCCACATGGAGAATAATATATCAAATATATATTCACAGCAAAGCAGAGTGTAAGAAGAAACAAAAAGGAGTGGTCTTACATATAATATGGAGATACACCTGTGTCTGGAGAAGCCATCTTTAGAACACCAGATTTAAACCGGCCAGATTCACCTATGTTCCAAGCAAGGGCATATTCCATAAATGAGAAACAGTAAGTTTTGGATTTTCTGAAATTGAGGACTGTAAGCTGGAGTTTCCTTCTATAAGTGGGAAATATATATTCCCAAAGGGAAATGACACCATGGACTTGCAAACTGTTGAAGAGGTAGATTTAGCCTCAGCCTAAGCTCATTGTGGATAATCAATTAAAATGAATATTTTCACTAGATATTATATTGGTTGGTCAAAAATACATTCAGTTTTTTTACATTAACTTTATTATTGAACAACATATTTATTAACCATTATCTTCTTCCATCTTTTAGATAACTTTTGTAGTTCCATTTTTAAAGATCTGCTCTAAGCACATTTCACAGTTTTCTAAACAATTGAAATTTATTTTCCTTAAGAGAATTATGAAAAGCCTGACATTAATCTAAATACTTGCTGAATATGAGATGAGTGAAGACTTTGCAGCCAAGCTGTAACAATTCCAGACACCAATTGCAGCATTCAGTTGGATCAATTGTTTGGTTTTCAGAAAGAGTTTCAGAGAAGACTCTCACCGTATACACTTGTTTGGCTCTGAGGTAAAAAAAAAATGACTTTTAAATCCAATTTGCTAAGAACATCCCCTCCTGAAATTTATACACAAATCCTACAGATGCATGCTGGGATTTCTTCCTAACTTTTAAAAATCAACCAATTCTAGGTCTCATCAGTCATATTTTTTGTACTTTCTTGTCTCTTCCTTTTCATTCTTTCTTATCAAAATGCCATAATCACTTGACTGTATCTCTTTTTCAGGTGACTGCAAATCTTTCTTTGGGAACATTTTACCTTATTACTGTTGCTTTGCTTAGTTTTGACTTGCATAGATATTGTTTACTTAGTATTATTTTGCCCTGTTCTTTTTCTTCCTTTCCTTATTGTTTATTGGAAATTTTGTCAATTCTGTTTGTCAAGTATTTTGCCAATTTTTTTAATTATTTCACTCCAAGCAAGGTAATAAATCCACTAAAATTCAAGGGGTTACTGAGTGTTAAAGAATATGAGAGAAAGAAAACATTATAAAGGAGAGAGAACAATAAAAGAACAGGAATTAAGATGGATAATAATGATTGACATTGTGATTAAATTCTAGTACTACACTTAAATTTATAAAGTTTAAATAACATAGAGTAAATTTAATCAGAAAAATTACCATAAAAGTATTTATAGTAAAGGCACAGGGAAACTGTTATGGTGGTGTGAAAGTGACTGAAGCTGAGATGCCAGGTCAGGACCAAAAACACTGCATATTATTTTATCTAGAATCTCTAAAAGCAGAAGCTCTGGACCAAATGAGGCAGCAATATTCAATACATGGATGAATTCTTCTTCTTTATGTCTCATGTCCTCTCAGGACATAGGCGATCATGGTTCTCTACAACTTGTTTGGCCATTCGTTTACTCTAGCTCACTATGTTATGTATTGTTTTCCTCTATCCCTCTTGCCTTCTGTAGCCTGAGTATCAAATTCTCTGGGCTCTGCTTCCTCATTATGTGCCCCAGGAACCTCAAATGTCTCTTTCTGATGTTAAGTATAAGTTTCTTTTGTCATCTTTGAGGAGATCATCCCGCATTCACTGCCATATAGGAGGACTAATGTTATGTAACAGTGATTCCTCATTTCTTTGTTTTCGATGATATTTGCTGTTTCTTAATACTTTACTTAGCTTTTGGAAAGCATCTTTTGATATTCCAATAAGCCTTCAGATTTTGGTGTTGCACTTTCCATTGTTAAAAATAAATTGCTTTGATTTTGATATCTCCAATTTACAATTTGCACCTTGAGTTGTTCCTTTTACTAACAACCATTCATTCTGTCTTCTTGCAATTGATGTTTAGTCCTTTCTTCTTGTTTTCCTTCACTAACTTCTGTAGAATTTCTTGTAGTTTTCTTTCTATGTCTGCTATCAACACTGTTTTATCTGCATATCTTATCTTGTTAAGATTGTGGCTGCCAATAAGGAATCCTTGTAGGGTTTCTAATTCTGTTAGTATCTTAAAAACAATCTTTTTTGAATGAATTTAGCTAAAATACAAATTTCCTCTGCCATCATTGAAAAATAAAAAATAATTTTTTTCCAACCCAATAATATTTTTTTTTCAAACTTTTCACCCCAAGCAAGGCAGGAGTGCCACTAGCATGCAAGGGGTTACAGAGAGTGGAAGCAAGAGTAAAGAGACATGATAGAGGAAAGGATGAAGAGAAGGATGGGGAATAGATCAAGGCAACTGGAGATGTCGATTGACATTACATTTAAATAGGTGGAGATTATAGCTATAAGGGAAGCAAATAAGAGGAAGGGAGATCCACAGACAGGGAGTGTAAGACATGAAGCTATTTGAGTAGAAGAGAAGGCTTACATATAACCATTTCATTTGATTTAATAATATAGTGTTGTTTAGTAGAATATTCTATTTGTCTCTAGTTTTGAATAATGTAAAAATTTATGGAAAAAGAAAGATACAACCCTATACCCTTTACCACTACCTAAGAGTAAAGACATTGTTAACCAATGGGGTGTTTGGATGGGACCTTTCTTGAAAAACTTTGATTTTGGAGCTTGTTTATGGCACGGTATCTCTGCTCAGCATTATAAAATGTGAATTTTAATGATAAGAAAACTTTTCCTTTGGATTATTTTCCACCAACCAGAAGAACAGAATTTGAAACCTGTAACAATTTGAAAAACTACCTTCATGAGCTTGCCAACCTAAATATAAACAAGGTTGTCAGCCAGTCAAAAATCACCATTTAATCAGGTCAAATGGGGTCAAGCACATCAATTTACTTTTTCAGTTGAGAACAAGAAGACTTTAAGCTGCAAAACACCATGTAGTCAAGTGAAATTCTGGATAACATGCCAAAAGTAAAAAACTGACAATTTGTTCTTCTGAAATGATCTTCAAGCAGAGCAGGATCTCACTGAAGATACATCACAGCTACATCATTTTGAATTTGGCACTTCATATTCTAAAACAAATGTGTTTCATATTATGATTGGCCTATCAACATCTGGTAGGTCTTGTTATAAAATAATATAAGACATATCTCGGCTGATTTGCAGGCAAGTAAACTAACATACTCAAGAGTGAGAGTCGGATGTGAACGGGACAAGGCCCCATCACAAAATGACCATTATTGTCATTTGCGCATAGGCCCGACGCACGAGTTCTGGTCAAAAAATAAAATAATATTTAAAGTGTTTCTATTTTTTGACGAATAAAAATGTTTCCCTCCTAATTATACTCGCGTCGTTTTTTGAACCTGTTAAGCCATAAAAAAACACCATAAAAAACGCCATAAAAGGGGTCACACGGGGAAGTACTGGAAGTCAACAGAAGGCCAGGGAAGAGATCTGTCATGGCCAGTCTGGGCAGTCAGCAGCAGTCAGCAGGAGGAGTACGATGCCAACCAGTGAGAACTACTATCAGAGATCAACCGAGATCGGCAGCCGGCTTATGAACTATACCACAAGGTAGCTGTCCCAAACCCACACGTTCCTATTGAAATAAATAACGTAAATCTATTTCTGGTGTTGTCATATTTCTTTCTTGCAACCATACGCTTGTCTATAACAGTGAAAATTAACAACAACCATATCAACTTCTGCTGTTCCTCAGCTAAAGACATTTTTTAAAACTTTAACAATTAATATAAGCCTCCACTTTCATATTAACAATTTTCTCTACCAACCTTAATTTTTATTAAGCGCTCTTAAAAGAACATTTAGAGAAAGTCTTTACACCTTTGCTTTTCATGCAAATTTATAGTATGTAGTCCTGGCAAATGCATATAATGAAAGTATTGTGGATGTTACAATGACTCTATAGTCTTGTTTGGAAATCAATCTAGGAGAAAACTATATGTAGCCCTGGCAGAGTACATACTCTACAGCTAATGAAAGAAGTGTGGATATTATAAGGAGTCTATGATCTCAACTGTAGTCACTTAAAGAAGAAGAAATTTATTGAAAATAAACAAATTCCTTCTGTTCAATGTGTAAAAGTCCTTTTTTAAGCACCAAATAAACCAACTAAGTTTTTAATTTTTATTTTTGTTTACTGTTGAAATATCTAAATGTAGCCATCACTTCTACTAAGATGGTGTTCCTGGCCAAGGCTTGCTTCGGCCACCATTTATAGCAGCGTTCTGAGTCTATCCCGGTCTACATGCTTGGTCAGGATGTAGCTTTTAGCATTGTTTTTCTTTTTACTATCTCTCCCGTCTCCTGTTCTGCCATTCTTTTACACAAGGTTCTTAAATTGGTTGCACACTGTTTTCCACTGTACCTATTGCCATCAATATATCCTGTGAGTTTCAAATTTTCCAAGTCCTCTTTCCTCACTATGTGTTCTAGAAATATCAACAGTCACTTTGTGCTTCTAAGTACAAGAGACCTTTTCATTCTCATTTTACTTTAATAATGCCAATATTGCTCACATGATCCATTCATGGTAATCTCAGCACCTTCTTTCTATAGAACCACATATCTGTTACCACTAGTCTCTTATTCAACTCTAAGGAAATTGTCCAGTATTCACTCCCATAGTGTAGGATTGATATTACAGTTTAGCATTCATTTTTCATAAATTGCGTAAGTATTGCATAACTTTCCTAGAATAAAGAAAAGATTATATAAAAAATTTGCAATATCAAAAATGTTAAACTTGTCTGAAATATTTCTTATACGAATAGCAAAAATATTGATCATAGATTTTATAAAAATAAAGTTTTAATTGGTTGATTCATGTTTAAATCTTATGAATGAATATTTTGACCAGCAGTTGAATTGGTTTTTGCTTTTCTTGTTTGATTTTCTTTTGAAATTGCCACTGCCACCAAATCAGACACAAAGTGCAGTAATTAACAAGCAAAATTGAATTGTCTTTTTGAAATAGGCAAAACCTCAAAGAAAATTTGATTATAAACTTAGATTTTTTTTGTCTTTATTGAAGTTTGGTGATTGAAGCAAAGTTTAAGTGTGCATGGTGTTTTTAAAACTTACGCTAATAAAATGTGTTCTATGAAGATAAGAGAATGAAAAAATTCTATTTAGAAGCATGCATGCATGTGTAGATATGTATCAGTCAGTCAGTTATAAACCATGCATGATAAATGCTGAGGCAATCATCTATCTTTCAATACATGACTGACGAGGCAGATTTTTTACTGTAGTAGGTTGCTATTTCTTTCTGCAGTAGACCAGTTGCCATCCAAGGCTATAGAACCTGAATTGTCCTGTTAGTTACTCATAGCTGGTGGAGAAGAATAGGATTCATACCTTTCCCAAGGGTATTAGGACGTAAGTGAATATAATGGATTCAAGTGGTAAACGAACTCAGCTCTCTGATTCCTCAATCCGAGCTGCTATCCACCATGCCTCCTCTATATACATAAATTTAAATGTGCAAGGGATAATTTCACCGTCCACCCATTTGATAGAATGGTTTGTTAATCCCTGCTGAAGACACCTGCTCAGGCACAATGATTTAGCATAAGTCCTACCTACTAGCATAACCATTGATGACTTCTGAACATTTCTCTCTATACATTTTTGCTCACCATTCTTGGGTCAACTCATGGCATGGTTTTCAGGCAAAATTCCCAAGAGTTCCACTCATGGCATTGTATCTCAGGATGATGATTTTAAAATATCATCTTCTTAATAAATCAAACATGGTGAGATTTGAACCTTGGTCTCAGGGTTGGAATGCTAGTATTCTAACTACTCAGCCACACAAAATCACACTTATTTAATTTTATGAAATTTTGAGAATTTAATTGAATTTACAATTAAAAGAAAAGAGGAAAAAGAAAAGGAGAAAAAGAAAAGAAGAAAAAGAAAAGAGGAAAAAGAAAAGAGGAAAAAGAAAAGAAGAAAAAGAATAAGAGAAAGTGTAAAAAAAACCCATTAAGGAATGAGTGAAAAAAATGGCAAAAAGGACAAATACCCACAAAATTCTACATGTACGCACATCCGAAAATATAGGTGCACATACGTATGAACAAACACATGCACACACACATACACTGTGAAAAAATAAAAACTTGTACCAATGAAATGTGCATATAAAAAAGAAAAATTGAAAATGTATGAACTGCCAATTGCTGATACTCACTGATGAGTGGATGGAGTGATCCCCGGGGGGGTCCATAGACAGTGCTGTTCGATAAAAGTGACTCACCTGATTTTTTTACTTCAAATTTTTTTTGCCTATTGTTTTTGGAGTCAAACTAATTTTTAATCTTTCTAATATAAAGAACCCATCCCGACCACCTAGTAAAAAAGTTTACTCACCCTAAGGTATTCTATTGATAATTATAATTTGGGATATAAATGAGATGAAAAACTCTACACAAAAAAGTGACTCACTTATTTCCTGCAACTAGTAATCAATAGAAACATAACCGAACAGCTTTAAATAAAGAATAATAGAGGTATAATTTATTTATAATAGGTAATATAGTTCGAAATATTTAATAATCTATGGGTCCTCCTTTATTTTGAATAACCTTTTCAAACCTTTTTGGCATTGACTTGATTAGGTTCTGGCAAATATCATCTAAAAGCATTGAATTCCATTCGGATATGAAATTCACAATCAAATCCTCTTTTTTGCTCAACTGCTTTCTCAAGAACCTGTAATTTATAATGCTCCTTAAGTTTTCTATGGGGTTGAGGTCAGGAGATTGGGGCGGCCATGTCATAACAGTCACCTGCTTCTTATCAAAGTATTTCTTCATCAATTTTGATTTGTGACAAGGAGCATTATCTTGCATAAAAATGAGCTTGATGGGGTCGATTTGCACCCTTTCAGCAGAAGGGAACAGACAAGACTCTAAAATTCTCTTGTACTGCTTGTTCCTAACGGTCTTTTCAATAAGTTTTAAGAAACCAGTTCCATGAAAAGAAATTCATCCCCAGAACATTATACTGAATGGATGCTTGACAGTACTTATTGCTAAATTCAAAGAGCTTTCAAAGCTTCTTTTTCGGATTTTAGATCGCTTATCATTTGAATTTAGCTCAACTTTCGTTTCATCAGAGAAGAGAACATTTAGTAAAGAAAATCAGGTGAGTCACTTTTATCGAACAAAACTGTACAAAACTCTGAAGTTGGGATGCTGAAGGTAACATCAATCAACTAAGTGACAAACATTTTACTTGTATTAATCAAAAGATATATATATATATATATATATATATATATATAGATAGATAGATAGATAGATAGATAGAGAGAGAGAGAGAGAGAGAAAGAAGAGAAACCAGTATTTAATCTGGTGTGCTTTACCACTTGGCTAGCAAGAACTTCACAGTTCTGCAAGGTTCCAAATGTGCTTTTCTTAAAAATGGAAAATATACATTTGTGTATGCGTGTGCATCTAAACAGAAAATGGTTTATCTGTAAAGATGACATCTTAATAATATCATTCTTGGGAGATGATCAGAGTGAATGGCACCATTGGGAATTGTGCCTGAAGGTCATTCTATTGATTGAAACAAGCCTTGTGAATGAAACTAAATAAACAGAACTGTTTGAAATCCATTGATGGCTCTACACATAAGGACTCACAAATCATTGGAAGCTAGGCTTTGAGAGTACGGGCCCCAAAAATTGTTAATAATTCAAGATTATATTCTCTCTACTAGAAATTTTAACTAAAGTCGGTTCAATATACATTGCAGTTGTTTATTTTATATATGGCATGTTATAATTTATTTGGTTTTTAAAAAATATTCTATTAAAAAATGTCAACATTTTTCTTTTTATTTCCATTTAAGCTATGATTGTCTTTTACATTTTTATACATATACATATATATATTCACTCTGATCATCTCCCAAGAATGATATTATTAAGATGTCATCTTTACAGATAAACCATTTTCTGTTTAGATACACACGCATACACAAATGTATATTTTCCATTTTTAAGAAAAGCACATTTGGAACCTTGCAGAACTGTGAAGTTCTTGCTAGCCAAGTGGTAAAGCACACCAGATTAAATACTGGTTTCTCTTCTTCTCTCTCTCTCTCTCTCTATCTATCTATCTATCTATCTATCTATCTATCTATATATATATATATATATATATCTTTTGATTAATACAAGTAAAATGTTTGTCACTTAGTTGATTGATGTTACCTTCAGCATCCCAACTTCAGAGTTTGTACAGTTTTGTTCGATAAAAGTGACTCACCTGATTTTCTTTACTAAATGTTCTCTTCTCTGATGAAATGAAAGTTGAGCTAAATTCAAATGATAAGCGATCTAAAATCCGAAAAAGAAGCTTTGAAAGCTCTTTGAATTTAGCAATAAGTACTGTCAAGCATCCATTCAGTATAATGTTCTGGGGATGAATTTCTTTTCATGGAACTGGTTTCTTAAAACTTATTGAAAAGACCTTTAGGAACAAGCAGTATAAGAGAATTTTAGAGTCTTGTCTGTTCCCTTCTGCTGAAAGGGTGCAAATCGACCCCATCAAGCTCATTTTTATGCAAGATAATGCTCCTTGTCACAAATCAAAATTGATGAAGAAATACTTTGATAAGAAGCAGGTGACTGTTATGACATGGCCGCCCCAATCTCCTGACCTCAACCCCATAGAAAACTTAAGGAGCATTATAAATTACAGGTTCTCGAGAAAGCAGTTGAGCAATAAAGAGGATTTGATTGTGAATTTCATATCCGAATGGAATTCAATGCTTTTAGATGATATTTGCCAGAAAGAAATCAAGTCAATGCCAAAAAGGTTTGAAAAGGTTATTCAAAATAAAGGAGGACCCATAGATTATTAAATATTTCAAACTATATTACCTATTATAAATAAATTATACCTCTATTATTCTTTATTTAAAGCTGTTCGGTTATGTTTCTATTGATTACTAGTTGCAGGAAATAAGTGAGTCACTTTTTTGTGTAGAGTTTTTCATCTCATTTATATCCCAAATTATAATTATCAATAGAATACCTTAGGGTGAGTAAACTTTTTTACTAGGTGGTCGGGAAGGGGTCTTTATATTAGAAAGATTAAAAATTAGTTTGACTCCAAAAACAATAGGCAAAAAAAATTTGAAGTAAAAAAATCAGGTGAGTCACTTTTATCGAACAGCACTGTCTATGGACCCTCCTGGAATCACTCCATCCACTCATCAGTGAGTATCAGCAATTGGCAGTTCATACATTTTCAATTTTTCTTTTTTATATGCACATTTCATTGGTACAAGTTTTTATTTTTTCACAGTGTATGTGTGTGTGCATGTGTTTGTTCATACGTATGTGCACCCATATTTTCGGATGTGCGTACATGTAGAATTTTGTTGGTATTTGTCCTTTTTGTCATTTTTTTCACTCATTCCTTAATGGGTTTTTTTTACACTTTCTCTTATTCTTTTTCTTCTTTTCTTTTTCCTCTTTTCTTTTTCCTCTTTTCTTTTTCCTCTTTTCTTTTAATTGTAAATTCAATTAAATTCTCAAAATTTCATAAAATTAAATAAGTGTGATTTTGTGTGGCTGAGTAGTTAGAATACTAGCATTCCAACCCTGAGACCAAGGTTCAAATCTCACCATGTTTGATTTATTAAGAAGATGATATTTTAAAATCATCATCCTGAGATACAATGCCATGAGTGGAACTCTTGGGAATTTTTGCCTGAAAACCATGCCATGAGTTGACCCAAGAATGGTGAGCAAAAATGTATAGAGAGAAATGTTCAGAAGTCATCAATGGTTATGCTAGTAGGTAGGACTTATGCTAAATCATTGTGCCTGAGCAGGTGTCTTCAGCAGGGATTAACAAACCATTCTATCAAATGGGTGGACGGTGAAATTATCCCTTGCACATTTAAATTTATGTATATAGAGGAGGCATGGTGGATAGCAGCTCGGATTGAGGAATCAGAGAGCTGAGTTCGTTTACCACTTGAATCCATTATATTCACTTACGTCCTAATACCCTTGGGAAAGGTATGAATCCTATTCTTCTCCACCAGCTATGAGTAACTAACAGGACAATTCAGGTTCTATAGCCTTGGATGGCAACTGGTCTACCGCAGAAAGAAATAGCAACCTACTACAGTAAAAAATCTGCCTCGTCAGTCATGTATTGAAAGATAGATGATTGCCTCAGCATTTATCATGCATGGTTTATAACTGACTGACTGATACATATCTACACATGCATGCATGCTTCTAAATAGAATTTTTTCATTCTCTTATCTTCATAGAACACATTTTATTAGCGTAAGTTTTAAAAACACCATGCACACTTAAACTTTGCTTCAATCACCAAACTTCAATAAAGACAAAAAAAATCTAAGTTTATAATCAAATTTTCTTTGAGGTTTTGCCTATTTCAAAAAGACAATTCAATTTTGCTTGTTAATTACTGCACTTTGTGTCTGATTTGGTGGCAGTGGCAATTTCAAAAGAAAATCAAACAAGAAAAGCAAAAACCAATTCAACTGCTGGTCAAAATATTCATTCATAAGATTTAAACATGAATCAACCAATTAAAACTTTATTTTTATAAAATCTATGATCAATATTTTTGCTATTCGTATAAGAAATATTTCAGACAAGTTTAACATTTTTGATATTGCAAATTTTTTATATAATCTTTTCTTTATTCTAGGAAAGTTATGCAATACTTACGCAATTTATGAAAAATGAATGCTAAACTGTAATATCAATCCTACACTATGGGAGTGAATACTGGACAATTTCCTTAGAGTTGAATAAGAGACTAGTGGTAACAGATATGTGGTTCTATAGAAAGAAGGTGCTGAGATTACCATGAATGGATCATGTGAGCAATATTGGCATTATTAAAGTAAAATGAGAATGAAAAGGTCTCTTGTACTTAGAAGCACAAAGTGACTGTTGATATTTCTAGAACACATAGTGAGGAAAGAGGACTTGGAAAATTTGAAACTCACAGGATATATTGATGGCAATAGGTACAGTGGAAAACAGTGTGCAACCAATTTAAGAACCTTGTGTAAAAGAATGGCAGAACAGGAAACGGGAGAGATAGTAAAAAGAAAAACATTCATCTCATATATTTGGTTCTGCTAAAGGACGCTATATTCATTTACATATATATATATTTTACTAAAAGAAATGACTATATAGATATTCACAAAATAAATTATAACCGAAATGAATCTTTATGGTTTTTTACTTCCTTATTATATGCACACGCACAAACACACACACACAGATATATATATATATATATATATATATATATATATATATATATATATATATATATATATATATATATGTCACACCAAGCAACACCAGTGTACCTGAGCCACCAAAATGACAGTAATTCTTAGAAAGTTTTAATAGTGGCTGTCTTGTGACAATGCTAAAAAATCACAACTAAAACCATTTTAGTTGTGATTTTTTAGCTTTTTTAGATGGAACAGGAAATATATGAATAAATACACATTGATAATTATTATATGGTTTGATGATTACTCAATTTATTTATTCATATATATATATATATATATATATATATATATATATATATATATATATATACACTAAAAAACCAACAATGTCAGTGTAACCAAGAGAGAATGAAACACATCAGCTAAAGTAAGTTTTCCTTTTGTCTTTAATCATTTATATATATATATATATATATATATATATATATATATATATATATATAGACACAGTGTGTGGTAGATAAATTGTTGTCTAAATGAAAATAACACTGACTTCTTTGATGTTACAAGGAGCTTTGTTGGTCGCTCGCTCAACTGCACCCAATACATAATAATCAAGAGGGTTGCGGTCTGAGGAGCTAGGTGGCCAGATGTAATGGTCAATGTGGTCACAGAAATTGTCTGACAGCCATGACTGAGTTCTCCAGCTTGTGTAGCATGGTGCAGAGTCCTGTAGTCAGACATAAGGTCTTCCAGTATCCACCATTTTGACCAGGGCAGCACTACTTTTTCAAGGCACTTGATTTAGGCTTCTGTGTAGAGTCTGAGGCCCTCACCAATAAATTCAGGAATTTTTTCTCATCAGAATGATCAGAGTTGGTTTTCCAAGCTGCCATAACTGCATAATCAACATTAGACTCATCCAACTCCTTTCCAAATGCTGTGCACTGTCTTCAAATTGACACCCAAATACTCTGAAATGTTTGTGTGTGAATGCCAAGCAGTACAGCATGCCATTTCCAAATTTCTGTCAGAGTGAATTGCATCATTGTAGTCTTTTTCTCACAGATGGTGACAAATTGACCCTACTATCCTGTGCAGTCGACAAAATTAAAAACAAACATGCATGTGCAAATTTTAAAATATAAAATAGCGAAAATTTACCCATCGCACCTTGTGTATATATATATATATATATATATATATATATATATATATATATATATATATACATATATATATATATATATATTCTGCTTATACATTTCTTTTTATAGATACAATTATTTAAGTAAATTATAATAAATTTAAGTAATTTATGATAAACAGTATTAATTACATTTGCCAGCCTGAATGTTCAAGAAATTTCATAGAGAATATGTGTTCTCTGACAGGAATTGAACCTGTATCCTACATGGAACCATCATTTGACCTGATGTGCTATGCCATTAAGCTACAGAGGAAGTGTCTAGTTACCAAATTTGAGGAACACATATTTTCTATGAAATTTCTTGGACATTCAGGCTGGTACATATAATTATTACTGTTTATCATAGACAGAGCATTTACTTAAATAATTGTATCTATAAAAATAACATATAAACAGAAAATATATTAAAATAATTGTCAGACTTAGCCCATTTCATAACATATATATATATATATATATATACATACATATATATATATATATATATATATATATATATATATATAGCAGCATATCTTCATTCAAGCATGTTTGGTTGAATAATCTAGACATTATGTCTATTCATTTTTATTTTAATCCTCTCAAAATCATGGATCATTTTTTTAGTGTTGTCATTAAACTGATTAAGAAAGACGCCATGGTTTTTTTAATTTCTTTTATTTTCCCAAGTAGTTTCAGTCTCATCCAAGATCATCTTCAGGAGTGAATTGCTAAGACAGAATAATTAATGTAATTGATAGTTGTGAATTTTTTTGCAAATGCACATGAAACACGCTCTGTTATAATTATGAACATGTATGAACGTGCTTTGTTACAGTCAATTTTAAAAAATTAACAGTTAAGAATATTATGTATCTAAGAGCGGCCAAGTTACCAACATTTCTATGCAGTTGACCATGTAAAGCAATCTGATGGGTGAAACTTTCAGCCTTCAACTTAATGTCACTTGTCTGCCTCTTCAGCTGAATCAGTGTATATGACTTTATATGATAATTTTCTTCCCCTCAAAAATTCTGTTATTAGTTTTAAATACATAGATTTCAACTCAACTTACACATTATCTCTCTTCAAAAATCATATTCTAATATTCAATTGAGAAGCATTGGGGAGCAAGTTGACTCAAAAGCTAGACTTGAGAGATTCAGGTCTTATTGATAAAATACGTGAATTCAGGTAGTAGGGTAGTAGATAATCAATAATCATGCCTATAGAGTAACTTTCTTTACAGTATCTATGTGCAGCTTTTCTATCTATCTCTTTCTCTCTTTATATATATTATATATATATATATATATATATATATATATAGAATGCGTGTGCATTAGTGAAAATATCTGAATATCGAGAAATAGACTGATGAGAGTGGCTTATAAATTTATATAAGAGAAAAAAAAGAGTGAGTGGAAAGTAAGGTTGTAGTAAATGATGGGAGAGAAGAAAGAGGAATAAAGAATATTTTTTCATTTTTTTTTTTTTAGTCTGATAAAAATATAAAACCCAATGCCTTGACATTTGAGTTGTCTGAATAAACTGACAAGCTTAACATCTTTATTGCACCCACTCAACCTTGAAAATGAAACTCAATCTGGTTACCTATGAGAAGAGATTGGAAAATATTTGAAATTCAAAGAGAAAAATGATCAAGCCATATTTATGTACAACCCTTTTATTTAAAAAAAAAACAACTTTAGAATAAAAACAGGCAGAAACATTGAATAAAACAATCAGGAATTAATAAACTGAAAGATTTTAAACTGAATTGGCGAATAACTTTATAAGCATCACTGTAGAAATTTCTACATAAAAAATGCTACTATTTTCTCATATTTGTTTTCAACTTTCATATTTTTATATAAAAGGTCTTAGATTTTTTTTTCAAGGATTAGATTGGCTCTAAAACTGAAAACCATCATTTCAGTTTGGAATCAAGGTTGTCTTTCTCCTCAGAAAACAAATCTAGAACAAATTTTAAATATTTTAAATAAAATTGGTGGTTTACAAACTTATTCACAAATAAGAATTAAATCATATATATATATATATATATATATATATATATATATATATATATATATATATATATATATAACCAATAAAATCTCATAAACAAATCAGAAGGTTTGTAATATAAACAATAATTACTATGGCAAATATTGCCAAAATACTTGGCTGATATAGTTGTAGATCTTCACATGTTATTTTGGGACCATTTAGAAAATAATAATAATAATAATAACAACTCCCTTCACCATTCCTGCAAATTTGAGAAAAAGATTTTTGTGAGTCAACATGAAATTATTTTCTAACTAATGAAAACCTTGCATTTACAAAAGATTGAACCTTTATTTGAATTAGATTTTGGTTCCCTTTTACAGATATAAAAATAGAAGCATAATGTTTCTTGGGGTTCAAAACTTTGAAGACCAGTCTGATCCACATATGTCTGCACACACGCACACACACACACGCACACACACACACACACACACACACACACAATAGAAGACAAAAGACAGCAGAAGACACAGCTAATATAGCATCCACTCATTTTTCTCTAACAACTTACTTCAATAATCTAGCATCTGCCAACTAAGGCCTTGTTTACACATATAGACACATCAGGCTGACCATCATAAAGTAAGTTTGTCTACACATCTCACATTGCACTATGAATACTTACTAATCACTTTATAAAACCAACTTATTTTCTTCACTACAAGGAAAACTGAACATTTTTTGTTGTTATTGTATATTTCCAAAAAGAATATATAAATGTTATTTCAGCTGACATTCTGTTTTTACTTTCCCCTCAGTGAATAAACTTTTTATGTTTTGCTTGTGTTGTTGTTAAATGATGTGTTGTTAAATGTTTGGAAATTTCTTAAATGACATAATCACTATATTACTCATATTTTATCACAACAAAAACTGCATTTACAACATCCTATGCAGCTGCAAGAACAATGTTAAGGCAAAATCATACACCTGTGTTGAAGAACTTCAATTATTGATAGTGAACCTATTAAATCAGGTATGGCAGATCATATTAAAAAAAAAATGATACAGCACCCATTATGGTTATTTCTAAGGTGTTAACAGATTTTTATTTATAATCAGACATTAATTCTTATGGTAAATGCTGTGTTTAGTGGATACAAATGTTTATGTAGATATCTGTTTTTAAACAATGTAATTTATGTCTACTGGCTTGGATATTTGAAAATCTTAAAAAATATAACTTTGGGTAGGGTTGAAACCTGAATCTTTCTTTTATTGGGAAAAACACCATTGAATCAGGCGTACTTTAGATTGCTCAGACATTGAAAGATGTTAAAGTAAGCTTTAAAGTAAAAATGAAGTGAATTTGCCAAAGTCATACAGGTGAAGCTGATAGATTCATTTTGTTATATAATAAAGTCGAAATTTCTTTTATTTTAAGGAATGTCTAATAATTTGATATTGAATAAGTATTATTTATTTAATAGATTTATCTTAAGATCACTAAAAAATACAAAAATTAGAGATGCTATCTGTGGTGAACATATTAGGTTGGTGCAAAAATAATGTCGTTTTCTCACATATGTTAATATGTGAGAAAACGACATTATTACAGATGCAAAAGAGGTCCTGAATCACATGTGGACAAAACTGATAGGAAAACTAGCAGTCAGCAATACTTGATGTCTTGTGAAGTCAGTCTGGCGGCTATTTTGTTCCTAAAGTTGCTGTGCCTTCTGAGGCAGTATTATTCTGAATAAATAATCACTATATGAGAATTCCTACTCAAAAGTTCATGTTGCTTGATATTTGTAAATTCCATGCCTGGTATTGTACATAGCAATAGATTTTGGGGTCTTTTGCTAAATTTGTCTTGAGTCATGAGTCTATATATACACCAACCTAGAGAGTAGTTGGAGTAAAGAAGTAGTCACAAATTCAAATCTCTCAAAGTCTACCAACTGTGACTAAAGGCAAGAACTAAGAGCAACAGATCCACTGGAATGAACCCAAGGAAGACTAGAAAGCATAATTGGAGGAGGAGGGAAAACAACTAAAAATGAAGATAATAGTCTAAATATTACTTCAGTTATCTTACTATATACTATTGTAAATGCATTTTTATATTTTATCTATAACTTAAAATATCACCAGTGTCAGGGGGGAAAAAAAGCCATCTCCATTGCACTGGTAACACAAGATAGTGGTATCTTTTTTTTATGAAAATGGCAGATTAAAAACATAATTCAAAGAGAGGATCACCTCAGTCAAATCTAAAAAGATAAAAGACAAAAAAATGATCACAAGATATTTGAAGTCAGGACTTCCAAATGAGTATAAACTATATTAATTCGAAAAAATATGTTTAAAACTTACATATGAAAACCTTTTAATAATTATTTTTTTTATTTTAATCATTTCATCCCAAGCAAGACAATAAAGCCACTAAGACTTACTGAGTGTTAGAGAAAATGAGGAAGCAAAATATTATTAAAGAGAAAAAACAATAAAAAAACAAGAATTAAGGAGACAGAAGATAACGATCAATATTGTATTTAAATTTTTGAAGATCAAAGTTGACTGGAAAGCAAGAATTTGGAAGAGAGTTTCACAAGTGAGAAGTGTGAGAGAAGAAATTGTTGACATAGAACTTACACCTACTTATAGAGCCCTGGGATGCATCTGCATTAATGCAGAAAGATCTAGAACAGTAGCCATTCATTGTAACTTTCATTTTATGATCTGAATTTATTTAAAGATTCTTCCAGAAATACCATAATTGTTCAACTTGTGATGAAGACCGATATGTCAAACCCTGTCATTTTCTAGATGTCCAAAGCAACAGTTCAAGCTTCACCAATCTTATCTAAAGCTTGATAGAATCTTTCAGCAATGTTCTTTAATACATCAGCAGTTGACCTAGAAAGACAAAAGCCATAATGCTTATCTGAAAGCAGACCTTGTGATGTGAGGTGCTTAACCAATTCAAAGTTAATTAGAGACTCAAGTACTTTATCAAAAGGAGGTAGAAGGTTAATAGTTTGATAAAAGGATCAGACAGTTCATCTGTTCTTAAAGACTGGAACAACAGAAGAGGATTTCCAGCAAGCAGGTAAGCAAGAATCAGCAAGGCATTTATTGTAGAGTTTAGAGAGAACAGGAGCCAATTCAGGAGCACATTTCTTAAGATCTATTGCAGGAATACCATTAAGTCCACATGCTTTGTGAGGATCCAGTGTAGAGATGATAGCATAAACCCACTGGAAGGTGTTGTATACATATCATTCAACAGGGACTTAGTTGTAAGGCAAAAATCAAGCAAAGATACACCAGATGAGTTAATAGTAGAATTAGAAGAGAATTTATAAGAAAAAAGATTCAGCTTTATCAGCAGAAGATGTTAACACCTCAAACTGAGTGTTGTGATTTAACAAAATAGGCTGTCATTTCTAATGAACTGGGTAAACTAGTATATGATTCCACTGGACATATAGGGGATTGTTATTCTGTTGTTGTTAAGTAAAAAATTAATCCCCATTAAGAATTATTATTAGAAAAGTAGGATGTGGAGAATTTAACACTCACAGGACATATTGAAAACAGAAGAAGCATGATAGAAACAACAAGACAAGAGGGATGGTAAAGGGCCAAAAGTTACTTAGAGCAACAAAAGAAAGGAAGTTGTGGAGAGTCATGATCACCTACTTAATAATGGGTTTATGTGAATGGATAACAGAACAGAGACAAAAATGTAGGGCAAAGGGTCAAAAGTTACTTTGAGCAAGAAAAGAAAGGAAGTTGTGGAGAGCCATGATTGTTCACATCCTAAGACTGAAATCACTGAAATGTGCATAGCCATAAAATTTCTAACTGAAACACAATGAAGAATGTTGAGTAACTTTTCTTGTGTACAAATTTCTTGGTGGATGTGCAGGTGGTGCATTGGATGGCAGCTTGTAATCAGAAAGCCGGGTTTAAATTCCAGTAAGTTTGTTACATTCACTTGCACACAAAAACCTTTGGGAAAGATATGAATCCTTCTCCAGCTATGGGTTAAATAGTAAAACTTATATCTGGAAGAATCATTGTTATTCTAAAAAAGTGAAATATATTAACTTGAAATGAAAAAGAATTATTCTTACCATCCAAAATATGTTTTGTCTTTAAATAACCCACAAAAAAAATGAAATGTATCAATTTGTTGCCACAAGATGATATTGTTGAAAACAATTAGATTTTCATGAAGGAAAGAAGCTTTGCCAGCACATTTCATTGAATCAGAATTAGTTCCAGAGAAACTTGTTCATGTGTATGTATATATACATACTTACAATGAAATGAGAAAGTGTTATTGCTTATGGTCACAATGAAAGCTGACCATAATAAAGAATGTGCAAGTTCAAAAGCAGACTCTGGTTCTGTGAATCAAATATTGAGAAATGAAAAGAATAGATGATATTTATGTAGATAGAACCATAGAACAAAATAGATATTCGATTTCTTGCTACAGTTAAGAGCCTCTAGGCACAGACTGACTGAACAAAGTTTTCTTATATATTAATTTACAATATATAATTGTACCCTTGAGTATGATATTGACTAGAGCATCAAATAATCATCGGTCTATAAGATTTTGTCAGAATTACACCAAAGCAATAATTTTCATATCATTTGTGATCATTCATCAATATAAATACATGGCATTTTAAGTTAATTTTTGGAGAAAATTATCAATAAAAATTGTAATATAAAAAATCTGGAAAAAAGATGGCTGATCAGAATGGGAACTTTGTGTCTTAATTATTTCACATTATATCAGCCAGATAAAAAGATAGACATTCTTTTCTAATGTTAATTTCTTTATCACTACACAGTTTCTAAAAAGCATCTTTTAAAATTGTTATGAGCTTTTGAACTTCTGTCAGTTGTTAGGGCTTGACCCTGTTGGCCACTAAGCAGATTCATTAAGAGCCAGATCAGACAAGAAAATGAAATAATCTTGCCATATATAAGCAGGAGCTGCCCAGTTTTCATTTTGTAGCCTAAATAGGAATGTAAGATGTATCACTAGAGCACCCATGTCCCTTTTAGGGATGGTACAAGTAAAACCTTTTCACTTACTGCTTGCTTTTTACATGTTTTACTTAAGTTCTCTGTCTGAAACTATTTTTAATGTAATGAGTATATATATATATATATATATATATATATATATATATATATATATATATATATATATATATATATATTACCTATTTTGGTAGCAAAGTCAACTACAGTGGAACTTTAGATGATGAAATCATGTGTCAGATTGCTAAGGCTATCAGTGCTTTCAGCAAACTTTCCCATTGCTTGTGGAATGAGCAGGGTATTCAACTGGATACGAAAATTCGGGCTTACAGAGCTGTTGTCCTGCTATCCTTTTGTACAGCTCAGATTCATGGACTCTATACAGGTATCATATATACCAGTTGGACGTTTTCCATAAAAGCTGTCTGCATGCAATCTGTGGAGTTAACCTTCAAGATAGGACATCTAACGTAGACCTGTTTAACAGGTGTAATATTGTAGGAATTGAGACTTTTCTCAGACAGTTTCAGTTATGGTGGACTGGTCATGTCTTGAGAATGTCATAGTGTACAGCCAGTTAGATCAGGGCTACAGGAATGTAGGACGACCATGGCTAAGATACAAAGACAAGCTGAAAAGCAACTTGTCAGCAGTCAATATACCACATAACACCCTTGAGTGCTTAGCCTTGGAGCAGGTAGAATGGAGATCAACGTGTTTTAGTGGACTCAGTAGTTTTTAACCAGCTTGTTTGAATCGTCAAGAAGAGAGCAAGATCTAAAAAGTCAGCCAATCTAACAGTGATCTCATTCAACAATCCTTACTCTTGCTCCATATGTGGCCTTCTTTGTAAATCCCTAGTGGGTCTTAAATGCCACTTAAGATTATCGTACAAAATTTCATAACTGAATCAATTGTCAGATCCTCACATGTCGAAACTGACGAGAGTCCATTATCATTATATATATATATATATATATATATATATATATATGTGTGTGTGTGTGTGTGTGTGTGTGTGTGTGTGTGTGTGTGTGTGTGTGTACATTTCATCTTACTATGATTTATATTTATGTACTTCAGTATTGTATATAAAATATTTCCATGCATAATTCATTTTGGTAATTAAATTATTTGGGTAATTCTAATCTTTCTTTACATTGAGTTAAGGTGTTAGTATATCATGGATAACTAATGACTATAGTGGGCATTGGAAAGTGGAGAATTTATTTCTTCTTTCTTTCCAAGCAGCCCATTAATACTAATGAGAATAATTCAGTGTATAATAATGATAATTATATTTCTGAAAAATTGAACTGAATATCTAATCATGGATCCACACAAATTATTCTTCTTTTAATCCGTTTAAATTGTGAAACAGTAATTCACCATTACTTTCTCAATGTTTTTTAATTCAAAATTTTCCTTCTTTAAGATTGGCTTTCATCCAAGTTTACTCTACTTTTTAACCCATAGGTAGGAATAGAAGAAATGCATTCATACCTTTCCCAAAGGTGTTAGTACAAAGTGAATGCATCAGACTAGACTGAGCTCAACTCACTAATTTCATCTTCTTTGTCATCGACCATTACACTACGCACATGCCTGCAAAATAGACTGAACAGTTAACAATAAAAGTGAGAAAAAGTGACTTTTTCTGTATATTTCTCGAAGACATATTTTGAGCCATATTTTTATAAAAGCTTGTGTACATTGAATAACCAAAGGTAAAAAGTTATGCTGTGATTTAGACCAGGAAAAACCAGATTGTTTAAATTGAATTTAATGGCCATTAGGAAGCTTTGATCTAATAATTGTTCTGGGGTGATCCCAATATGTACTGAGTTCATCTTAAGATATACCAAAATAGATTTTTGACAACAGAGTATCAGAGAAGTCATGCATTAGACGGGTGACCTGGAAATACCTGAGTGTCTCAAATGAATTTAATGGCCATCAGGAACGTCTGATTTTTGATCAAAATCCTTAGGCTGGATGGACGTGCATAATATGGGAATAAAGAAGATCAATAACACTTAACATTTGATTTGAAGAGATCAAGATTGATGTGTTCAGGGAAGCACTCATGTGGGAGTCTGAACCACAAATTTGCAGATTTTGGGGAAAAAGCTGTTTAAGTGGAAATTTCTTATATATGGGATATGGGGGAAATGAGGATGATTCAACTCTATTGAAGTGACATAGCATGTCCTGGCTGTAAAGGTATGAAATGGTAGAATTGAAGAATGAAGCTTATCTGACATGAAAATATCGATATGTGGGAAAGAGGTCTAAAAAAATCTAGAAGTCTAATTGTGACAAATGCTTTAGACATCTTCATAAACTTGTATCAATTAACCAAAACACTTTACATACCAATATCCAATCCCCCCAATAGAAGGCCCGAGAGTCACTCATAATAGAGGGTTACTGTTAAAATGGCAATGATAAATGAGATGTTTGGTATGAAGAGGGTGTGGTAGGAAGCGAAGATTATGAGGATAAGGATGATAGATAAAGATTGACCCATGATTTGAGAGGTTAATAATGTGATCAGCATTCATGTAGGATTCTGTTCCATAAGGTGGCAGTTCTTGGGGAAAAACTTTATTTAATTTCTTTCTTACATTTGGAAGACTGGGGAAATAATGGTCATTGAACTAAATGGAGTAGTTTTGCATGCCTTCACTGTAAAGGTCTGAACTGGTAGCAGTGAATAATGCAGTTCATTTGAACATTTACCATGATGATAGTGAAAGAATTTTGACAGACTTGCAACTTTCAATATAATTACGAAAACAAAAAAATAAGTAAATAATTTGAAGTGATTTTAAATATTTTCTTTTCCAAAATAATATATAAAAAAAGGTCATTATAAATTTTTTAAATTAGAAAAAATAAAAATCTCTGAAAAATTGTCACATATACTAGTTACTAGCTGAAGTCTTAATTGAATTTAATGTCCACCAGGATCGGATAATCTAGGTGGTGACCCCCAATATATATCTAAGAGGTACCAAAATAAACTTTATACTCAGTGTCATATCAAAATGTCAAAAATAGTCACCAAGTATCAAAATCTGGCTTCAAAGGATGTTATTTGGTATGCTAAAATAAACAAGATAAGAACCCAGCTGAAGTTAGAATACACACACAAGACAACCAGATGACAGGAAGTTATATAAATGATGACCACAAGGGAGATGACAGAATTCCTCACATCCTTTCAAGAAAAAGATCAAATGTTTGAAAAAAGACCTGAAACTATATACCCTCCGTGTTTGGCATTAATTTCAGAGAATCCAAAAGTGAATAAACAATTATTTTATGTATGAAAAATTTAGTCTTGTATTCTTATCAGGTGTTCCTAATATAACATTATTCTGGGTGTATTCAGTTTGGTGATACTTTGATGGAATAAAAGAATTTGGATTAGTACAATTCTGTAGGAAAAGATTTTTTTTAGCTCATATATTTTTTAATTGCCTATAAAAGCAAAATCTGAAGCACTTTTTTGTTGTTGTTGGCACACTTGAATAAGAGAGTCTAAGGGCCATTAATTATAAGAGAAACATTTTGTATTTTAAGCTGTATGAATATTTATATGGACATGTGTTATAATATATGACCAGGGCTAATTTTTAAAGAAAAAATAATTTTTTTTCTGTTAGGAGAATGCAAAATAAATCATTTTTCTGTTAGGAATATGCAAAACCAATGTCTTTTCTGTTAGGAGTATACAAAAACAATATTCTTTCTGTTAGGAGTATGGAAAAGCATTATTTTTTCTGTTAGGAGTATACAAAACCAATATTTCTAGAAAAAAGTTTCCGAGAACAATCCCGGTTTTAATATGACTTTATTCTGTCCTGTTTCTAAGAAAAGCATCTCCTGAAATGAAAATAGCCAAAAGAAACATGAATTATGCAGAACAGTAAAATCTCAAGAGGCTAAAACGGAAAACAGCAGCAGCAATGGTGTCAGCACTGGCAAAAATAAATGAAAAATAATTGGAGCAGGTGATATTCTAAATGCTGGGGCGAAATGGCTGTAACCTATGGACGGAAATTGTCTGAGACAACTGATTGTAAAGCAAATGCCATTCAGGATTAATGTTTGGAATATAAATAAAATTCAGATTTAAAGTGTTTCAATCAGATTACCTTAATTGACAGAAGAACTCTTTGCTAAAAATCAGTTTCTCAACAAGCAAAGACGAAAAGAATGTTTGAACTGTAATTTTAACCATCCTTCCACGAAAATGTACAAAATATGTTCTTATTAAATTGATGAGCTACCAACCCAAATTACAATTGATATCAGGGGTGATCATTTTGTAACTGAAATTTCTTAACTTTATATATGGACATCTATGAAGATTTCTTTGTATGATACACAATAGTGGCGTGTTAAGAAAGTATACAAATTATTTAACTTAGGCTGTGTGTGGGCATATAAATCAACATGGCATCTATCAAAATCACTGAAGGTGTGTAACTGACAAACATTATGCAGTGTTGATTCCTATGGCCACACTGTCAATAACTATAAACAATGTTTTCTGATATTGTGCACTTGTCACCTACAAATATAGCAAATTTGAAACAATATATATGAAAATGGTTGAAAATATAGAAAAAAAGAAATTAAAAGTCCTTAACAAATTTGATGTGTCTTTAAACAAACTTATATAAATAAAAAAAATGGTGATCAAGTACACATATATATATATATATATATATATATATATATATATATAATCTTTTCACCCCCAATCAAGGCAATAAAGCCACTAAGATGCAAGAAGAAAAATGAGTGTTAGAAAATATGAGAAAAAATACTATTAAGGAGAGAGCAAAATAAATGAACAAGAATTAAGAAGACAGAAGATAACGATTGACATTGTATTTAAATTTTTGAAGATCAAAGTTTACTAAGAAACAAAAAGCCGAAAATGAGTTCCTCAAGTATGTTAGAAGAAACTGTTATCATAGAACTTCTGGTTATGTATATGTGTGTGTGTGGTTGTAATGAAATGGGCTTGAAAAAAAATCTATTTAATTTTTTGATAATTTTCCAATTTATAAGTTGTCACATATTTGAAGACACAATCTAAATTTCATGGTCTTTTTGCTTATGAACATTTACTTAATGGGGTGTACGACCTGAGAAATGTATATTTCCTATTTGCATTTGCCCTTCTTATGGGCATTATTATTTCCATGATATAGTAACACTTTAACACATGGATGGATCAGAATAGCTGAAAGAAAAGGAAGGAAATACATCCTTTGTACTGAGATTTTTATATTGTTAAATCACACACAAAATTATATACAAATATTCACAATTGTCTCACACAAAGAAAATATAACATATATATACAAAAACAAGCGTTGTGAAAATGAGAAAGAGACAAAGAATCTTACTTGTAATAATTCCCAATGAGTTGCTAGAGGATTCTTTTATGTTTCTGGAGAAGCTATTTTTTTTCTAACAGGAAAAATAGAAAAGTCACGTACTGCAGACATATTTATATTTCCCAATGAGAATTCAAGCAGGTCAGATTCATCTTCTATTTCTCTATTGAGGACATATTTCCCAATGAGATACTGTGCTATGGGCTTTGTTGTTGCTTCATGGCAGCTGGCCTGAGCAGAGGTCTTGCCTCATCTGCACTAATGAACAACTGCTCAGTTTTAACTCCAGAAGTAACTGTTTTTATCACTCTGTGAAGTGATATATTTCAGTGGCAGTCACATGGTTCTTAAGACTTCATCTTGACCAAAGGGAGATAATTGTTTTTTGTATCCCTGCAATACCCCCTCCCTGAACAGATTTTAGAACCAGCCATAAGGAGTTACTTTTATTTTACTTCTTGTCATATAATAGAAAGATGGTAGCATAATTTATGAAACTGCAATGTAGAAGATGAATATGTATGCAATATACATTACAGAGAACTAGAATGTTTGTACTGCGTACATTCAATAGCAAAAAAAAGTTCTTCCTATATTAGTCTCATGTAAGAATTCATATAACAAAATATAACAAAATGTCCTTCAAAAAGAGAAAACACACTAAACACCTCAGACATCTAACATGTTATTCAGACCTATTCACTGTTTGTCTTGTAAATCTGATGTTACTGGAGATGCTGTAGATGACTGGTGTGCCCCTGTTTAACTGTGTATCATCCAGAAATGCTTGCTTTAATCTAGACAAACAAATATTTTGCTTTACATTGTTAATGTGCTTAGTAAAATTTTTAGGATATCTCTTCAGGAACTTAAATGAACCTCTATATTGTGGCTGTAACATATCTGACTTTGCTAATTTTTTTTTTATTGTGACTAAAACACAAGGGTTACAGGGTGTGGAAGAATTAAGAACAGAAACATTAATAATGAGCGGGAAGAGGAAAGAGGAATCAGGAGGACAGTAGATAGTGATTAACATTGCATTTAAATTTTTGCAGATTAAAGTTGGTTGCACATCATTTAAAAATCAATGTTTACAATGTGTACCTTTGAAAATTTAAAGATGTTCTGAAGAACCTTCTGGTGCTGTTACTCCTTAGACCATTCTTTTACAAAGGACTTGTATTCTGTGCATGTGTCTTTAGCAAGAATGATGCCATGGACATGGGGTCTGCAGGGAAGTTTTTTGTAATAAGTCACAACAGAAATTTGAGCTGCCAGAGGATTCTTCAGTTTCTGGAGAAGCTTATTATTTTGCAATGGGGAAAAACAGCAAATATAGTAAGCTGGATTCATTTTCTATGTCTCTGGTGAGTAATGTCTTGGACTGGTATTATACAAAGTAAAATTGTAAGTTCCTTTCAAGGTTGATGACAGCTTCAAGATAGATGCAAAAATTATTGTTGTGTTTTGAACAAGATTTCATCTGAGTGACACAGGCTACAACCAAAAAGCTTTAAGTCAAAGAGTTATTCATGTAAGACAATGTATCTTCTGTTAACATGGGAAAATTATTAATGTTTTGGGTAAAAAAAGTCATAATTTCCCCAAATCCCCAGGATAATCTTTATTCACTAAGACCACATTAATCTTTGTTGTTTGTCATAAATTTTTAAAGTCTTATGTGTTAATGTAAATCATTAAGATAGAAACAAACAAAAATGAACTTATAAAAATTTAGATCAATATTTTTTTATGGGTTTTTGGAGATATCATATCAACCTTAGACAGGAAAGAAATTAAATTTCATATATGCAGAAAATGTTGAATAGAAACTAATATATAAAAAAATATATATAATAAAATCTTTAAAATATTCAATAGAATTATAAATATAAAAGATCTTCATCAGAATCATTTTCTCTTTCATCATCATTTTTTCTGTTAGCCATTTTACTGTTAGAACATCATATGCAGAAGAACATCTTGGTGAATATAATGCAGTTCTTTTGACATTTGCATCACATCTTTGCACATCTTATTGCACATCTACAAAATATTTAATTCACTCTGCTAAGTTAATCTATTATGATTGGTCCATACAGACTGTTGGTTGATTTCTAACCAAAAGATTTGGGGTTAAAAAGTTCAGGCAATATTTGAATTCTGTCAAATAGTTGCACTAAGTTTAGAATTTGTGTTGCTGATGATGATGATAGTTGATCTGATTTGATTGGTGACTACATGTAAAAATGTCACAGTAAGATTTGAATATCTGCAATATATTTCAGGCAAGATGGTAAGGACAAATTAAGAATAAGATTAATACAACTCTCGTTCAGTCAGATAAAATAGCTAAATTGCCGCCATGTTGATCGAGGGTTGTCAATACTTGACTAACACTTCATAAAGTTTATCAATGCGGCAGCTTTTATTTGCTAAGATAAAAAGGTAGCTTTATGACTGCAACCATTAAAACTGTGAAATTCCAAGACCGATGCAGACATTTTACTCCTGAGGGCTTCATAAGCTGCACTTACATTTTTCTTTGCCTTTCATATTTTTCAATGGGAAAACAGCGCTATGAGGTGCATTTATGTTGTGGTTTATACATGTTTGAATGTAATATCCCATAATAAAGAATATTGTTCTACTATTGAAATGTATTAAGCCCTATTTTAATTTAATATTATGAATGTTTGAATTTAGATTTGATTTGTTCTCATTTCATATATATATATATATATATATATTAGGAGAAAAAGTATGACAAAGTGGGAGATGTTTTTGTGTGACACATTTCATCCTTTAGGACTTCATCAGACTAAGTTTACATGCATACAAACAAGAGACACTCGGGATTTTAAATTTAAAAATAATTTTATTATGTGTTTTGGGTATATAATATAGCCGGTTTCATTTCAGATGGTATTTCCTTGCCATTGAAAGCAGATATAAGATGTGACCAAAACACACACTACCATCTTTTATCAGCTCCCTGCATTCCAAAAGTGCTTTTTTGTCAAGGTTTACTCCTCTATAGGAGCTTATAATACCCAGTATTCCCAAATGGTCTCCCATGTAAATACTGACAGGTCCCAATGTTGCTTAACTTTAGTGATCAAGTGAGAAATTTAATAATTATCATTAACCTTTAGCACTCTGTGGGTGACTGTTTTCACCAAGTAAAATGTTAGTCCAGCCAATGCAAGTTGAATTCGAATTTCTTGGATGTGTAGTCATATGGCAACACCTAAAATAACCTTGACTGAAATTGAGAGCCAGGTTACTGCAATTTCAAATATATAGAACTAATATATAAAATCTATATTTTGAGGGAATTCCATATACAGGAAGTAATATTTATAAATGCTGCAGGTCTTTCTCCCAGATAAACATTTACTTGTAAAATTTACATGATGTAAAGAAACCCACAGCTAATATTGTAGTCACCAAACTATTGGTTACCAATTTAAAAAAAAATCTTTTTATGCATGCTCTAAGCCTGAAAAGTGGTTACTTCTGCTAATAGGATTTTTCTGAGTGCATGTCTGGTATAAGGGTTTAATATCTGCTTCATATTACAATCTTTTAAAAACATTTTCCATAGTCAAATGTTTATCTTGAGGTAAGGTCAAGTTATTGAAAAAAAGTTTCAATCAAGTTAAGAAAAATAAAAACTGAAAATGTTTATGGAACATAAAGAGATTACATTTTTTTTCTTTTGCATTTCACATTAAAAAATATTGAAACTAAATAAATTCATCGAAGTATTGTGATTTGTAAATATTTTTCTTTTCTTCAATGACATAACATATATATTTGATAATTTTCAAAACAAATATGTCTCAATTAATGACACTTTAAAAATTATGTTTAATCAAAGGAAATTGCCATCAATAATGTCAAAATATTATTGATATTTAATTAATTGATAAATATTTTAAAATCATATTTGGTTTCTTTTCATTTATTTTCCCTGTCCATCAGGATGAATAGAGCATAGCATTCATACAATAACAAAATTTTCTATTTAGAAAGACAAATAGGTTTGTTTACAAATGAGTCATACAGGAATTTGAAGAACAAGCACTTAACAAGTGTTTCTTTGAAACCAAACAAAAAATACTTTCAATAACTATGATGACTTGTATCAAACATCATTTCTGGATAAGTGATACTAAAGGAATTGGCAAATGAAACATATCTGAAAAATATAGGAAAAATTTATTGAATGAATAAGAATAGATAATAATTCATTCAACAGAAAGTCATGATTGTACACATGGTTAAATGAGTGTCAAGCACATAATCAGGTCACATATGCATGATTATATCTCTTTAACCTAGAGTGATCAACAGCCTGAACAAGGGCAGCACGCTCAAACCCTCAGTCACAATGACTTGTGACTTTGTGCTAGCATAACCATCGATGGCTCCCAAGAGCTTTGTTTACCTAATTTCACTCACAAGGCTTGGGTATGTTTTTCAGGCATTTTCCAAAGGTGCTGCCATGCTGTGATCCCCTCCTCCTGACGGATAACATCAAGAAGTCGCCTTCCTGACAAATCGACCATAGTGAGTTTTGAAACCGGATCTTATGGTCAGAGAGTGAACAGTCTAACCCCTTGGCTATGTGCACTTTCTCCCAGAAACTGTAACTAAGGTCCACTCAACACAGTTGCAGTATGAACCACAGGTGGGCTCTGTGGCTGTTGAACAAACACAAATGTACCTGTGTGGGTTTCGGCAATAGGGATTAGCTCGCTGCTCTAGTAGACAAGCATCCTTGGTTACAAGTGGCTGCACCATTTAAATTTAGATCTCTTTAACTATAAAAAACATAATAAAGTGACTAGCTAGTCACAGTAGTCATTGTCAGCTTACTAGTAAGTGGCAGGTGGAGGAATTCAATTCTGTTTTTGCCCATATATTTGGAAACTGACAATTTTAAATTAGGAAACTTCATCTCAAGAACCTCTCACTGACACTCCAACCCAACATTCTGAATAAAGCAAAGACTCAGAACCAAAAAAAACAGAAGTCAGAATAGTAACATTTCTGCAAACTGATGCTTTGTGAAACTAAGTCTCAAAATGATACTTCCCCAATCACTATAATCTTAAATCTAGGGTTAATTGTAATCTTCCCCATCAACTGTGCCTCTTACTCTGTAACCTGCTACCTAGAGTGGCTCTTGGGCCTTACAGGGTGAAAATAATTATAAAAATATCTCTCTACAATTAGAAAAAGATCACACCAATCCATCTGTCAAATCAAAGCTCACTATTTTCTGTCTCAAATACATCAAAGACAACATCAAAACATTTTCTTATAAAGTAAATTACAGATATGTTTTTGCCCCAAATACATCAAAGGCAACATTGCTAATGAATTGCAAATCATAGGCAGGTTTCATTTACCAAATATATCAAAGATAACTAAAATCATTTCCTTTGGCTTCACCAATCATTTTCTTCAGTCATGTTGTTGTCTTACCCAACTTAGACAACACACAGTATCGCATCATGTCTTGTGTACTGCTATTTTTCTTTCTCAACACAGGATAATTAAACACAACAAAGAAATAACTTGTTCTTTAAATATATCATAACAGGCAATGAAAAATGGGTTATGCATGCTGATATACAAAGCAAACAGCAAAGTTTGCCAAGGATAAATCTCCACAACCAACCCCAAAAGTTGAGTTCCATGGAAGAAAGGTAATGTTGTATATAGTGAGATTGTCAGGGTGTTATTTCTTTAGAGTTCTTAAAATGCAATAAAACACTAAATGCACATTTATATGTCCTGCAGCTGCAACATGTCCATAACAGTTTTGGTCAAAAAATGCCCTGTGCTCATCAATAGGAAAAATGTCGTTCTTCATGACAATGCAAGGCTGCATACAGCGAGGATAACACAAGAAATGTTTTGGAACTCACTTGGTCTGTTCTTCCCCAACAACCATATTAACCCGACCTTGCAACAATCAATGATTGAGTTATGTGCCATGTGTGATACATGCATAGGCGATCATGTATCTTTCAATACATGACTGATGAGGCAGATTTTTTTCCCTGCAGTATGTAATCAATGATTACGTTTTTCAATTACTGCAAAACACTGGAAAGTGTCTAGTGTGTTTGTCTCACCACAACACAGTGGTTCCCTCAGTGTCTATTGCAGAGAAAATTGAGCAGAGAATCTACATCATATATGTTTTGGTCAAGCACAACATTTCTCAGGTCTGACAACAACCATATTCTCCAGATCTTGATGCTTGCAACTTTTTCCCCTTTCAAATCCCACTTGAACAAGATTTCAAGATGTTGAAAAAATCCAAGAGAATGCAACAAGGCACATGATTGTTATCCAAAATAAGGAGTTCCAGTAATGCTTTCATTGATGCATAGCATGTGTGGCTTCACAAGAGGGCTACTTTGAAGGAGATTAAATGCTGAATTGATATGTGTTGTAGTTTTCTTTTTATAGTACCAATCCCTATACTTTTGAACCAGACTGCTGATATCATATCTACAAATAAAATATATAAGCATATTCATACTCATGTGGAGTGTTTGCATAGTGTAGCAGTTAACAGCACAGAAAGTAAGCTTGGCACACTGAGTTCAAATTCTAGCCATGGCTATTGCATTCACTTTTGCACAAATATTCTTGGAATTACTTTATTCTACTTTAGGTATTAGTAGAGAACGACTCCATAAAATCCTAGTTGCTATAGAAACCAGAGCAGCAATATACCACAGGGGAGTCTACTGTAATAAGGAGACAAATATAAAAATAACTTGTACACATATACTTATTATGGAACTAGGTAATGGAAATGCTTTATGATGTGAATTGAACCTGTAAGTAGGTATTCAATCATCTGAGCAATGCCGACTTAACAACTATAAAAACAGTCATTCAGCCATCCCCTTATTTTACAAAAGATAACAGTCATATATTAATAATATTTTCACTTCTTTTACCTTTCTATTTGACTAGCAATGATAACACAGGCTGATTTGAATTAAGCATTTGTTTCTCGTACCCTATTAAAATGTTGGGTGTTAGGCCAAGTAATTCCTCTTGATGACATCTCTCAGGCGCTTCTCCAAGTAGATGTGACAGACTGGATTGTATGATAACCAAAAGAAAATCATTGCTGTGTAATATTATTGAACCCTCAAGATAGTTTGCCTTTACAATCTTAAACACACCAACTCCCTTCATATTTAATCCATAGCTAAGATTAGAGGTGGATTCATCTGGGTTTGAACACTGTTTGCATTTGTGATGCCATTAATCTTTACAATATCTGCACATCCAAATTAAACATACTTACCAAGAAAATATACTTATTGTTTATTTACCTATAATATGTTTACAGGAATTAGAGAGTTCAAATTCCAGTCAACTCCATTACATTCACTTATATGCTAATACCCTTGGGAAAGGTATGAATCATCATCTTCTCCCCCAGCTATGGGTAAATAGCAAGACAGACCAGGTTCTATAGCCTTGGATGGCAACTGGTCTACTGCAGAAAGAAATGGCAACCTACTGCAGGAGAAAATCTGCCTTGTCAGTCATGTATCGAAAGATACATGATTTCCTAAGCATGTATCATGCACATAACTGATTCACCTGTAATAAAGTACTCTTAGGTGTCCAATAAAAGGAAGGATTTTTTTGAAAGAAATTTTCTGATTATTAAGACAACAAAGTTTCTTTACTTAAATTCTAAATTTTTCACACTTTAAATGATTTTATTAAGAAACTTTATTTATTGAATGTTGAGTCAAACCCCCACAAATTATTACCCTTACTACAGACATACGTGTATTGGTATATTATGTACTTAATTATAGCTTTGTAACTTCTTAATTAAAGTTTTTTATTTTATTTTTCATATTAGAAATGTTCAATAAGTTTATGTTTTTTATATAGCTGTTTTACACACACACACATATATATATATATATATATATATATATATATATATATATATATATATATATATATATATATGATAAAATATAGTTTTAAGATATGATATATTTATGGGTTAAAGTGCTCAATAGTAGGGATAGAGCATATATAAATATAAAAGTAGACCATTGAAATCAACACCCAGCTCTGACAGTCTGTTAAATACTGAATGGAATCATCAGGCCTGACGATTCTGTTTAGGATAAAATAGACTGTCACCTCAATGTCCACTTTTATATATATATATATATATATATATATATATATATATATGAGTGGGAATCATGGCATACTAATAAAGAATATATAGACATGATAGATATAAATATATATATATATATATATATATAATCTATCATATATTCTTAACTATATATATGACTATATATAGTCATATATATATATATATATATATATATATATATATATATATATATATATATATATATATATGTGTGTGTGTGTGTGTGTATTATATATTCATAACTATATATATATATATATATTGTTATGGTCATTTACCCACACATGTATGAACTCTCCCAAGAGCAGGTACTGTCTTTTGGAGAGGGAAGTTTCTAGCCATCAGCTCTGACATGCGGACCAAACATTCTTGCTATAACACTCTCGTTTGTATATGTTTGTATTACTGTTTCTGATAATATATATTTTTAACTCAATTCCTCTCTTGTATCTCTATTTCTGGCCCTAACAAGGCCCCAACATATATATATATATATATATATATATATATATATATATATATATATATATATATATGTGTGTGTGTGTGTGTGTACGAATATACATATATGCATTGGCATGTACAGGTAAAATATATAGAGAGAGAACAGATGGAATGAAAATAATTAAAATAACAAACAGAAGCAGATTAAAATGTAAACACAAAAACTCAAAATAGAACAAGTGAAATTCCAGTTGTAAGATTAAGTATATCCCATGTTATTTTACAAAATATATTTAGTAGACTTTGGCAGCAGTTGAAATAAATCCGGTTCTAATGGCGATATATTTTTGGATGGAAGTAAAAAAGTTAAAGAGAAAATAAAAACATCTTTTATCTAATGTTTTTCTCATTCAAAAGTTAGAACTGTCTGTTTGTATCTTAGCTTTTTATTGTATAGTATTTCTCTGTATCTACCAATGTCAGTTAATTACCTAATTCTGAATAAGTCTGTCACTTGATCGATCGTTTACTGTAAGATATATATTTATAAGTTTTGTGGAATAGTGTTTTTTTTTATTTAAATTGAATGAATTTCTCTGGCATCTCAACAGCTCTTTTGGTCATGTCTAGTACATACTACCAAACCGAAGTATTATCATTTATTAATAAAGCAGAATGCTTTGCTTGTAAATTATCTTCCAATTTTACTCTTGACTTATCAGGAGTACCTTTCTCTGAATTAGAACTGTCTCTGGTTCATGGCTTTTGCTATAAACTCTAGCTCTCAATCAAACATGTAGACTTGATGGTATTACTTCAATTGTCTTAAAAAATAGACTCCTGAACTGGCTGCTGTTCTCTCTAAACTTCAAAATAAATAGCTTGCTGCTTCTTGCTTTCAATATTTTTGGAAATCCTTTTCTGTAGTTCCTGTGTTTGATCCTTTGAACTATTGACCTATTATATTCTACCACTTTTTGACAAAGCGTTAGAGGCTTTATTCAAATTCAAATTAGTTAAGAATCTCACCTTACACGGTCTTCAAATACAAACAAATTTGTTTCTCAAGTTTAACTGTCGATATGCTAAAGGTTATTACTAAAATAATCCATCAATCTTTATATAAGACTGAAGCTTGGGCTGTTGCTTTAGATATCTTGAAGACATTTGACAGGGTTTGGCACATTTTTTTTAGTCACAAGTTGAAATTTTATGTTGTTTCTGGCTGATTTTTTGATTTGATACAATCTTTCTTATCAAAACATGAAATGAAGATCATCTTGAATGGCCTCTCGTCCAGATTTTTCTATATAAATGCAGATGTCCCCCAGAGATCAATCCTCAGACATACTTTGTTCTTAATTTTTATCAATGCCTTTCTCAATGTCATCCATTTGTAACTCAGTATCTATTTACTCCTGTCTTAATAGTAAATCTGACATATTTGATAAAGTCAAATTGGCAGCTGATCTTGAAAATGGCTTCAATTTGTTGTTAATTGGGGAAAAAATGGTTTCTTAATTTTGGCACCTCCAAAACTAAACTGCTCTCTTTTAATCATCATAAAGAACTATTTTGCCTTCCATAAATATGATCCAGGAGAGTAACTCATTGCAACTTTTCATTCTAATGTTTTTCGCTGATAAGAATTGGTATGATTATATTGAGACAATTGCTCAGTCTGCTGCTAAGAGAATTTATTCACAGTGTTGTGCAAGACAATTTTTTTCATCTGAATCTGTCTTGCATGTTTATAAGTCTACCATTTGTCCATGCATTCATTATTATTGTCTGGTGCTTCTTCTGTGTATCTTGAAATTCTTGACAAAATCCAAAGTATCTGCTATATTATCAGTCTTGATCTGGCATCTTGGCTTCAGTCACTTTCCCACTGCTGTAACATAGCTTTCCTATGCCTTTTCTACAAATATTTTCATGTCAAGTGTTCTGGTGAGCTTTTCTCTTTGGTACCTTGTTAGATTAACAGCCCCAGGCAGTGAGATTTGAATTACTGACCTCTGATAATAATAACAGGTGGCAAGAAATTTGAAAGAATTCATCTCTTTCTCAGTGACTTTTTATAGTGAAAAGACATTTTTTTTACCCCCACCAATATGTAAGTACCTTAACTACAGACACTGAAGGTTGATTTGAACTCTTCACATTGCATTTATCATTTTTCCTTTTGTATATCCTATCAATATATTTGTCAGTATTTCTTGGTTCAAATTCTTATTATTTCTTTGGACTTACATAAGTCCAGCAAATTTTTTGCACGGTCAAATGTACCAGTAATACATAAAATCTTTTCAAAAGTCTAGAAGTCTGCAAAAACTTCAACTTCATGAGTTTAAGTATTGTATGAAATTGGCAGCCAGATCTCATCATCTTCCTGTTGAAATTATGAGATGTAACTGTATTTTCTATTCTAATAGTTTCATCTGTCACACCTGTGGAACTTTCTTTCAGCTTCTTTTGTTCTTGTTAATTACAATCTACAAAATTTATATGCAACTTTATCATCTTCTTCTCCTTGAATCCTGTTCTTTTTATTGTCTAATCTAGGGTCAACCATTATCTTCCCCACATATCTATATAAACAGTGCCTCTTACTCTGTAACCCTCTACCTTGAGTGGCAAGATGGAGTCCAGTATGTTTGGGAGAAAATCACTTGCAGTAACTGGCCAGATTTAGTTTCAGTCCTAACAATGCTTTTCTTACTCTTCACGGTATATACAGTGGACTCACCATGCCATAAGATATTTGCTCGTGGTTTTGGATCCACAATTATCCTTCTAGAGTTATTGCCCTTCCCATAACACTATATTATGAGGCTGGGAGAATCGCCTAACTTTTTGCTTGAACTGAGAACTAAACAGAAAACTAAATTTGAACTCTTGACCCCAATATATAACAATATGAAGATTCAGCTAAGTTGTATCATTTGTCTAAACTCTTTATTGCCATTAAATTTCAAGATAGATCAAAAATCTTAATTTTCTATTTTTTTTAACATTAGCTCCTAAAACTTTTATATGAAAAGTCAAAAAAAAAGTCAGAAAATAAATATAAGTGAAAAGAAAAAAACAAAATGTTTATTTAAAATCAAAACAAAAATATATTTTCAGTAGAATAAAAATGTTCATTTAGAGGATCAGATAAAAAATGTAGAATCAGGAATCTTTAAAAGTTAATTTAGCCACCCCCCCCTACTTCTAACTGCTGATTTAGCATCCACAACACCATATTTTATTTTGTGATGCTTTTGCTTTACACACATAGAGTCAGTTACATCTAAAAATAATGATATAACACGTGACAATGTAATGGCAGATGATTATTTACCAAGGAACTGGTTAATGTTTCACAACCAATGAGAAATCTGGGACAAAATTTCGGTTGATGCCTTGAGGAAAATTGGCTTTGCATTGTGGCATCCACTTATTGCCGTTACTATTTGAATAGCAATGATAAACACAGGCTGATTTCAATTAAGCATTTGTTTGTCCATTTCTCCTTGCCTATTAGAATATTGGGTGTTAGGCCAAGTAATTCCTCTTGATGACATTTCTCAGGCATTTCTCCAAGTAAATGTGACAAGTTGTATTGGAGTACATGGTACCAACATCAAAATCATTGCTCTGTAATATTATTGAACTCTCAAGATGGATTGCATTAATAACATCAATAGGCCCCAACTGCCCTACTATTTTATCCATATCTAGGGAGAGAGGTGAATTCATGCCTGGGTTCTCCAATTCCCTGTCAGTGTGTCATTTGATATCTCTTGTTTTTCCTCAAAATGATTTTCAATTAGCATTATTTTGGAATCAACTAACATGGAGAAGAGCACATTTTACAAAATAAATGAGTCTGTCAATAAAGCATAAAGATGTAAACTTCAAATAGTCATTCAACTCTTGAGTAAAAACATCTGTTATTGGTTAATTTTTGATTGACACTGCTGAGAAATGAATATCTATTGGATTAAACCTGTTGTCTATTTATGAATTTAAAGATTTCTGAGTATTGAACCTGAGTTTTTTTTCCATTGAATGTTTGCTAAAGACATAAAGCTAGCGACCATATATAAAATGTTTTTAGCATCCTCTGTAGTAGCATTTAGCCTGAACATTTTATTTTTATTTGAAATGTCAATGAATGCTATTTTCTAGCACATATCAGTAAGAGATGAAGGGTTAAAGTAATGGTCTATTAGTAGTGAAAATTAATCAGCAGTAGGGCATAGAGTAGAGGTTTTGATGACTCAGAGCCAAAGATGTATCCATTTTCTTGTGAGGTAGAAATTTGACATGGTTGTATCCAGTTTGCATAGGGAGCAGATGATATCAAATTTAAGTGACTTTAATTCATGCAAATTTTCTCTTGGTAAAAATGTTTTTAACTTTTTGTGTTTGTATTATTGAAATTAGCTGGCAAGCTTCCATGAAAATTGCCTTGCATATGTATATCATCAAATTGCAAAAGACCATAATGCCTTTCATTCAAGTCATAGTCACCAGTAAAGAGGTATGTCTATCTACTGGGGTAGTAGTATATTTTCAACAAAACAATACAGAAGGAAAGCAAAATACAAGACAGGCTAAAATAGTTAAAATTTGGCTATGAAAAAGGTACACCTTTTGTTAACCGCATAGTCGAAATGTCCACATTTCTGAAGCAACAAAAGTTCTACTTACATGTCCAACTGTAGAGGAGTGGTATTTGTTTGGGTCAATGACACTATTGCCTGAAGTAAATATGGAAAAGAGAATTTCTTTTGGAAAGCATTGGGTTTTGAAGGCTCTAGTCAGCTTCTGATGCTGCAGCTACATATTTTCTTTGCAGCTATCCATCTGGGCTGTGGGCCAAAATCACAATAACTATGTTACTAAATTCACAAACCAATGTTTTAATTCACAAAGCTATTTTTTTTACCAGAACAGTCCTGAACTTAGAAATGAGTGAGCAATAACTTAGTAGTACAAAGTGAAAATGGGACAAGATATCCCTAGACATCGACAGTGGAATGAGAACAATCTATGCTTTAGATTAAGTAAGGGGTCCAGATTGACAGATACTTGAAGATGACTGCTGGGTACAATTGCTGAAACATTTTGGTAATACAACAAAGATGAGGACATTAACCTGAATGCAAATAAAGATAGGCTTTACATGCAATTAGTGAGGGTTCATTTCACTTAGATAATAATTTGTTTTGTTCCACATTGTCATAAAGTACCTATTTTACATCACCCACCACAATTTAAATTTGGTCCAGTCATTAATTTTCTTTTATGTGTAAGACACATATCAAAGTAACTAACATATCAAAGTGACTAACATAAGCAAGAATTGTTCTATAGTTCAAAGCTTCATAAACTACATTTGACACATTTGATAATTCACAGTACATACAAGTTTTTTATTGTTTGAGGTGCATTTTAACTTTCTTAAGACATGATATGCAGAAAATGCTTCTTACTTTTTCTGTACATTATCATTAAATTAACATATTTTTATTTATTCTAACATTGAAAACAATGTTAGAAAAATGTGACAATTTATAACCAAAAGCCATTTTTCTGAATAAATTTAGCTAAAACTAAATGCTGCTAATGCCATCTAATAACAATGATAGAACAAACATTTTGACCAACCCAATAAAAATGAATGCTAATCTGATAGCTATCACTATAAATTCAAAAGCTAACTTTATCTGTGAAGTCAAAACTAAATGCTACTACTACTATCTAATAACAAAAATAGACAACTGTCACTTTACATTGAAAGTTAATCTTTTTCAGTGAAGTTAGTTAAAACTAAATATTCCCAGTGCTATCTAATAATAAAAACAGAATAAACTTTTTGGCCAACTCAGTATTACTTTTGTTTAGTTTATTCAAATTTCATGTTCTTTTCTTTTCCTTATTTTCAAAAATATGTGTACATGTGTATGAATTCCACTCTTTTGCAAATACAACAATGTCTTTATAAAATATGTTAACTTTTCAGGTACAGAGATGTTCTTATTTTCTGTCACTTGGCCTTGAATTGTTGACACCCAATGTCAAAGTCTTTTGAGAAAAATCACAAGAAGAGTAAAGAGAGTATCAATTCTTTGGTGTTATATTTCATATGTAAACATTTTAGAGGTGTGACATTTATAGCACTGGTCTTCTCAACTTCTCCCCTCTATGCAAGACAAGACCCTTTGCCGAGTGAGTGATGCCAGCCCTAATTACAGACAGCAACACAGAACAGTGTAACTCAAATTATGCCTAAAATATTTTCTAAACTGTGTTCAACATGAGACAGGCTGGGCATTTAATAAGTAAAAATATGGTTCAATTTAAAAGGTAGATAAAAAGTAAGTTTCTAAAAGGTTCCATATGAAAAGCTATTAAGCTAAATATATAACCAAAGATTTATTTAGAAGAATGTAGAGGAAAACAAGAAAAAAAGGCAGCTAAGCTGCTGACAAACAGATGGCAGCAATGGAGCTGACATACAAACAGATGGCAGCAATGGAGCTGACATATATCTGTATAGACATTGGTTACCGCAAGTCACAGAGAATAAAATTGCAGTACATTATTGTTTTCATCTTTATTTTGTTTATGTTATTGTAGGAAATTGTTTTTGTATGTAACTTTTTTTATAAGTACAGAAGCTTGTAGCTGTATTTTATTTTTTATTTTGAGAGGAAGGGTGAAAGTTGATGGGGGGGTATAGGGGATAGGTGATGAGAGAGAGTGAGAGGGATAAATAGAGAGTGAAAGAAAGAGAAGAAAGATATTGCAAAATACTTGGAACTGTCTTCTAATAGCCTCTGATCAATGGGAGCATAAATTAAGACTGGCAGGAAAAAGATAAAGAAACCTTATTTATTTAGACTGGGGAAATCCAAGTTTTCACAGTGGAACAGAGCTACATCCCCTCAGTATTAGGTATGTACTCTATGCTTCTTACTGTTCATTATACTTTAAAAAAATTAGGGTTTTTCCCACTTAACACACAGGAAAAATAAGAGGTATCTTTTAAAAAACATGGTTTTACCTCGTTGTTAAAGTTTGAGTATAAAACAGGTTATATTTGTAGTTTTACGATAATTATTTTGTACGTGGCCCTTTTCTCAACTATATCTGTATTTTTGGAAATTGTTGTATGAAGAATTGACACTGATCAGGTGAAGTTAATAAAGAGGATCAATATAAGAAAAAGAAATTTAGGAGAAAGAAAATGAATGAAAGAAAAAAGAAAAGGAATGAAAGACAAAGAAAAAGAATGAAGAAAGAAAAGAATGAAAGAGAAAGAAAAATGTAGGGGAAAGAAATGAAAGAAAAAGAAAGGAATGAAGGCAAAAGAAAAGAATATAAAAGGAATGAAAGGAAAAGATAAAAGGAATGAAGGAAGAAAAAATGAAAAAAAATGAAAGAGAAAGAAATGATGAATGAGGAAAAAATAAAAAAGAATGAAAGCAGAAGAAAAGAAATATAAAAAGAAAAGGAATGAAGGATAAAGAGAAGAAAAGGAATGAAAGAAAAAAAATGGATTTGATTGATTTTTGAAGAAAAGATGCAAAAGTGGAGTTGATTGGAAGAAGGACAGAAAAGATTGAAGTATCATACACTCACATGTCCATGCAGACACATATATACACATACGCACAATCATAGTATTTTTGTCAGAATTGATTAAACTTTTAGAAAGAGAAATGGTGATGAGAACTGAAGCAGATGAAGAAAAAAGAAAGAGAAAAAGAGCAATGAGAAAAGAGAGGAAAAATAAAAAAAAGAGGAAGATAAAAAGAAAGTAAAGAACAAAAAGAGAAAAAAAAAGGATGTAAATATATAAAAGGGAAATGAGAGAGTTGATGATAAAGAAATGGAAAGAGAAAGAACCTCATGAAATGTGATATAAATTTAAAGAGAGAAATAAATAAAAAAGAAATATAGAAAATGAAAAATGTATTTTTTACTTTTAATTTTTTTAATGGTAGACATGATCTTAATATCATAATTTACACAGATGACACTGTGTTGATGTTGGATAAAAAAATTCTCATGAACGAACTCTTATACAAGGTCAAGAAAAGCCAGAAGAAAGGGCTAACTATTAACTGAAATTGACAGAATGCATGGTTGTCAGTAAAAGAGACTAGCCTATATTGTCTGCTATGTATTCAGTAGGTCAAAAATAAGCCGCTGTAAGGATCTGGCTAATATAATGAAAGACAAAGAAAAATGAGACAGAAATCTGAATGTGCATAAGAAGAGTGAATAAAGTCTTCCAGAATCTAAACAACGTATTAAGCAATGGGGATTGGGTCTAAAAATATTGGCTGCCAGGAGACAAAGAGGGAAGGGACCTACCCAAAACTACAATTCTATTGTTTAATTTTCATAACGAATATATAACATTTTTAAAAAATACATATAGAGCAAAGGGAACAATCAACATTTTTGTGGAAAAACTATGTATTTCTTAGTAATTACAGTCAATAAGTACTATATAAATTACTGTCAGTAGAGGCCAAATGAAAATACAAAATGTTATAATTTAATTTTTTATTTATTTTTTTAATTTTAAGTCACTGATTGATATTTTTTTCCACTGGGTTTAGGGTGGGAGGATAAATGATGAGGCTGGCTGCTGAAAACTGGAAGCAACACAAAGACGAATAGAGATGTGGTAAACTCAACAAGTATTTTATTCAAACTGCCAATTGATCTGCTTACAATCATCATGATAATCAACATTATTGATGTTGTTATAAACATAGTTTACTGCACAATTTACACATTAACAGATAGTTCAAAAGCAAAATAGAACATTGCATGCAGTCCACTATGTCAAGAGTAATCGTTGGTGTTCATTAGATGTTTGTGTAAATCTGCTAATAACTGCTTCTGCATCAAATACATCTCACACTTCCTTGTCAATGGATAGTAACACGTATGATTCTAAATTTTCCTCAGATAACAAATTTCTTAACCTTGTCTTTATGATTGTTGGCTTTGCAAATATCCTCTCACATTGGACTTGAGTAACTGATAATATACAGATGACTTTATAAATTCTTATTCCTTTTTATTACTAAAACAGTTGTCTGTGTTTATTTCTTTATAGCATTTTATCTCTATCTCTTATCTTTATTTGCACTCTATCAGAAGCCCACCTGCCATCGGACTAAATAACACCCTGGCCATTGGGATTAGAAGATAGGAAAATGTAATTAGAAAAGTGTTGAAATATATTGTAATATCTATTCTCTTATGTGGTAGTGAATACTGGACATTCTCTGCATAGAGAAAGAAGAGATTTGAAGCAACAAAGATGTGCTTCTACTGACAAATGATGAGAATGTCATGGACAGAAGATGTGAGTAATAAGGAAGTTTTAGGAACTACAAGAACTCTGATGCTAACAATCAGAAAAAGGCAGCTGAAATTTCTGGGATGCATAATGAGAAAAGAAGGCTTGAAGAATTTATCACTTACAGGATATAATGAAGGTAAGAGAAGCAAGGGAAACAATAAATAACATACTTGATGGGTTTTAATGAATGTATGGCAGAGCAAGGATTACAGAGACAAAGGTGGATAAGAAAGGGAAAAACGTTACTTAGAGCAACAGAAGAGGTGAAGGTGGGAAGAGCCATGATCAACGATATTCTTAAAAAAACACATGGCATATAAAAAAAATAGGTCTTTATCATAAAGGGGTAAATGTGATTTAGAGCATCAAATGAGAGGAAATTGTGGAGTACCATGATTGCGCACATTCTGAAAAGATATGACATATAAAAATTGGGCATTTACTAAGCTTTACAAGCACAAGGCCATTACAAAATGAGAGACATTCAAGAAGAAACCAGAAATCCCTTAGTCATGACTTTATGTATTGAGGCTTTAGAAATACCTCTTTTTTGTTTTTTTTTTAAAAAAATTGTTTCACCTCAAGCAAGGTGGGAATGCCACTAATAAGCAGAGGACTACATGGAGTGAAAGTGAAAGAGAAGACTAAGAATAAGGAGGATTGAGGAAAGGACAAAAAATAAATTGGGTTGAAGAAGACAGGATGGCGATTGATGCTGCATTTAAATTTTTGAAATTATCAGGGAATCAAGTAAATGGAAGTGAGTTCGACAGGGGGAAATTGCAAGAAAAGAAACTGTTGGAATAGAAATGGAACCTCATGGAACCAATCTAATATCATTGCTTAACTACATGTATTCAGGGCACCAGGTAAAAACGCTCATCAAAACAGTTGGTATGAAAATATCTGTAGAAAAGACAGAGGGAAGCCCCATCACGACAGTGGGAAAGTGACTGAAGTCGAGATGCCTGGTCAGGACCAAATGTATTACAGACGCTTTTTAGGATTTTGTCAAGAATCTTGAAATGTATAGCAGGAGTACCAGGACAGATATGGCAGCAGTATTCAATGCATGCATAATTTTACTGTTTGAATTTTCTGATGAATCAGGATTCTCAAGTTAATGATTAAATAATGTCCTCGCGCATCCTATGACTATAAAATACCCATAGAAATTTCCCTGTTGTATTATTAAATATTAGAACTTAACTTTAACAAAATATTACAATAACAACCATAAGTATCAATGCAGGTTATTATTTAAAGAAGTAAGAGGGTACAAATGAAAAGATTTGAAATTAACAATTTTCTCCATTTCACTGAAGCAAACATTAAACACATGAGTGGGTTATCACGTCCTCTATCTTGTCTTTCTTTTTCTCACTGAAACCAAAAAATGTCTTGTATACGTCCTTTCCACCTTTCCTCGCAATCAAAACAAAATAAAACATTATTTATGAGGTGTTGGCAGACTGTAACATAGAGGCTAAGTGGAAAATAAACAGATTTACAATATGACAATTTACTAAGAGTACCTATGAAAATTTGATTGTTTTCCTATCTGAATTTTCTGGTATATCTTAATTTAATGATTAAATAAGTTTCTTACAAGTTCCACAACTATAAAAGACCTATGGAACTTCCTCTTGCCTAAATATTTGAGTTTAATGACTAAGAAAATATTACAATAAAAATCATAAGTATAAATGTAGGTTGTTATTTAAAGAAGTAAGAGGGTACAAATGAAAAGATTTCAAATTGACATAATTTCCATTTTATTGAAGTATGATCTTTCTTGCTCACATTTCTTCAGCATCTCTCACATATCTTTTTCTTCTATCTTTCCTCACAATTAAAACGGAATGGTCTATTATTTACCTGAGGTAATGACAATGGAGGAACAAGTAGAATTATAATATAATTAAATAAACAAATTAAGTAAAAACAAAATTATAGAAAGTGAAATGATTATACCTGATCTGAAAACAAGGCACAAGAAATTTAGTCTTTGTCACTCAAAAGAGTTTATTCAACTGAAGACTTCTGATATTGAAAGCCTTCAACTACAATCTTTTACAACAAGTATGAAGAATTCATAAACTTAAGGAATCAGCACATATGCTAAGCCACAAAAATCTCCTGAGCCGACCAAGCATAGAAATAAATACAATATGGGAACCAGTAATAAGGAATGTCAGAGAAAAGCAATGATAACAACAAAAGTTGCAATATGAGCTATGGTAAAAACATGAAATGATAACAGCAAAAATTGCAATATGAGCACTGGTAAAAATAGTAGCTGAAGACACTAGGTTTATAATACCCAGAAATCCATACCCAGATGTCCTCAAGGACACATGGCACAGTGGATAAAGGTGTTGGTTAGTGACAGGACCCAAAGAGTGTGAGTTCAATACCTGGTCAGTGGAGAACTTTCAGAGGGAAAATTAACAGGAGATAACTGATAGCTGATATCCATCAAACATGGCATGTGGAACTAGAACAGTCTATCCCAGTGAGCAAAATAAAGGGTTCAGTTCGACATTCCAACCGCCGGAGCGTACAACAGCCGAAACGTTGTGATATATATGGCAACAAAGATGAGGACAATAGTCCGAATAATATAAATAAAGTTCATAAATACATGCTCATAAAAACATTTATGACAGTCAATACCAAATTTCTTAAGCCCAGGTTGGTTGATTTTGTTTATTGGTATATCAATAGGTTAATACAATTTTATGGCTTCAACTAAATATTTGGAATGCAATTGTATGCCTTCAACAACAGATAAAATGTATCATTGGTCATTTTGCTATAAAATGTATTGTTGGCAATTCTGCTATAAATATGTATTGTTGGTAATTTTTTTATATAAAAATGTGTTGCTGGTATTTTTACTATAAAAATGTATTTTTATATTGTCATAGTGTTTTGCTTTTGTTTGGGAGTTCACTGTTTACCCATAGCTGGGACCCTAACAGGGCTATCATGCTGGATCAGGATGGACATGGGAACAACAGCAACATTTCCCGATCAGAGGCTTTGCTTCTGGATGTCGTTTATCATCATACCCAGGACTACAGAATCTATGTCAGCTGTCTGAGTTATTTGCCTGTGGAGTATTCTAACTCTTCATAAAGTTGATACTAAATTTAGTTTTATTTTCAGAAGTTGCTTGTGTTGAATCTGATCATGCAGGTAATTTCTCTGCTGTATGCCATTTACAGAATTGTCTCCTAAAGTTCTTGTGGCAAGAAAAACAGATCCATCATGAAATAACTGAATAAAGAAATCCAACAATCTTTATGCAGTGTTAATTTTTGCTTTGTGTTAATGGAAGCCAGTGTCTCTTTTAGAAACAGCTTAGCTCTAATACGCATCGCATATGATTTTTATGCAGAATATTGGGTACTTGGATCACAGCTGAATTACTCAGAATAACCATTACCTCTCTATCAATGTGGGTGGAAAAAGTCATTTGTTTTATGTGTTAGAAACAAAGAAAAGAATGCTGAATGTAATATCAATTCTCCTATATGGTAGTGAATGCTGGGAAATTTTTTCACACATGAATAGATTTGAGGCAACAGAAGGATGCTGAGAATATCATGGACACTGTGGAAATGTTAAGAAAAATAGAAATAAAAAGTGACAGGTTAAATTTTGGGGACATATAATAAAGAAAAATGGCTTTGAGAATTTCACACTCGTAGGATATATTAAAAACAAGAACAGAAAGGGAAACAGCAAGTAACCGACTTAATGAGCTTATGTAAATGGATCGCAGGACAGGGAGTTGGAGGGATAGTAAAAAGACAAACATTACAAAAATAGGAATCTGTGATGAGCCATGATTGACCATATCTTGAAAGGATGTTGCAAATAAATGAAGAAGTCTGTTTTGTATTTAGGAAGGTGAGTTATAATAAATAAAAAAAAAATAAAAAATAGATTTTCTTATCATACAAAAAACAATAGGAACTGAAAAGGCTTTAATCAACTGATCTTGATCACAGAATTCCAGGAGACTAATGGATCTATACACTGAGAGAGCATTCTTGAAAACTGGGCATACACTTGATACCATCTACAGTCTTGGGAAGAATTTTACTAACATCGGAGATAACACTGGGATATCAAGAGTACAAAAATATATTCAAGATGAGTACAGGTGACTTAGGGAGTGGCTTCATCTGAAGGGTGGGGGCATAATTTTATTAGCCTAAGGGCCCCAAAAGGTCATAATTCAGTCCTGGTCAGATGTGCTTCTTGGCACCCAGCTCAGACACTCATGGTAATCCAAGTTTTTATTAAGACACAATCTCTAGGAAGGTTGCTATTCATGGCTTGAGATCTCATCCTAGACTTATATATATGTATATACATCTATATATCTATATCTATCAATCTATATATATATACATATATATATATATATATATATATATATATATATATATATATATAGACAAAGTATGTATATATATATATATATATATAGACAAAGTATATATATATATATATATATATATATATTTATATATTTGGGCTGTTGGCTCCTATAATAAGCACATGTATCCTTTGACAGGTCTTGTTTTTGTCCTCTTGGGTAATATTCTACCCTCCTCACCAGGAGAAAATCTAGTTAGGGAGTTGGTTTAGATACCAAACCACCTTCTATATGGCAGGTTGTACAGAGTTTCATGTTACCAGTAGCAAGCCTAAACCTGATCTGACATAAAAATTTCATACTTCCAAAAGAAACTCTTTTTCCCTTTGCTTAATGCATAGAATCATTGACTCTAAGAAAAAACACTCCACTACAACTAGTCATGTAAGTAGAATTTTTCTTGCTTCAGAAATGTAGACATTCAGATTCTGCTGTTAACAAAGGATGTAACTTTTCCACAGCCAAACTTATGTTATTTTATTCTTAATTTATGGAATAAACATTTAAAATTTCAGTCTAACCTGTATTTTGCTTTCAGTCTGAATCATTTTGTTGAAAACATATTGAGTGGTATAGATACCTTGTTCCTACAATATGAAACTGCTACAATATGATTTCTTGTATTAAAAGAATAAATGTGTGAGTGATCTCAAAATATTGTATACAATAAAATGAGATAATGGTATATATATTTTTTTATATATCATGAACAATATTGGGAAAAAATGTATGACAAAGTGAAAAAGTTTCCTTGTGATACATTGCATCCATTAGGACTTCATCTGATTAATTTGTTTACATTGGTGTGACTACACATGTGTACAAATGAGGGATGCTGGGAATTAAAATCTTTTTTTAAAATTTAATTTAAAATCCCTAGTATCTCTCATTCATGCACATATGTAGTCGCACCAACATAAACAAATTTAGTCTGATGAAGTCCTAAAGGATGAAATACATCACAAAAATTTTTTCCACTTTGTCATGCATTTTTTATACAATAAAATGCAAATAACCAATGATTTATGAAAATTTCAAACAAATAATTCAATGTCAGCTAAGCTAGATATACAGCTATCTTTGTTGGTATTAGCTGTTTATGTTAGTAAAAAAAAATTTCATTACAAAAAAGAAGTCCAGCTTCAAAAAGTAAAAAAACTGAACTCATAATCAAAGAAAGAGATACTGGAGAAGATATCATATATACCCAGTCCACTGGTCGGAAAGATTCCATCTTTGCTTTACATTATGT
>OZ010615.1:52301052-52388552 GCA_963932145.1 Acanthosepion lycidas
GAGAACTGAAAAATGTGCACATTTGATAAAATAGAAAACACCAAAGGATGGTATATATATTAAATATCTAATCATCGAAGGCTGACAAGGTACAGTTTCTGCTTACAGAGTGTGGGATGGAAGGACTTAATATATATAGTCTATAAGAATTTTAGATGAAAATCAAAATGAGCCTTCCTCAGTACTGAAAACATGCCTTAGTTGTAGTACCAGACACACTGATGACTGTTTAACAAAAGCTCAGCTATTGCTGATCCAGATGTTTTGACATGCATAAGTAAATTATTCGAATTTGCTTTACAAATATTCACTGTCATATAGTGATTAATTATTATTGGATTTTCATTTTTTATTATTATTAAATCTTGTATTTAAAACCATTGTATATATTGGGGAGGATTTTTTCCTTAGTCCCGAATGAGACAAGTTTGAATCATAAAAATTGGATATAGAAATGTATTATCAATTCATGAAAAGTATTAAATGTAAATTTGATGACAGAAAAGAAATTAGGTTCAAGGCTTCAAGTTTTCATGAGCAATTTATTTTACAGAGCACATGGCTTTGTGGATAGATATGTTTCTTAAGCAGATTCTCTTTAACTGGCAGTCATGAGTTCACTCCCTAGTACAGAGAGTATTATATACTCTTATTCAGTGGATAAGACAATCAGTATCAAAGAAGAAATTAACAAGGAAGTATTAACTGATCTAAGATGAATGAGAACAATATGTCCTCCTTTGGGTTGAATTAAGGTGTTGACTAGACTTTCCTTCCTCAATTACTATGCACCATGTTTGGCCGGCTATATGACATTCAACAATCAATCAAATGGAGGCCATCTTTAAAGAGGATAGTCTTTTGGTAGACACTGCAAAGAAAAAATGCATTCCTGACAGGTGGGTAGACACAGTCTTTTGCAATTTGAAGTGCTGGACTTAGGTGTAAAACCAGCTTTTTGTATAAACATGTGGGTCAGTATCTGCTTTTGATGGCCAGATACTACCAAGGTCACCTGGAACATATTTGGTAATGCAGTAACGGATTCAATTTGAAATTTCCGATGTGTGAAGAAAGATTGATTGATTTATTTTCTATAGCTTATCAACCCTTTACAGGTTATTTAAAGCCAGAAAATATTTTAGATCATAATATTTTCTTTTTGAGATTATAATAGCTTTAGTGATACAAGTCTTAGTAATTAACCCATTGCTGGGGGAGAAGAAGTTGATTCATATCTTTCCCAAGAGTATTTATGTGTAAGTGAATATATAATGAACCCAACGGGAATTGGAACTCAGTTATCCGATTAACAATTCATTGTTCATTGATATCACCTGTACATCCAAGCTTACAGCCTCTGATATAAAGCATGCCACAGCTTACAATTACTTAAACTTTGTGATTATAACAACAAAGATGAGGACAGTAACATGAGTAAATGAGTATAAGTAGTAAAAATTCATGAAAAATTATTAGTTAAATTTTTCTTAAATTGAGACCAAAATTATTCTCTTCTGTGACTTAATTTATAATTTATAGATAAAAAAAGAGGCTGATTCCTGTTCTTGCATTTTGGCGTTACTTTAAATAAATGAATTAAATAATATCAGATCAATCTATGAGTGCTACTGGTAGCATATAACTCAGTACTACCTGATATATGGTCAGGTCATCAGTGATTAACTTAGTTCTCCCACCAGGCTTTTCTGGTCTGGATAGTAGTTTAGACACAGAAAGAGATCTGTCAAAAGACTGATTAACTCTATATAAGGTCAATGGTTATCTAGAACAATACTATAGAGCAGGTTCCATAGCTATGTATGCAGCCAGTATAGGGATGGCAAAGACTGAAGTACTAACTTCTGAATGGGAGAGTGATGGATTATGGCTCAGATTAAGACATTGGAGAGTTGAGTCTGAATTCCAGTCAAGTTCATTACACTGACTTACATGCTAATGCCCTTCAGAAAGATATGAATCCAAATCTTCTCCCCGGATATGAGTAAACTGTAGGACAGACTGGGTTCTACAGCCTTGGGTACCACCAATCTAGGAGAAGGAAACCTTTGAATTCAAATCTGTATATAACCTTGATGAAGGACATACTATGCAGCTAAACAAAGGATTATGTGCATTGATCTGATGACCTTGACTACGGTTGACTTTCTGTATCAGCAGGTCAATAACTAAACTAGTTCTCCTACCAGGTTTTTCTAGTGAGGATGATAGTTAGACAAACAACAACACCTGTCAAAAGACTTATTAACTCTATGTAAGGTCAGTGGTATCTAGAACAATGCTATAGACCAAACTCCATAGTTATGTATGCAGCCAGTATAGTGATGGCAGAGGATTACATGTCCTGGGTATGACAATAAACTACATCTGGCAGCAAGGTCTCTGATCAGGAGGTTTTGAAGAGTATGAAACAACCTCTTAATTGGTGTTGTTCCCAAGTCCACTCTGACACAGGATGGTAGCACCTGTTAGGGTCCCAGCTATGTGCAAATAGTTAACCCCCTCCAAACTAGGGTTAAAACATAATGAAAATATAAAAATAGATTTTTATAGTAAAAATATCAGCAATACATTTTTGAAAAAAATATATTACCAGCAATACATTTTACTCTTGACAAAAACTCTCTTTACAAAAATACAACAATCAAACCTGACCTACAAACTGATTTCTTACAAAGAATATTCTATTCATACAAACCTATCCTAAAAATCTTGTCAGAATTAAATAACCCTTGAAGGTGTTGATATGCTGTAAAACAATATAATCCAAACCAAACCAAACAGAGCATTACTAGACAAAGGGTTTCTTAGACTGAAGTCAAGAGCTAAGGTGATAGGTTCCCCTGATGCTAGCAACAAGCCACATTTCTGTTTCATCAGTGGCTCAGCTGAATAATGACCCTAAAATCACACCTGAATAATGACCCTACAACCACACCTGATCATGGGATCAAGGATGAGGATGATGATGATGATGATGAGATTGTGAAAAAATATGTTTAATATGTTTATTTAAAATATGTTTAGAAAAATGGTTTTTGCAAACTAGTTGTTATTTCTCAACTATACAGATTTATTTTAGCTATTTTGAATATTAATGCATATTTTAAATGTTTTGAAAATTTTTAGCAAATGTTTCAAAAACTTTTCAATTAATGTAAATTGATGTAAATTGCAGGAGAAATCTAACTGCCAATAAGCCAACATATCTCACTTTAGAGACTCAACTTTGAACTAAATTTGTTTATAGCAACAGAATCAGACTTGGGAAATCAATTTTGCTTAAAAGAAATTAATTCCTATTCAATTAATAAAGAAAATACATATTGCAATGCTGTGATATTTAGATCTTATATTTAGCATAACATGAATAAATTGTGATTTCAATAATCCATGAATTGACTTACCATTACTCACAGACTCTTGCCAAAATGGAACTCATGAATTATCAGCATTGTATGGGAAAAGTAAAAATGGATAATTACTGGAATTATAAAACCAGCAGAATTTGCAGTTAAAGAGTTTTTACCCTATAGGAATTAAATCCTATATATATAGTTTTAACCACTAAAATTCCATCAGAATGTTTGTTGGATAAACAATCATTACTAGTAGAAATATCACCAAAATACTTGTGGAAATAGTGGTAGATCTGCAAATGTGTTATTTTTGGTCCATTTAGAAAATAACAATAATTCCTTTCACCATTCCCACAAATTCAAGCAAAAGTTTTTGCGAGCAAATGAAAACCTTGTATTCAAAAAGTTCACACCTCTATGTGAAATTAGATAAAAATAGAAGCATACTGCTTCTCATGGCTCAAAAAAAATTTTAGAGGCCAGTTTTATCTACACATGCATATGCACATACACACAGTGGAAGAAGTGATAGCCCACAGCCTCTGACTAAAGTGTTGTCCATGCAGGCAATAAAAGGGATTAGTCAGCAACTGCTAACTTTTGTCTATGAACTTACAAACACATTAGGCTTACCATCATAATGTAAGTCTATACACACATTTTATTCTGCATTATGAACACTTAATTACTTTATAAAACAAACTTCACTGCAAGGAAAATTGAGCATTTTATTGTTATTGTATATTTCTCAAAAGAATATATATATAAATGTTATTTGAACTGATGTTTTGCTTCTACTTTTCCTTCAAAGAATAACCTTTTTTTTATATTTCATTTAATAGATGTTTTGTTGTTAAATGTTTGGAATTTACATTACATCAAATATTAAGAATATAGTAACTAGGCTCTGCAAATTGAAGGAGAGAGTTATCAATGATGCTAGTTTAAATTGATAATTTTTTTTCCATGTATTTTGATCCTTTTTCTTAAAGTTCAGATTTTCTTGATTTCAGATGAAAAGTTGGGATTTTTCCAACATTTTACAGTGAAATTTTTATTTTTCAAAATTATTTTTTATAATTATAATTTAGACAAATAAAAAAAAGATTGTCAGTTTAAACTGATGCCAGAATGATATGGGTAAAAGGTAAAAATAAAAAATGATTGTAAACTCATAAAGCTAAAAAAATTTTTTTAAATTCTTAAACTTAAAAAAAAACATATCAGATTAAATATAAACTTTTTTTCCTTATAAACTTTACAAGAATGTTCAAAGTTTAATTTTTTCTTATTCTGAAGATTTTTGCAACTTCACAGATAAATTCTGAGAATTGTCAAAGATTTGTTAATGTCACAGATTTAGCATTTAGGAAAGAACCATGTGCCTCATAATCAATTATAGTGTGCTCATACCATTGAGCTATACTTGCAAGTGCATCTCAGCAATGATGATGATGATGGTGATGGTGGTGGCTGAGTTTTCAGAATACAACTTTACCACTAAACTCATCCTTTCACATAGGAATGTCTATATTTTGCACCAAGAAAGCTTTCTCATTTGCAGTAAATATCTCATTGGCATCAAGAGGCTAAATTCCAGCCATAATCTCTAATAGTCAATCTTGAAATCCTTCCAGAATTCAGATCTTGGCCAACTTGTAACATTTGTCTTGGCTTTTTTTTTAGTTCTGAAAAAACAAAAAAAAAACAAACATTGGTGATTGTTGCTGCATAACTTGAAAATTGATGATATTTTTGTTTCTGCATGAAAATGGAAATTGGGATTTACAGTTTGCTAAAAATCTATATTTATTTGTGTATTAAGTGTACTGAGCAGGGTCAGAAACATGAAAAAAACATGATTTTTTTTCCTTCCATTAAAAAAAATGTCAGATTATTTCTGTTTGGAAAGTTACAAATCTAATTTCTTGATTGGCCACAAGTTTTTCATGACATAAAAAAATAATCAACCAATAAAATCAATGTCATTAATGGTATTTCAGAAATTAGATTGGCACTTGTTTGTTCAATCTTCAGTGTTTGGTAAATGGAGATTATTCTCAAATTGTACACAAGAAACCATCATAAAAATGCTAATACTAATATTGTGGCATTATCTCAACTTGTCTGGCAGGAATCTTCCCTTAATGCCCACGAGGTGGCATTGTATAAAGCAGCATAAAAGGAACAGTAAAAATCCTCTCCTACTTCTTTTTTTCTTTATTCACAAGTGAGAAGACAAATCTTGTTTCTTCTCTAAAGGGAGCTTCTTATACTCCGAGCAAACACTACATTAAAAATAAAAAAAAAACACCATGTCATCAGAGTAACATCTCCACTATAACATATGACACATAGATCTCCACCAGGGTACTATCCTTGGACCTACTTTGTTCTGAATTTTCATCAATGACCTTCCTGACCTTTCTTAAATCAGTATCTATGCTGATGACACAACTATTTACTCTTGTCTTGATGCTATCCTCCAGGAAAGTGACTCGTTGAACTTTCTCCTGGTTCATGTTCTCATATCCCATGAAGTGGAAAGATTGTATTGAATCCATTGCTAGGTCTGCTGTTAAGAAAGGTGGTTCACTGTGTTGTGTCAGAGAATTTTTCTCACCAGAATCTACCATTCATCCTTGATTTGAATATTACTGCACATATCGTCTGGTGCTCCTCCTATATATTTAGAGATTCGTAATAAAATCCAAAGAAGAATCAGTAATATTATTGGTCAATGTAATGTAGCTTCTCTGTGTCTTTTCTATAAGTATTTTCATTCATGGTAATTATTCAAATGATCATGTTACTTTGGTACCGAGACTTTATAAATTTAAGCACATTAGATTGGTGGCAAAGTTGCATCAATTCACAGTTGAATTGACTAAATGTAACTGTAAGTTCTATGTTAACAGTTTTTTTTCTAAAAATTGGAATTCTCTTCTGGTTTCATGCTTTCCATGCAACTTTGATCTTCCAAAATTTAAATGCAGTGTCAATCGTTATCTTCTATTGTTTTTGACTCCTTAATGATGTTTCTCTTTTTTCTTATTGTTTTACACATGGAAATCAACTGTGTCTTAGTGGCTTTAGTGCCTTGCTTGGGATGAAATGAAAAAAAGAAATATATATATATATATATATATATATATATATATATATATATATATATATATATGTGTGTGTGTGTGTGTGTATCATTCACAGATGGTACTGTTTCACTGTATCACAGCTCCTCAGTGCGACTAGACATCTGAATACCACAAACCTGGATTGAAACCCAAATGACCAGTTGGAGTTTCTACCACTGAGCTATCATCATTCAACAGAGAGAAACAACTAAATCTAACATATTGTTTTTATGAATGTAAAAAAATTTCAATCAGCTGGAGTGCTCCAATTCATTTTACTGAAGAGCTTTGCATTAACACAGGTGGCTGTTGTTTATAGAATTAGCTTATCACTCAACAGTGCTCAATTGAAATATATTTTCAAGAGCTAAATATATATATATATATATATCCTTCCAACATGAGAAAATATTACTCTCTTCAAAAACTGGTCATCCCCACAACAAACTGGTAAGCTAATGCCATTGCAATCTTAATTTATTTTATTATTCTGTTGTTGTTTTGCTTCTATTATTATTTTGACAGAATGTCTTCACACAATAAATCCTTTCAATTTTTGTAAAAGAAATAAATAAATGTCGAATTCAATTTGAAATTGTTGTAATTTTCTACCGAATTGTATTAGGGATTCACAGTTGATCTAAACAGGCCTACACCTGAATATTAGCTTTGGTTTCCCTTGTAAGAGTTAGCTTAATTTTAGGTTTTATAATGTAGAATATCCAATCAGTATATAGAACTAAACCATAAAAACAATGTTCATAAAAGAATAGTCTTTGTATTTATTTATTCATTTATTTTAATGAAGAATCAATTTACCCAACAACTTAACAAGACCTCATATGACAATTTGCCATCTCTTGAACACGCGAAATCCAATTCTCTCTAAAGAAAAAGCTACAAGCACATCACTCTTATAATAAACTGGTAGACTAATATCATTAAAATCTTACTTTATTTGACTATCATGTTTTCATTTTGTTTGACTTATTTTGAGAGAATGTAAACCTTATGTCTTGTAAAGGAAATAATTGAATGTTGAATTCATTTATTTTGATATTGTACAATTCAATAATCTGCATTTCTCAGGCTCTGCCTAAAATATTTCAACAGATGCTGTGTCTGGTGTATAGAATTTGTTAACAAAACTGTTTCAAGGTGAAATTTTTTGCTTAATTGTATATAAAGAACATTTGAATATAAATCAGCAACAGTTCTCCAAGACAAAAGTAGATTTAAAAGTCAGGCAAGATTTTTTTTTAATTTTTAATGATGAAATCAATCTTAATAAAGAAGATTAAACAAGCATCTTTTTCGGAGATTAATTACCATATCTGAAGGCATTTACTTGGAAAACTGTAATCTATGGAATCTTAGAAAATGATGCTTACCAAAAGCACATTATACACTAAAAGCTGTTTTTCTTGAATCTTATTGACTAAAAAGAGAAAAGAAATGTCATCTCACTTGTGTCTAGTGACTGATCTACTATGAAACTTGTCACAACTTGGTAAGGGGTCTGTAATAACAATGGCAACACAGTTTAGTCTAGTGGCTCTGGTCTGCAGAAGTGATGCACATACTTTTTATTTACAAATACACAATATGGCTGACACGGTTCTTCCATGTCTGAACAAAAGCTGAAATGGTACTTCCATTTCCTTTGTACTCAGTTGCAATAAAACAAATGAAGCATAAGCTTCAGAGCCCCTAATATCAGAGGGACTCCTGAAGCAACTTTTTAATGAGTGAATTTTTTGATAAAATCAATGTTTTTTTTTTAAAAGTATTTGTTATTAAAATAAGACCATTTTAGTGATAGAATCATAATGAGCCAATGAGTTGAAGTAACTTAGAATATATACTAATATGTATTTCATATGGCACCAAAATTCCCCTGTAATTAGTGAAATTTCAAACTTTTCTTGCAGGTTTGCAACACCTTAAACCCCAGCTTGTTGGAATCCCCAGAATCTGTTCAAAGCCTACATTTTGGCAGTTGGATCTTTGATTCTATTGTTTCTGGTTGTTAATGACCCAAGCTGCCTCCATATCTATTCAAGCTTCATGAAATAAACATGAGGAAAACATTTTATCATGATAAACTTATTCAAGGAACCAAATGCATTGACATAAAAAAATTTTTCCTTGTCTCTCTTCTTTTCTATATTGAGATGAGGGTTGATCAATAAGTGCATAATTTAACATACAGTTACTTGAATTTTGATGTATGTGATTAATAAGGATTTTTAGGTTAAGTGCATTAACAAATCATGTTGAAAATTAGATACTTGCTGCATGAAATAATCATGTGGCTACTGATTAATTGATTTAATTACATGCAAAGATGACCTCTTATTGAACAAAGTATCTTTTATAGAATAAGAGATTTTTAGAACTCACAAAGCATTGAAATTGTTTGCTTTGTTTGCATGGCTGGCAAAAATTAACCTCCAGTTCACTTGAGAGAAATAATCAAATCCTCCTTGAGTCAGAAATATCATACCACTGTGAGAACTAAGGTAATGAGACAAGTTTGCTCATATATTAAGACAAAAAGACCCAATGGAGATTGATACAGGTTACTCAGGTTGCATCAGCATCTCCTACCCCCACAAAATATTTTAGAACACCTGGATAATGTACATATTTTTGATAATTTTTTTTTTTTTACATGAATAATAAAGAAAATGTCAGAAACTTTTGTACACACCTAATAAAATGGAAGTTTGATTAGTTTGTTTTTTATGGCTTGTCAACCCACTGCAGGTTATTATTTATTTTAGATTGTAAGAATTTGTGTAGATAATAATGATTTACAGATACAATCCTACTAATTAACCCATAGCTGGTGGGAAAAGTGGATTAATAACTTAATAACCAAGGATATTTATACACAAATGAATATAATGAATTTGAATGAAATTATAACTCGGCTCTGATTTTAAGAAAGCAAGGAAATAAAGCCATGAGAACACAAGAGGTTAAGAAGCAAATAATCACTTTAAAACATTTTGATGGGAATTGTAAAGTAACTTGTTTTAAAATTTTAAGCATCTGCTGGTTGCATTTCTTTTTTAATAAAAAAATAGTTTTTCATTGTTCCAAATTAGTTTATGCAAGTACTTATATATATATATATATATATATATATATATATATATGTATTATACTCACTGAAACAAATCAATGTCTCAGAAACAAACATGAACAATTACATCAAACACATAAAAATGGAAAACAGTCTTTTTTCCAAAGTTCAGTAGCATGCCAAATATTTATTTCTTCCTTTTTTTTCTTTCTTTTTCTTTTATCACTCTCCCTCCCACCCTCTCTCTCTTTATATATATATATATATATATATATATACATATAGATATGAATAATCTATTTGTATACAATAGTAAATAATCTAAAACCTAAATCTTCATCTGAACAGATAAATAAATCTTCTGTAATTCTAATACCAATAAAATGGCTCTAAGAAAGTTTTTATTGGAATCCATTAATGTATTTTTTAAATGTCCTTTTTTTTCTTTAAATCAAAGAGAAACTCCCAATGTTTCTGCATTCAAAATTCTTTTTTCTTGTATTTCCATTATTTTTCATCTTCCCTTCTTCAATCTTATCACTAAACTTTTATCACAGGAACTACTTTCCATACATTGTATGTCAAAAATTTTTATTGCTAACATTATTATTATTTTGTATTACCATACATGTATACAGTGACCTAAAAATGTACACCTTCAACAAAATGTCAACCCTTTTAAATCAGGCTACATCACCTCTTCCAGATTGTCAAGTTGAAATGTCTGTAGCTGACAATCAATCATAAAATGTAAACGCTACTTTCAGTTGCATCAGTCATTTGAACATACAACCATAAAATGTTTATTTTTCTATCTAAAATGAATCAGCTCATATATTATAAAAATAATTATCAATTGCTGACCTCCCATTTTAAATTTCTCTTCTAAGAAACCCTATAGGATATAAACCTTATTCCCAACACTATTACACACCCACATACACACTGGTATTAAAACAGACCTAAACTTTATTTTCTACCCAACAATATTAATGTGAAAAGCTAGGAGTCCGTAGACTTGAATGTTATTTCTATAGAAAGACATTTAACTTCTGATATCTTTCTGATGCCTTAAACTTGATCCCTGTCCTTCTTTTTATCCTTTTCCCAAATGCACCTTTTTATTCTCTCCCTCACTCTCTGTAACCCCTTGTGTGCTATGGTGGCACTCCTGCCTTGCTTGGGTGATTTGCATAAAAAAAAGTATTCCTGTTAGAATGAACAAATCCTGACACTTCACTGTTCTACACTTGATTTCATTTAAAAAGGAAAAGAAAGGTTAGTTTTTTTTTTTTTTTTGATGGACAGCCTATTTGCACAAAGACACATAAGGAATAAAAAAAATCAAATGGAACATTCAGTCGGTTATATGCCATGTGTGATGCGTGCTTAGGCGATCATGTATCTTTTGATACATGACCGATGAGGCAGATTTTTTCCCACAGTAGGTTGCCATTTCTTTCTGCGGTAGACCAGTTACCATCCAAGGCTATAGAAGCCAGTCTGTCCCGCTATTTACTGATAGCTGGGAAGAGAAGAAGAGGATTCATACCTTTCCTAAGGGTATTAGCAAGTAAGTGAATGTAATGGATTCGACTGGAATTCGAACTTGGCTCTCCGATTCCTCAATCTGAGCCGCTATCAATTACTCTACTGTGGAACATTACAAGTAAATATTTTGGGTCTGATTTTCTTTTGAAGAAGAAAAGAACTTTTCTTTCTTTCTTTATTGCCATAATAATTTGTATCACATTGTAAAACAAAGAAAGAATCAACATTTATGAACATTTAAAAAGAAGTTGTCTTTTTGGCAACATTTGTACTTTTAGGTTTGTATTTAAAGTTTTTCTTTTTGTCCATTTCTTCTCTATGCATTTTGTAAGGCAATTTCACTAGTGACAAATTATTGTTTGCTTCAGTACAAGGCTAACATTTATTCAATTTTCTACTTTATATTTGTGACAGAGATATTTTTTATCAGGTAAGGCTGAGAATACCATGGATAGAGTATATGAGTAACAAGGAAGATTAATTGATTGACTGATATGTTTTCTACAGCTTATCAACCATTTACAGGTTATTTAAAGCCAATAAATATTTTTAGACTGTAAGAATTTTTCTGAGATAATAATGGTTTAGGGATACAAATCTTACTAATTAATCCATAGCTGGGAAGAGAAGAGCTGGATTCATAACTTTCACAATTGTATTTGCACATAAGTGAATATAACAAACCCAACAGGAATGAGAACTCAGCTCTCTGATTAACAATTCCAAGCCATTATCCATTACACCACCTGCACATCCAATCTTAAAGCACATAGTATTCCCTAACAGTCAGCCACGTAGGTACCAGGCTCAACATTGCTTAACTTCTGTGATCATGCAGGGAACCTGTGTTTCAAAAAGATGCTTTGTAATAAACTTACCAGATCTTTTTTTGTCTCTTTGCATCTATCCATCTGTTTTATCGTTTATTGCGTTGTATATAATTCACAGATTGTATCGGTTGCAGTCTATTCACTCTTAATTCAACTTTGGATCTATTGATAAAAAAAAAACAATATTTTTCCCTAAAGGAAAATTTCTAAAGGATTTCTCTTCCTTGTAAAATTCTTTCAAACATAAACGTTGCGATTGTTCCAAATGACAAAAAGTAAATAAAATTAATCAATAGATATTTCTTTTAAACGTGAACTGCTTTTGTGATCTTTTGCTGAAGCTGTTGACAATAAAATTATGAATTTCAAGAGAAATATTTCAGTTTTGCAAAAGGAAAATTTGTGAGATCTAAATCTGAGCTTTTTTTATTTAAATGTTAGATTGGAAATTTGATTTTGATGGAAATGTGGGAAATTTCACGGGTTCAATAAGTTTAGTTATGTATGGTGACACATTTTACTCAAGTTATTTAATTTATTTTTGAAGGTCAGGGAACATCATTCTTCAAAGTATCAAGTTTTTAAATAGGTGAATCAGCAGGCACACACACAGAGAGAGACACACACACACAGAGAGAGACACACACACACAGAGACACACACATATATATAAATATAAAAGATTGTGTTCAAGCATGAAACAGACTGTCGCCACTCAGTGTTGAACACAGTGTCCACTTTTATATTTAAATATCTCTTCCATTGAGTACTTTAACCCATATATATATATATATATATATATGTATATATATTTATATATATATATATATATATATATATATATATATATATATATATATGTGTGTGTGTGTGTGTGTGTGTGAGTGTGTGTGTGTGTATGTATGTGATGGGATATATATATATGGTGGACTGTTCCGTCATATTCGATCTATGAGGGTCAAGTAGCTCAGTTCCTAGGAACCGACAGCCTAGAAACCAGCACATATGTTTTGATTATAGTGGTGAAGGCTTTGTGCAGAACCAACCACACTTTTAGTAGGAATGAATACAGTGATGCACTACATGCCACAAGGTCCCCAAGCGACCCTCAGAGTTGTCCTTCTCCTAGACCAGTTGACATCCAAGACAATAGAACACATGCTGTCCTGCAATTTGCCCACAGCTGGAGGGAGAAGTGGATTAATAGCCTTCCCAAAGGTATAAGCATGTAAGTGAATGTAATGGATTATATATATATATATATATATATATATATATATATATATATATATATACTCAGTGCCTGAAGATTGCATTTAGCATGAAACTTCGAGTGGTGCAAATGGTGTGAGATAATATGTATTAGATTGGTTTTTGACGTATTTTTTAACGTCAAAAACCGACATTATTTTTGCACCAACCTAATATATTTATTAATATATATATATACTTCCTAGCTCTATTATATAACATCAACCACTGTTCCAATAACACCAAGCACTTTATGTGCAATGAATATATTTACCTATATATATATATATATATATATATATATATATATATATATATAGGTAAATATATTAATTGCACACACACACACACACACACACATATATATATATATATATATATATATATATATATATATGTATATATATATATATATATATATATATATATAGGTAAATATATTATTAGGTTGGTGCAAAAATAATATCATTTTTTGACGTATTTTCTAACGCCAAAAAACGATATTATTTTTGCACCAACCTAATAATTGCACACACACACACACACATATATATATATATATATATATATGCATACACATGGTGTGATGAGTAAATTGTCACCATTTTACATTTTTAATTTCAAGCATGTACATTGTTTGTATTTGATTTTGTCAACTGCACTATATAATAGGGTCAGTTAGGCACTATCTGTGAGAAAAAGAGCATCATGATGCAATTCACTCCTCCAGAAATTTGGAAATGACATACTGGGCTGCTTACCATTTGCACAGGAAGCTCCAATACAAACATTTCAGAGTATTTGGGGATCAAACTGAAGAGAGTGCAGAGGATTTGGGAAGAGTTGGATGAATCTAATGATGATTACAAAGGTGTTAGGAGTTATCACAAGTGATGGTGATATTATGTCTCTATTCATCTTCTCACAGGGCCTCAGTCTCAACATGGAGGCCTACATTAAGTGCCTTGAGGAATTAGTGCTACCCTAGGTCAAGAGGGTGACTGCTGGAAGACCCTATATCTGTCAACAGGACTCTGCACCATGTCACACAAGCAGGAGAACCCAGTCATGGTTGTTAGACAATTTCTATGACCATATCACAACTTACATCTGGCCATCTAACTCCCCAGACTGCAACCCCCTTGATTATTATGTGTTGGCTGCAGATGAGTGAGAGACCTACAAAACACTTTGTAACACTGAGGATGAACTGAAGGCAAGGATTATGGCAGCATTCACCAACTTAAACAAGGAGACCATTCAGAAGAGTTGCAGGAGATTCTGAAGTCTGGAGGCAGTGGTTGAAGCCAATTGCAATTTTATTGAATAAATTTACTAAAGAGTAAAGAGTATTTTAAGACATTTTTGTGTAAGTTTGGTTAATATATCTGTTAAAATAAGATGTCAATATTACTTTCATTTTTGCATAATTTAGACGACAATTTATCCATCGCACCCACTATATGGCTATTAACTCATTTTTGAACAAGATTCTGTTTTGCTAATTTATTAATTCCTATTAAAACAATGAAAAAAAATGAATAATAATTTAGCTGGCAAGGACCTGGGATATCTATGATTTTTTAACTGAGAGAGATTTGTATATACATTGACAGAACAGATAAAATTACCCGTAGAATTGTTGTTATGAACCAAAACTGGAGGTTGGGTGGTGGTAGCCTGATGGATTTTAATGTTCAGTTTTATCACATTCCAAGCATGTGCAATTATTTTCAATAAATTCTGGGTTGATTGTCATATGATTGCATGTGGGAAATTAAGCCATCTGGCTAGTCAAAAATTAAAAATAATGGGTGACAATGCTTGATGTAATAAAAATGGTGAAAGTAAATAGTAGTTGAAAATGAATAATAATTGAAAGTAAATACTAGTGAAAGTAAATACTAGTGAATAATAACGGTTGACAATGTTTCATTAAATAAAACGTGAAAATGAAAGTAAATACTTCATCTAATAAAAAATGAAGATGAAATTAAAAGTAAATATTAATCAAAAATTAATAATAATTGTTGACTTCTACGACTAATCAGTCAGTTATGTGCCATGCATGACACATGTTTAGGCAATCATGTAGATTTCATTACATAACTGATAAGGCAGATTTTTTCCCACAGTAGGTTGCCATTTCTTTCTGCAGCAGACCAGTTGCCTTCCAAGTCTATAGAATCCAGTCTGTCTTACTATTTACACATAGCTGGGGGGATGTAATGGACTCAACTGGAATTTGAACTTGGATCTCTGATTCCGCAATCCAAGCTGCTATCCATTACTCCACTGTGCCTCCCTCATGAAGGGAAACTGCAGTCAACACACCAGTTGAATTAACTTGTAAGCAAAAAGAACTCAATTGCATTGCAGAAGTCAAAATCTAACCTATAAACAAATCTAAAACTACTCATGGCACCACATTTATTTTTATACAACTAATACTACAAATGTAAAAAGTTAATTCAACTGGTGTGTTGACTGCAGTTTCCCTTTGGCAAAAGTGACAGGAGTTCAAATCGCACTAGGAGCATATCCTTTATTTCTGAATCTGTAATTGTCTTTCCTCAAAATGATAACCTAAGCAAAGTTAAAAATAAATATTTTCAAAGTAATTATAATGATATCTGTTAATCTTATAAATATGGTTAGGTTTTAATTCCATGAAAGTTTATACCCTTTAAAATACTTTTGAAGTTTTATAATATCATTGTGTTTGTTTCAGTTTGGTGTTTCAGTTATAAATTCTAATTGCGTCCAATAATTTGTATGCATCACAAACACGAGATCGCAGTGTGCTGCAAATGATAAATGCTAATGATAGCTCTTTGCTCAAACTGGGGATCAATAATGCTTCATGTCATCAATGTTCTGAAATAATAGATGTAGATTTCAGACATCAGAGAAATCTATTTCAAGTCAATAACAGTCAATGACAATATCATCAGTTTTCTATGTGTTATACAATACATGTGCTATGCTGTATACGAGCATGGCTGTAATTGTGAACAATAAAAGATCTCTGAATTGTAGAAAGGAGAGACATTTTACAATATATGGATATGGAGGAACATGACTTGGATGAGTTTTAGCTTATGTTAGATTTACAAAATGAGTTATTTATACAACTCATCATACTGCTATGAAAAATATATTAGTGATATACATATTACATATACAGGTTATGATAGGTAAATTGTCACCATTTTTATTTTTAATTTTGTGCTTCATTAGTTTTTGATTTTGTCAACTGCAGTATAGTAAGGTCAGTTGGCACCATCTATGAGAAAAAAAACACCATGATGTTATTCACTCTGCCAGGAATTTGGAAATGGCATGCTTGGAATTCACACCAGAAGCTTCAATAGAAACATTTCAGAGTGTTTGGGTATCAATCTGAGGACAGTGTAGAGAATTCAGAAAGAGTTAGATGAGTAATGGTGATTACAAAGGGATAGAAGCTCGGAAGACATGCTTTGATCATTTTAATAAGAAAAGAACTCCAGAATTTGTTGATGAGGCCTACATCAAGAGCTTTGAGGAGGTAGTGCTGCCCTGGATGAATAGGGTAGCTGCTGGGAGACCCTATATCTGGCAACAGGACTCTGCACCATGTCACACAAGCAGGAGAACCCAGTCATGGTTGTCAGACAATTTCTGCGACCACATCACAACTTACATCTGGCCACCTAACTCCCCAGACTGCAACCCCCTTGATTAAATGTGTGGGGCGCAGTTGAGCGAAAGACCAACAAGACTCTTTGTGATACCGAAGATGAACTGAAGGCAAGGGTTATGGCAGTATTCACCAACTTAAATAAGGAGACCATTCAGAAGAGTTGCAGGAGATTCCAAAGTCTTCTGGAGGCTGTGGTTGAAACCAATGGCGATTTTATTGAAGAAATTTACTATTTCATATTTCAAGATAACCTTGTGTAATTTTGGTAAATATATTTGTTAAAATGATATGTCAGTGTTATTCTTATTTTTGCATAATTTAGATGACAATTACACTCTGTATATATACATTATGTCATCACTCTCAAGTGCTACTGGTACCATTTAAACCAATGCTATTTGCCACATGGTCAGATTATTTGTGATTAAACCAGTTCTCTCTCACTGGTCTTATGAGTTTGCAGGGTGGCTCAAAACACAGCAGGATTAAAAACAAAACCTGTGGATGAACTTAGGCCATCGAAGTAGACTAGGCCCCATATCTGTGTATGCAGTCAATGCAGTGAGCACAGAGTATCACTCATTGGAAAGCTTCCTAGACTGAAGTCAACAGCTGGGGTAGAGAGTTCCATGACTATAGCAAATCTTCAAATTGGAGGACGTTGGCTGTGGTTTGATCTGGAGAGGGATGGGCACTGTCAAATCTATTTGGCTTGACCCACTTCATAAAATGTAACCATTAGCATGTTTTTTAGAAACCTTTCCACATTTATTGGAATCCATTCTGTCTTTATGTAGGCAACAGATCTTCATTAATAAAAGAGCATTCATTTTACAGGTCTTGTTCAAGAGAATGCACATCTGGATTAAATAATTTTCTCTAAATGTTTCAGATATAATGTCCCTGACAATCTTTATGGTCATTCTCAAGATCTGAGCCCCAAAACAATGGCTACTAGCCATTTTTTAATTTTTTTTTATTTGATACACAAAAGTAGAAAGTGGATTAAGTTAAGGAAGTATTTATTCCTCAGATCTTTTATAAAAGGTTCTCACATTCTCTATGCATGATCCTGTTGGATTGAATTGAGAAACATCATTGACTGAGGATCTATGCATGGAGATGTGGGTGGTATGGCATAGATCTCATTGCGTACAACTCTTAGGACTATCACAGGCAATGGAAATTTGTTTATGTCTCATTGTGAGGTCTGTAGGGGTCACAGCAGGGCCAACTGTTGTTTCTCCCATTTATCTCTGAATCACTGTGCATGGTGACTAGAGCCCCAACCCTGACATGTTTTTTACTTCCTGTGACAGATTAGAAGATGGTGTATTAATGATGTCAATAATCTGAAAGAGAAATAAAAATATAAAAATTTGGCACTGCCTGTGTTACTTTAATGTTCGATCATTTTCTATTTATGCTGAACTGAATGTGTGTTTTTAAATAGGAGGCACATTCGGTAAGTATGCATGCAGGATGCTGGGAATTTTTAATTTTATTTTTTTTATATATAATCTAGCTGATTTAATTTAGATTCATTTTCTTTTTGTTTCCATCACTTTTGTTATTAGATATTCCACACTGTGATAATAGACGTTCTGCAAGAAATGGTGAAATGTCGTAAGTGCTGAGCTGCAAATTTAATGTGGATGACTGTGATCAAGGTATTCTCAAACCAACATAACAAATGAAAAACATTACACAAAATCTTTTTTTCACTTTGTCATACAATATTTTTCTTGATGTAAAATTATATATATATATATATATATATATATATATATATGTGTGTGTGTGTGTGTGTTTGTGTGTGTGTGTGTGTGTGTGTGTGTATGAAAGATATGATTCTCTATCTGGATTTTATTGGCTTAAGAGTATAAAATGTTTTATGATCAAAAACCAATTGCTATGAAAAAAATTCAGTTTAATATCATTCCACAAATCAAATTTAATGTAAAATGTCAGTTTTTTTACCAGTATAAAAAAAATTAAAGACAGATTCTTTTTTATTAAACTTTTATTTTGTTTTTGTTTACATTTTCTTTCCTCTTGCAATAAATTTTTAAATATGTAACATTTTATGATAAAAGCTTTTGGTTCTTGAATAAATTGCCAAATTCTTCAAAAGAACTTTTACTGACAATTTAGAAGCTTGTCATTTTCTTACAGTTTGTATCATTTGTATTTTCTCTTGTTCTTCAGTGCAGCTGACTGCATTTCCAAATTCAGCATAGAAAATTAAAAACAGATTCCAGTCTTGAAGGAGACAATTATTTCTTCCAGATTAATTCCCTTCACATACATTTGCAATCAAATAATAATAATGAAACTAATATTGGCAGCATATCTATCTATCTATCTATCTATCTATCTATCTATCTATCTATCTATCTATCTAAATAATGACTTTCCTAATTACATCATTGATGAACGAATTAGAGGAGCCATTAGAAATATTAACATAATTCAAAAGGAATATAATACTTCCTCAAATAACCCTAAACATAGCAACCTACTATATCGTAATCAAATATATTTTAATTACAAACAAAATAAAAAGTCCTAAAAATCTCATAAGTACTAATATAATTCTCCACTGATTATTTCAACCAATGACAAATATGTTAGTCTTATTCAACCCTGGTGTATAGACTGTGTTCATGTTAGAATTGGAACACAGCCTGTACATTGGGGTTGAATAAGACTAACCTACTTCTCATTGATTGAAATAGATGAGGTAATTTTGGATTTTGTTGTTTAATTAATATATATATATATATGTGTGTGTGTGTGTGTGTGTGTGTCTGTGTGTGTTAATAATAAATATACATTTTGTTCCTTACCTTTTGAGAAAAAAGTTGAACAAAGTGTATATAATTAAAGAAGTAAAACTAAAAATAAATTTTATGTACCACCAAAATGAATGATTTATTTTGAAATGAAAGCAAAAAATCACTACCCCCATTTTGTTAAAATCAGGACATTATCAAATTCAAACAAAATTTTCATTATTCATTCATTAATGAATGAATTGTACACTGAAAGTTTATTTTATTAAAAACTTTTGTAGGACTGCTTTGGGGATCAGTTCCACCCCACCTCCTTTTTGATATTCTTATGTGTATCTTTAAATTTGGGGGACTGTTTGTGAATTATTATTTTACAGTTATATAAAGAAAAATCCTTGAAGTGGTTATTACAGTAAAATTTATGTCATATCAATTATGAACATGCTGAAAATTCATCCTAAATTTTAGCAAAAATAATTCAATAGATTTTTTTTTTTTTGAGCTGTGGTGCTTAAGTAATTTAATAAAACTATTTTCTTTCATATCAAGTAGAAAAAAAGCTACATTTAATATCAATTTAAAAAATAATTTCTTTCATTATTCAGTGTGATTTTGAAATTCTTCCCTTTGCTGTTTATAACAATAGTTTGTTTTTTATTAAATAAAGACATGTTTGAAGAATGTAAAAATGTAAAATTTAATGCCATTTTTAAGTGTGAACCTTTTTGTAAAAGAATTTAAAAATTTTCCTTTTAGCAACTGTTAGAATATTTTTTTGTATGGATGTTCAAAAAGAAAATTGTTTTGAATTATTACCTTTGACTGACTACAGTTCCCAATCAGGATAGTAATATAATATATGTTAATTCAATAACACTTAAATTCATATTGATTAAAAAGATCTCATTTAATGCAATTAAATATTTTATAACATAGGCAAGAAAATAACTAAAAAATAAAAGCAATAAATTAACTCAAGGTAACATTTTGCTAGTTTTTAACTATTTTCTTTTTTATACTTCTAATGTAGAATAAAAAAATTAAATTATTCATTTTTCTACATTTCATAAAAGCATATAGTATAAAAAATTATATTATTAAATTACTGCTTATATCAGGTTAAAGATAACTTATTTTTAAACATAATTATCAATTTTTTTTATTATTTTACTGCAGGTATTCCATATTTCTTTCATATTTAAAATACTTTTCTGGTGCTACTATTGTTGACTTGCTACCATACCTAAATAAATGTAATTACATTATATTTTAAGCAAAATCCAATTAATTAACCCTTAAATTAACTAATTTACTTTGAAAGTCATTTCTAGGACAAGAATTGGATTTTAAGATTTAAAAATTTTTTGTTTACATTTTTGTCTACAACAGCAGTTTTAAAAATGCCTAAAAACTTTATTTACATAAGGAAATTTATTTTTCTTTCAATACAGATCAGCTTTAGGCTATTATCTTTAAAATAAAATCAAAATTTAACTTCAAAGAAGATTTATGATTTAAATTATTTAAAAGTTGTTTTTGTATCAGTAGCAGTACCTAGTAAAATGCATTAACAAAATTAATTTTTTTTACCTGAAGCCTGCCAGCATTACAATATAAATATATTTATAGAATTTATAGTCATTTTTTGAAAGGATTTTATATCCAACATTATTTCTTATTACTATAAGCACTATTAATGTTTATAGTTTAAATGAATTGAACATGCACTGGTTTGCCATAATCATAGTATATTTCTAAATAAAATGTTCCAGTAATGAATTGAGTTGGCTGACTGCAAATAGCTAAAAATACTAAGTGATATGGGAGGGGGTCCTAATAAATCATAATGGGAGGTTGGAAAAAAAAGTCTAAAACTTAACAAGTGGTGGGGGATTTTTATTTGAAACCCAAGAGTATATTTTACCTTAGATGCTTATTGATGAAGTATGCAAACACGACAGCAAACAGGTTTCCGCCCACTCAGTAGGAGAATTGCTCTTTTTCATGTGAAACACCATTATTTATCTTTTATCTTGGGGATAATTAATTTCCAAAGACAGAGAGGATGACACCGTTACCTATCACCTGTTTCTACGCAAGTAGGCGTTAATTTTCATAGTCATAGTTTCTACTTTCCACTTGGATTTTGTGCACTTTACTGAATATGTCTGAAGGAAAAATACAAAACATTCAAAGCAAACTATTCAAGTACAACAAAAGAAACTGACATCTTCAAAAACCAAAATAAAATTCAAGAAGATCCTCTCAAAAATAAAGGTGTATGTGTGCAGGAGAAGTGGTGTTTAAATCATGTTAAAAGAGTGAAGATGAACTCTATGAACCAGGATCAAGATGCCATACAACTGAAGAAAAGGTCACTTTGAAAGGTTTTTATGTCATTTTGTAGGCTCAAATCGGCTCTGGTTTTTATTTTGCTTTTTAGGCAAAAGTGGGTGCTTGTTGTATCTCATGTTTTCGAGATAACAGAGGGAAATAAATAAGGAAGACAAACTCATAGGTAAGTAATGAAATAAAAGGTGTACACTTAGCAATTGCCTCCTGCTAACTCTGCTCAGCTCAGCTTATTTATATAACTGGACGATTCCATTCCTATATGACAGTGATATTGGGTGGAAATTCTGGATTGTATTGCTTGTTTTTTTTTTCCTACAAAAATGGAAGCTATGTGTGAAGCCTATGCGTAGTTGATGGAATTTTAGTTCAGCCTTGGGTTTTGGAATGTTCACATCCGGCCAATGGTGGAAATTAGTGTAACATGAATCAGAAGATCTAATTTTAGGAAAAATGTAACAATATCGAAAAAGTCATCAATTGCAGTTTGCAGTAGATCATCAGTTGCAAACTTTTTGTCATTCAAGAAAGTCTGCATTCCCCAGAATGGATGATAATCTGTTGGTGGGTGATGGAGAATATCCTAATGCAACTCCAGAAATTTTTCACAGATGAGCTTTGCAATGTGTGGTCGGTTTTTATCATGAAGGAACACGGCATCAGTCAATTCTGGACATTTTTGTAAAATTTTGTCAACCAAACATCGCTGTCGTTGACAGCAGAATTGGATATTTATGGACTGATTGCATTCTTGCATTTCCCAGTGAACCACGCCCTTCACATCTCACTAGACACAAACAAACCATGAGCTTCTTTTCATGCAGGTCGGGCTTTGTTTGCGGTTGTGCAATTACACCCTTATCTGTCTTGCTTCTTTTGCATATCATTTTTCGAGTGCAGACACCATTTTTCACCTTCAGTAACCACTTTGTTCAGTCAATTACAATGCCATTTCTTTAGGGTCCATGCGCCATCGAAGTCAGTCAGTTTACGTGGGACCCACACGTTCAATTTGCTGACTTTGCTCATTTCCTCCAAGTGATGAAAAAATAGCTATATGGCAGATGATAAACTTCTCAACTAATTCGACTGATGCCAGGAGTGGATCAACTTTGACACAGTTGTTGTTCATGAAAGAATATCATTTGCTAGACCATTTTTAAGAACCTCTGAATGGTGAAAATAACCAAGCAAAATATATTGCACTTATAAATGAATAAATATATAAATCAACAAACAAGCATATATATATATATATATATATATATTTTCAAACTCATTATTTATATCTGATCCTCTCATAAAAATATGAAACTTATATATGTATTCAATATATATATGTGTGTGTGTGTGTGTGTGTGAGTGCGTGTGTATGTGTATCATACTAAAGTCGGGTGTATAAGTAACGAGGAAGTTTTAAGAAAAACACAAAAAGGACACTTGTACTCAGAATCAGAAAGAGAAATCTGAAATTTCATGGACATTTTAAGAGGAAGGAAGGCTTGGAGAATTAAGGTAAAAGAGTTTGTGTGAATTGATGACAGAACGGGGAGTAAAAGAGAAACATTACTAAGAGTTGCATTGGATAGGAGATTGTGGAGAGTCATGGTCGCCTGAAAGGATACATCACATAGTAGAGACTACAGTACACTAAACATTTTTTTTGTTTTGATTTGTTTCGCTTGTATTTATTTTTTGAAATGAGTTCTATAAATTGTTTGCATATGAAATTAAAATTATATAAAAGTTTTAGAAGTTTATGTTTCGAAAAAAAAAAGGAAAAGAATTGAAAACAAAAATAAAGACGGAAAATGAAGTTTTTAAGTCTTGAGCGATAATGACGAGGAAACACACGTGTTATATTCAACAAAACAAGATAAGGAATTTATTTACAAGTTTACACATTTGAAGTTGTCAGTAGTTTGTTTTATGAAAAGGAATCAAATATTTAGATGTTTGTAGTTTCAATGAATTGTCAAGAAGAGAAAATGTTCAGATTAAATCATCGGACAGAAATATTCCAAAATGTTTACAACAAATTGAGATCGATCATTTGTTACATAAAAGTTATATTGTTGTATTCAACATGAATGAAAAGATATATTTTAAGGTTCTTATCTTTGGAATTGAATAGAGTTCTTTGAAATTGCCCTGCTCTCATTAGACGTTGATATATCAGCGTATAATTTGACACCGGCGTTATTCAGACTTGATTCAACTTTCTCTGCCTATTTATATCAAAAAGTGATTTCACATCGGCTCGTTACTTTTTTCTCAGTTTGTAAGCCGCTTTCGTTTCCATTGGTCAAAATAAATTTTCACATAGGCTCGTTAAACTTGGTATTTTCTTCTGTCTGGAGCCAATCCTTTTTTCCATTGATCAAAATAAATTTTCGCATAGGTTTGCGAATTTAAAAACAGTAAAGAAAAGATAGTTATTTTTATTTCGTATTCACCACAGTTTTTTTTAATTATTTTGAAAAGGGCAATTTGGTTTATTTTCTTTTACGGCATATCAACTTCAATGGGTTATTTAATGCCGACAAGATTTTTATGTTAGGATCGTATGAATAGAATGTGTTCTTTGTAGATCAGATTTCATTGACGAATTTTTGAAAATGGGGGTTTCGTCGATAGTAAATGTATTGCTGGTAATATTTTTTTTCAAAAATATATTGCTGTTTTTTACTATAAAATCTATTTTTATAATTTCATATTGTTTTGACCTCAGTTTGGTGGGGGTAACTATTTACTCTAACAGGTTCTACTACCCCAGATCAGAGTGGACCTGGATACAACAGCAATTAAAAGGTGCTTCTTAAAAACCTCCCGCTCAGAGGCCTTGATGATGGATATAGTTTATCATCATTCCCAGGACAATTAATGTCAATAATCATATTTTAGATAAATGATACCGCTCAGTTCAGTAACATCGATTGAGACCAAGCCGACAATTTCGTCTTTTGTTTGTTTAGTTCTCAATTTCATTCAAAAGTTCAAGCTCCCGTGGTGAAAATCTGGAATTTCACCATAGATTGATAGAATAAATGAACAGTTACAGTTGTAGATTTTGCGTGTTCACATGCAATAAATCTTTGAGTTGTCTGAGAACCGACAACCCAATGTTATAAATATATAGATATCATCTGTTATGGTTCATCCGTCAATATCCAATGCCTTCATGATGAATGATCGCTGATCACAGTGAGGTTTTGGAAGATGAATGATGAACCATGGGAAAGGAATTGTACAGCATCTCTTAGATAAAGTAGATCTGGGTGTGTCCAGCCTTCTCCATCTATGACCACAGTCCTTGTCTTTCGATTTCAATGCTCACTCTGGCTCTTGATTCTATCAGGAAAACAATCTGCTCCGGCTTTTGACGTCAGTCTAGGAAGCCCCCTACTCTGTGTGGTCACTGCCTTGGATATACCGACAAATTAGTGTTGATTTAACCCGCAGCCAGTTAAAACTCACCAGAGTTATTATCTCTTTGCTTGACCCCTCACTGGTAATTTTCAAAATTTCAAAGATGCAATTATAAAATGTTTTCTATAACTTAGATGAGTTATGGATGCGTTTTCAACTTTGAACAGCAGAAAATTGCAGTCGGTTTTGTAAGTGCGATATTCCTTCAGGATGTAGACGATCATAGCTCTCCACAGGTTCCTTTTTCTTTATTTCTGTGAATTGCTATGACTTCGCGGGAAAGAGAGTGAAATGGTTTCCCATTGTTTTTTCTATGGCTCTGAATTCAGAGCAAGACTTTTAGACTGGTTGCCACCGACTATAAAAGAAAAATAATTTACGCCACTATTTAATCCATAGCTGGACTGTGTGAGTGAAGAGATGAATTCACGCTTTTCCTAAATCATAAGAACATTTGTGCGAAAATGAATGCAACATAGTAAGCTGGAATTTGAACTAGACTCCCCAATTCCGCTTTTGGCGCTGATAACTGCTGCACTACCTGCACATTACTACTTGTTACATAAAAGCAAATTTATTTACTGAAGATGTTCTTTGTTTAATTTTTTTCAAGCTAAAAAATATTCATTATTTTGTTGGGTCAATTTATCTTTACAGTCTTTTTCTCATATTCACAAGAGATTATTTGAAGTGTGATTTGTTTTTGCGTCTTTTATGATTGGTAACTCCCTTCCATTGTTTTAAAATCATTTTTAAACATAGTGATGACCCCGAAATGGAACACAAACCGAGTGATATTTCTATCCTACGTAGAGTTATCAATACTGTTTTATATGATTTTAAAAAAATAATACAGAACAAAAGTATAAGGCAGGCTGATTTTTTATAAAACAGTTATTCCATAGGAATAAAATAATAAATGTTTGATTGTGGAAAGATATGGCTTTCGTTGACCAAAGAGTTTACATGTCTACATTTTGAAACAAGCAAAATTATTACTTATATTAAGGATAACTCTTTAGTGGATGATCTCGGAATAAAAAAAAATGATTTTACCGAGAGATATTTCCCGTTTTAATTGATTTAAAAGAACTGTTCAGAGAGAAAATTACAATTTAAAAAAATAAGCGTTACTGAAATTAGCACTTCTGCCACCTCAGCTCTTCCCAGTAGATAAATTGACCCAACAAAATAATGAATATTTTTTAGCTTGACCCCTATGTGGTTGAGAGGTTCAGGGTAATAAGCATCGGCCTTGTCGATTATTATAGTTGATTAACAAAATAACTTACGTAGAAAAAAAGGTAAAAAGTACAAAAAACAAAACAAAAAAAAAAAAAACGCTCCTGAAGCTAACCCTTTTTAGACTCCAACCTCGTCGGGTGGGGTCCTGCATAGTACGTACCACACCGGCCATGCAGATACACGATGTATATTATTAATTGATGACTGACAATGTAAGTTTAAAAATAATTTTAAAAATGACGGATGGCCATAAAACAGAGTTGGAAAAAAATGGCAGAAGTCACAACAGAAACACCCCACCCCCAGAAAACGCGCCCGTTCCCAGTTGGGGGTTTTCGGGGATAAGACGCGCCAGCCATGTTTTCTACCCTAACATTGGGAACTTGAATGAAGGTTACAATGTAAATTTCCTTAATTGCAGTAACTCCGATTGTAAATTAAAAGGACTTTCTTTTCTAATGCGTAAATAACTCAAATCCAGCAGACCCGAAGGCTTACGGCCATATCACGTTGAAACACTAGGTCCCGTACGATGACCAAAGTTAAGCAACGTTGAGTCTGCTTAGTATCTCGATGTGTAACCGCTTGAGAATACCAGGTACTATAAGTTTGGATGTGTGGGTGGGATAATGAATAATGGCTCGGAATTGTTAACCAGAGAGCTAAGTTCCATTCCAATTGGGTTCGTTATATTCACTAACACGCAAATAATTTGGGAAAGATATGAATCAACTTATTCTCCAGGGTAATTAGTAAGACTAGTATCACTAAGACCTATATTATCTCCAACAAAAATTCTTAGAATCTAAAAATATTTTCTGGCTTTAAATAACCTGTAAAGGGTTGATAATCTGTAAAATACGAATCAATCGATTGTTAATTCAGACACGACTGAGAAGTATCGTTGACGCTGGGGTTTCTTTAGCAAGTAGGTTTTTAAAGGACGGAGTTGTTAGTCTCATGCCTACACAGTTTTGAATTCAGAGTTGTCCTTTCCTTAGATTGGTTGGCTACTAAGGCTAAAGAGGCCAATCTGCCCACAGATGGATTCGCACCTTTACCAAGGGTATTTATGCGATAGTGAACGACTGGAATTTGAACTCAACTCACCGATTTCTTGTGATGGGCCGTTAGCCATTACACCACCTGCACATCTGTAATGCCTAAAAACTGTTTATTTAAAATGTCGTAACGGCAACCAATACCACTCTAGCTGATTCAGAAGCTTCACTAACATTTAAATGTACCTTTATACAATCACATTAACCTACAGACGTGACACATTTCGTAATTGCAAACTATTTTTACCACATGAAAGACAATCTCATATATGCGCGAGTAGTGGAAAGATTACCGAACGAGGTGACCATGAGGTGAGGGCAGAGCATCTCTTAAAGAATATGGTAGAAGAAAATCTATTTCATACTACAAAGAAGGTGATGTTGCATTGCACATGAAAACCAAATAAGAAAATACTATTCTTTTATTACTGTGTCCATTACGAACATGGCTCTCCACAATCTTCTATCATTTTTAGCCTTTTTACTATTTGTTGTGAAGTGGGGTCTGGCAAGACAATACTTAATTTGACAATAGTATTCAATACTCCTCTAGACAAGCCATTGCAATAGTATTATCTTCTTTTCCTCTCTAGACAATTACCCAGGACTACTTATTATGAATTGATCAGTCCATTTCTGATAGGAGGAAGGGTCACTGGCTATTAATGTTACACTATTCCTCCTACTCCTTGGTTTGCCATCAGTTTACACAAGCTCATTATGTAGGTTAATTGCTGATTCCCTTACCCACATTTATCTTCAGTATGTCCTATGAGTATTAATTTCTCCAAACCGTCTTTCATCATTGTGTCCCAGATTTCTGGGACACAATGAGGAAAAACTCTTATTTATTCTAAGTGTATGTCCTTTTTGTTTTGATTTTCCTTCAAGATTCCTCTTTGCTACTATATTCTATGATACTCTCACCATTCTTCTGTCGAAGAACACCTTCATTGCTTCCAGTTTCTCCTTCACCTGTGAGGAAATTCATCAGCATTTACTATTATGTAGGAAGACTGTTATTATGTAAGATGAAGAAGTTGGTGGTTGTACCGCAGTTACATACCCGACCGCAATCTAATATATTGCGACAATGTCACACGACGGTCATTAGAATAATTCCAATAAATATAAGAAAACTCATTCAACCAACAACAAATAGAAATTAGCAGCCAAATCAATAATTATAATAAAGAATCTCTTATATTGAATCTCAGACTCTGAAGATCTTTTTCCTAAATATTTACAATAGCAAAAGTAAACATGCTAATTTTAGATGCATATGTCGGGTTACCTCTTCCTAATTTTCGAAACTGCTCCTAGGGGACGCTCTCAGGACTATAAATAAACTACGATATTTTTTTCGCTATCTCTTCTTACTTTTTCCGTTTACTCGTCAACGTGTTGATTTCTAGCGGAGAACGTGCTTTCCTTTGAGAAACGCATGATCAATACACACATACACACATACGCAACGCACACACACACGTACGTACGCACACGCATTCACCCACAACGCATACTTTGAATCCAAGGCGGTTTTCATATTCATTTGTTACACACATTATTGTCTTTGTCACTTGTATACCTTTATTGTTAATACATTATCATTTATTTGTATATATATATATATATATATATATATATATATATATATATATATATATATATATATATGTTTGTTCTTGTTGTTTCTTTGCATTTCTTTACGTGGACTCACATCCTGAGTCTGCCATGTTTGTTCTGGGTATTTCAGGAGACAACTCAAACACCGACGTTACTAACGCCCGCAATAAGTTTGGAAATGCATATACCGGCTCGCAACACACATAGATCTTATTATTAGGAGACACGATCCAACAAAGGATAACGGCTCAGATTGAGGAATCTGAGAGTTTTACATTCACTTATGTGCTAATACCCTTGAGAAAGGTATGAATCCATCTCTTCTCTACCCAGCTATGGGTAAATAGCAGGACAGACTTGGGTGGCAACCAGTCTAAAAGAAGGAAAAACTCTGAATTCAAACAAGTCTGGAGATGGTTGGGCTCCATCACAATATCTTGCCCAAGAAACAACATTTCTACTGAGGCTGCAGTACATGTGGTGCCTCTACGACTGTAACGAGTTATAGACTCGTGATTGTGATCGTATTACATTACAAATTTTGATAGATATAGCTATACATTCTTTAATTGACAACAATACAAAGAGTTATTACAAAAATAAACAATCATAAGGAACTCTGTTAAACATGCAGATAAATTTTATTATACAGCAAAGCATTATATTAACCTTAACCATTTCCCCGGTGTAGACGTATATATACGTTATTCTGAAAGTGTCTATTTCAGATACAGACGAATAAACACGCCCAAAACAGAACGTTCAAAAAAAGTTACAGATTTCTTTTATTCCCTTCTGAGCTTGAATCGAGTCCAATTTCTTCGTCTTCCTGAAATAGTCAAGAATGTCTTCTTCCATCGGATGGATATTGCGCTTTAGAACGTTGACATACAAATAAAAAATTTCGTCTGAATATGAAACATTTTTCCCAAAATAATTGAAGGGAAAGGGTTAAAAGTCTGCTAACACATCGATCGATTGAGACTTGATATAGAAAAAGATAATTCCATGCTTGATTTACGACCTTTCAAAAGTTTGTGACCTTCTCTATTTTGTTTAGTGCTTAAAAAAGTAACAACGACTTGGCACCCATGTAGAGAGTTTAGTCGTTTGAACTCAAGCACTGTCCCTGGCCGGTAACCATTCCTCGTATCCATGATTTTGCCATCAGCTTAGAAAGAGCATTTCTGAAGGAATATTATCAAATTCCAGTCAAGGAGAGAAGATATTTAGAAAGCAACCATCGCCCCAACCCGTCAGACTTTATGAATTAATGCGTGTGATCTTCAGTTTGAGGAGGACAAAAAGTTATTTGCTATATTTACGTTTACTTATATTGATAATGTCTTAAAACTTACTTCGATCCGATAGAAATGCGGTGCAGAGGTTTTGTGGGATACTCACTGAGCAAAGCATTAGCGAAAATTGGAATCGTGGGAGCCGCAAAAAAGAAAGTACTGAAAGAAAGCTCAGATGCAGCTGAAGAAGGATCCCGGTGGATTTGGCTGAAAATGGAATGATCCGTGGATTAAAAAATGAATAAGTCCATTCATTGAATGAAACGGCTTTTGGGTTTTTTTTTCCTCAAGTAAATGTAAAAGAAAAAGACTTATCATAACATTGGCGCATGTGCAGCAGAGGCAAAACTAGAGAAAGCGCGCGCATGACTCTAAACAGCAGACAAGCAAATTCTGAATGGCTAAAGCAATTCTCGTTGCCATTATAAAAGAAAGATCTACCTCCTGATTATTAATACATTTTATGTTATTAAAATCAAATCGTGGAGCGAATTATGCGGAGAGGCGGCCTCAAAACAAGTCGGGGTAACTGACAAAACGGATCTGATGTCGCAATACTCCACGTAATTCATAAAGAGGAAGTTATAACTTTATCAACATTTTCTTAATTAATAAAAACATAACAACATCAGAAATGAAAAAAAAATGCTCCGATGAGAATAAAAAAAAAAACAAACTTGAAAATCAAAATAATTAAAAAAGTTTTCACTTGATTTGTTCCTTTAACGGCATATCAACTCCTTATGGGTCATTTAATGCCGAAATGTACTTTGCTTAGTAGCTTTGAAGTAATAAAAATATGTTATTCTGCTTTCACAATTGCATACATGGTAAATGATATCAGACATGTTTGTGTGGACATGATTACGAGAGGTAATATGTGTGTTTTATATTGTAGTTCTGTTGAAGTTATATTTTGGAATGCAGTTTGAATTATTTAAGAAATTTGGGGATATTATATGGATTGATGTCATAAAATGTATTGTTGGTCATTTCGCTTTAAAATGTATTGTTGGTCATTTTACTATAAATATGGATTCTTGGTCCTTTTTAATATAAATATGTATTGGTGGTATTTTTACTATAAAAATGTACTTTTATACTTTCATAGTATTTTGTTTGAGGGTTCACTATTTTCCCACAGATGGGCCCCTAACAGGTCCTAACACCCCAGATCAGGATGGACCTGGGAACAACAGCAATTAAGAGATGGATTTATGCTTCTCAAAACCTCCAATCTCCTGATCAGAGGCCATGCTACCGGAAAGGAGGACCGAGGAACAACAGCAATTAAGAAGTGCTTACAGGCTCTTCCCTCCAATCTCCCGATCAGAGGCCTTGCTGCCGGAAGGGTCGACCTGGGAACAACAATTAGCACGTAGTTCCACGCTCCTGAAAACCTCCAATCTCCCGATTAGAGGACTTGCTGCCGGATGTAGTTTATCATCATACCCAAGACTTAATTTTTCAATAAAAAAAAGTTAAAACAGTTCACAAAAATGTAGCAGAAACATCACAGAAAGGAGCTTAGTGCTAGTGTGTTTCATATTTTTGGTGGGTGAATTACTCATTAAACCTGGTGTGAAAGATATTGTCTCGTGTTTATTTAATTTAGTGCTTATTTTAACAAAGACGAAGTCGTGTCTCTTTCCCCCATTACTGTATCAAGCAATACCAACGATATTGCCAATGACATTAAAACAGAACTAATTTCTCGGTTATATAGATGTGGTGCTTACGCACTACAAACAGATAAGTCGTTGCAGGTGTGTGCAGGGAAGCCAAAATTAATATGTAGGGCGATGAAAAATATTCTATTAGACATGAGTCTGCTAAAAGAATTTGGGACAAAGTTTTTACTCGCCAACAATACGAGGAATGGATTAAAAAAAAAGGGTCGGACTTATATAGTGAACGTTTATACGGTGGTGGTGGTGGGGGGGAACAAATATTTGGACACATACAAATTTTTAATTTGTTGCATTTCCAACTAATAAATAAACACACTTTTCATATAATTAACTGCACACAGATGCATAATAAATAAATATGCATAGAAAACAGAAAAAGATTTGATTTAATAGAAATAAATCCCATTTATCCATTTTAATGGATGTAAAGATTATTCGCACAATGCAAATTTCAGATTTTAAAACTTTTAAATGACTTTAATACTATTGGTTATTTAAGTGTAATATTCTAGAATGTTCCAATAATGTTATCAGTAGTTATTTTTAGCCTAAAAAATACAAACAGAACATTCTGTAATTGATATTCGTGCAAGAAGATTTTCATCGTGGCAAGAGGTAACGAATTAACAAATTCGCAAAAAGAACTGATTAAGCTCTGGAAAGAAGGTAAAAGTTACAGGAAAATCTCAGACAACATGAATATTCCGTCTACTGCCATTAGTTAATTCATTGCAAGGTATAAAAATCTCAAAACTGTTGAAAACCAAAGAAGAACAGGTGCTTCACGGAAGATTTCTTCAAAATCTTCGAGGAAATTAATGCGTCAAATTAAACAAAATCCAATGGTTACTCATCAAGAGTTGCAGAATGATTTGCTTTCATCAGGAATCTGTGTCACTAAACAGACAATAAGCAATGAAATTCATAGGAACAAACTAAAGTCACGCTCCTGTTCATAGTTCAACGCGCCAAAAATTGGTAAACATTCTTTCGAGCCTCCCACGTGATCAAGAAAATTCATAAATATGAAACTTCGACACGACTTAGTCAGTGAGTCGTTAAAATAATCAACTCGTCACACGAATCCAAAAACCCAACCTCCTCGTTAAAAGTTAATTTTTATTATTATCTAGTAACGAATTCAACGAGATTTAGAAACCAACTCACTCAATATCTTAACAACGTAAAGGAAATCGTAACTATATCAATCGAGCAATTTCACCATCAACATAAACTGTTTAATTTCTTACCAGAGCTATAGCATAACACCTTTTATATTACCCTTGATCACACAACCAAGAACTCTAAAGTGTTTAAACAACTTTATTATACCGTGTGTACTTGTGATATAAAAATAATATTTGTCAAAACAAATATCTGCCTATTTAATTATTTCTATTGTTGTTGTCTTTGTTGCATTTGATTTAGTAAAAATAGTAGATGGCCTGTTTAGTTTGTATTTGTCACTGATACAGATTGGCTAATCCGCTACAAGACATAATTCTAGAAATCGTATATGGAGGAAAGATGGCATTGCCTTCAAACAAAAGAACACAGTTCCAAAAGTGATATTTGGTGGTGGTAGCATCATGGTTTGGGCATGTGTTTCTGCAAAAGGTTCTGGCAATATATACAGATGGTAGAATGAATGGCGCAGCATATCAAAATATTTTGGAAGCAAATTTAATGATTTCGGTTGAAAATCTTGAACTTTCTCCTGATTGGATCTTCCAACAAAATAATGATCCTAAGCATACTGCAAAATCTACGAAGAAACGTCTTGCTGAAAATAATGTATATATTATAACCTGAAATGGCCACGTCAGTTCCTAGATTTAAACCCAATCGAGAATCGGTGGCGTTATTTGAAAATTCAAATCCAATCGAGATCTCCAACAAACATTTCGGATCCGAAGACCAACTAAAATTTGCGAATCATTAATTGAGACCTACAAGAAGATGGTTGCTGTAGAAATGAATTATGGTTATTTTATAAAGTATTAAATGAAGATTATGTATTTTTTGTATTGTACGAATACTTTTTTCACCCATTAAAATGGATAAATGGAATTTATTTCTATTTCTAAATCAATTCTTTTCTGTTTTCCATGCATGTTTAGTTATTATGCATCTGTGTACAGTTAAATATATGGAAATTATGTTTATGGGAATACAATAAATTAAAAATATGCATGTGTACGAACATTTGTTTCTCCGTACTGTATATCAATCAGTCTTTCGGTCTTTCTTGTTTTCTTAAACTCCTCAGTGGAGCATAAGGCTCACCATTCTAAGTATTGCTACCTTCTACTATATACTCAATATTCTTGACAAAATCCAAAGAAAGGTCTGTAGCTTAATCGATATTGACCTGGCATCTCGACTTCAGTCACTTTCCCTCCGCCATGAGATCTGTCTTTTTTCCAAATGTTTTTCGTAGCAATTGATCTGATGAGCCACCCCACCACACTTGGTGCATCGATTTCATTCATTTAAGCATGCTACTAGATTGGCAGTTAGGTCTCACCGTTTTTCTATTGAACTAGCAACTTCCACTTCTAATCTAACAATTTCTTTTCTCACACTTCTCACATTTTGATTTCTTTCTTTCCTGTCACAAGCTTCCAAAATGTAAATCTAACGCCTATGGCCATCTTCTGTCTTCCTGAACCGTGTTCTTTTATTGTCCTTCTCATTCTTTTCCTCTCCCAGTAACCCTTTGCTTCCTAATTGTATATTATCGTCTTGCTTGGGGTGAAATGATTTTTAAAAAATGGTTTACTAGGTGGAGTTGCCCCTCCCTGCCCATTCGATTGTGAATTCTGTCCTGAAATTTAACCTATATTTGGTGGAGAGAAGAGATGGATTCATGCCTTTTCCAAGCATCGAACTCAGCTGGAATTTGAACTCAGAACGCCAATCTTTTCGCAAAGATAACCATAGCATGTACATCCATTATATATCAATAATCAAACATAAATAAGGTTCTTGAAAAATATTTAGCGCTAGACAGTTTTAAGTTTGACTTAAGGACAATAAGAAAGAGTTCTTAAATAATGTGCATGAAAGAGCATAAGAGAGAGAAGGTCATGTATATGCATCCAACAGGGGACGGGAAGGGAAGACAATTCCTGGCTGGCGTGTCTGTGCCTTTACCCTTTGGAGTTCCTGCAAATATCAAGTCGTTTCTTTTTGAATTTTTTACGGCTTGCAAGTTTACTTTTTTTTTCTTTTTTTTTGGGGGGGGGAATTAACTACTAACTTCCAAATTTAGGGGTTTAGAAAACTAAATATAACCCTATGTAGGCAATCATTGCTCTCCACGTCTTCTTGTCCTTCTTAATAATTTTTGTCTTTTTTATTTCTCCCAAACCATGTTCTACCATCCATTTACTTATCAAGTATGTTACACGCTGCTTTCCTCTGTCCCCCTTCCCTCAGTCTGTTCTGTAAGTATCAGATTTTCCAAGCCCGCCTTCCTCATTATGCGCTCCAGAAATTTCAACCGAGGTATAAAATTATAAAATTAATTTCTGTTTCCATTTTCTCCAAAACCTCGTTGTTGCTCACATGTTCGCTCCATGGTATTCTCAGCATCTTTCTGTAGAAGCACATTTCTGTTGCTTCAAGTCTCTTCTTCATCTTTGAGGTGATTGCCTAGCACTCACTGTCATACATGAGGAGAGATGCCATGTAACAGTTTAGTACTCTTTTCCTTGTTTCTATGCTTGAATTGTAGAAAGAACTCTTATTTTATCGATCATAAATTATGATCCATCAACAAGTTAACAAATACAGTTGGCTCTCAAGAATTGCATATTTACCCGAAATTTTTGGAAAATTTAATTAGTCATGTTTATCTCTGCAAGGTAAAGAGGAACAAGCTGTTGTGTCTTGAACATGTCATACGCACAATACTCTACCTAAGACGGTCCTTCAATGTACCTTGGAAGTGGGTAGACGTAGGAGGAGGTAGTCCAAAAGCAGGATGGACAACATGAAAGAATGGACCAGGATGGACACTCCGACACTGTTTTGTGAAATGGAAAACCCCTTGTGTCTTAGTGGCTTTACTGCCTTGCTTAGGGTGAACTTGATTTAAAAAAATATAGATGTATTCTTTACTTCTTTGATTGCCAATAAATGAGAAAATCCGTAGTCAGTCATTGAAACCTCCTGATGAGTGAACAGCAAAATTAGGAAAAAGGTGCTGAATCTAAGTGACAATTTTTATTTGTATTAATCTAGGTACATCCACTAATTCGGTTTAAAATGGATTTTTAAAAATGAAAAAACTTTCATTTTAGCTTAAATTGAAAGCTAAAGGATTTAAAATGTACTATTTCCAATAAGCAAAATACTCTGTGGTTTATTTCAAAGAGAAATTATATTGGTCGGAATTGATTTTTTTCCACTAAAATCGATCAAAACGGTCATTTTTGACAGCTTTGTAAACAAAAGTTAATTTTCGGTTTTAAAAATCTTGCATTTCTATAAAATATATATCTTTGAAACGTTATTTAAAGAAAATTGGCCAATTAAGTTAAATTAATCTGATTTGAAACAAATATTACTTACTTATAGCATAAAATGTATACAAACATTTCTTACACACGGGGTCTTGTTTTTCTGACTTGTTAATCGATTTATTGACAGCGGATTGACGGCTAAATGTGTTCATAGTTAAGTATGGTGGCGCAAACGATAAAGTTTGAAGATTTTTTCGTCGTACGTATTAAACTTAACTAATTAATTTAATTAATTAAATTAACTTAAAACGCATGTCATTTGAATGCTAGATTTATCCATTTGTACATCCATACTTCATAAAATCTGCACGTAATCATACATATAAAAACAAATCGAAATTCTTTTAAAAATATTCGGGGTTGTCAGATTCGGGGTCGTCAGATTGTAATATATGATTAGTAAATATAATTTTACTCACTAACAATATTTCCTAAGAATTGTCGCATTGAAAATGAATTTTAAAAAATGTTAAAACTTTATAAATTATTTAATTTAAAATTGAAAAAAAGTGAAAACAAATCTTGTAAAAATTCATTTTTCGTCGAAAATTTTTTTTCTTCAGACAATATTGTCTTTAAAATATTCATATAGGCAATTAAAAGCTTCTCTAATTAAATATAATTAATAGTAATACTAACTGTCTTTTTCAGGACCAAAACTGAGTTTTTCTCCCAACTACATGGTATGCGGTAACTAACTGTCCTTTTCAGGACCAAAACTGAGTTTTTCTCCCAACTACATGGTATGCGTTAAGTAACTGTCTTTTTCAGGACCAAAACTGAGTTTTTCTCCTAACTACATGGTATGCGGTAACTAACTGTTCTTTTCAGGACCAAAACTGAGTTTTTCTCCCAACTACATGGTATGCGTTAAGTAACTGTCCTTTTCAGGACCAAAACTGAGTTTTTTCTCCCAACTATATGGTATGCGTTAAGTCACTGTCCTTTTCAGGACCAAAACTGAGTCTTTTCCCTAACTACGTGCGGATGCATTAACCCCCTTTTCAGGATCAACAACTCGATATGTGATGGTAAATTGCCCATATCTTCTGTGCATGTCAACGGTTCTGCACTATACCTACACTTTCGGTGTATCTTCTGCGCAATACTAATTATTCCAGTTATCTTCTGCGCACATAAACTGTTCCGCTTTATCTTCTGTGAATTCCAACTGATTCACGAGCGCTACAGGAACTGCTTTCCTGAATTTATTTTTTACGCCACCAAAAAAACTATTCCCGTTCCTCATTTTTGGATTACTCGTTACTGCTTTTCATAGGACTTCTTTTTTTTTTAACATCTGCATTTCTTTTAATTGTATTATTTGCCAATAATAAACTATGGTATATTTTTATCTGAATTCCTCATTCTTGTTATCCTTGCCTTGACCTGTATCAGATCATTGTATTTTTATTTTATGTTTGCGAGTATCATCTGATATAGACACCCAGGTGCGTTGCACCATTTCAGAACAACTGATTTAGATAGTCAGTTAAAGGCTAAGTTTGAAGGAATTCTGGTAGCAATTTTTCTCTGCGATATTTGATAACGTGTATCCGGATTTATCAAAATATCAGTTCTATTACAGTTTGTAACAACATATTTATGCAAACCTGTTCTTTTTTCTAAAAAAAAAAAAAATAAAATATTGCAATAGATTGGAAGCTGCACCAGAAATAGGAATTCAATTATCCAATCTATAACAAACCAAAATTTGCAGAGAACTCTGGAATCCCTGAAGTCGCAATATTCTTCGCCTTTTTTTTTTGACAAGTTACAAATTTATAACAAAAGAAATAGAGTTGCTTTTTTATTTTAATGTTTAATTCATGTTCGTTTTCATATGAATAAATAATCTTGCTCAGTTTTTAGTTCATTCTATGTATTATTAAAATTAGGCTGATATTTATTTCCATTCAGACTAATGTCTTCATCTTTGCTGTTATTATCACAAGGTTTCAGGTTTTGTGTCTCTCAGCCTTCTTCAGGCGCTTCTCCATCTGGGTAACGTTTTATTTAATCTGCAGAAGTAGGATGTTCTTGTTCCCCACTGTCCATGTCTTCGGATATCTCATCTGGTTCTTTTTTTTAGTACTGCTCAGTTATTCCTTGTCTGAATCTGTGTTACCTGACCCTGGGATTGAATCTCCAATTACAATACCACACGACCCAACAACTATGCTATTGTCCTATTGGGCAATCCTGAATTTAGAACTTGGAGTCTTAAACATAAGTTTCGTATTGCCTACCCGCTGATGCGCTTGACCATCTATGCTTCAGTTTTCTCTCACCTGAAAAGGTTTTGTGATAACAAGAAAGAAATGTAAATCATAATAATAATAATAATAATAATAATAATAATAATAATAATAATAATAATAACTCCTCATTCCCGAAAATCAAACAGAAATTTAAGGTGTTGGTTGTGTTCCTAATATACAGGTGGGCTTTCGCGATATTTGGAAAATCTTGTAAGGGTTCTGCAAGAAAAACGTTTAGTCTTTGTTATAGTCTTTTTCATTTCAGGATACTCACAAATCCTTGTTTCTCTTAAAAAAATGGAAGAAAAACGATGAATCTGTCCTTCTTGCCCAATTAGTATGCACTGCGCTTGGATGGTCATGTGACCCTTAACGGCAAGATAGTAAAACTTTAGTCTGTACAAAGAACAGTTCTTAAGTAGTCACTGCGAAAGAAAATAGTTGCCAAACACATGGATAAAAACAAAAACTCTTACATGACATCCTGGGTTTCCGATTAATGATAGATTTTGGTAATATTTGCTAGTTTTCCTTTTCAGGGTTAAAGAGAAGGCATATAAAAATTTCTACACTTTGTTAGCATGTTTTCTTTCTATAAAATATAACATTCATTTACATTCTTCCAATTTCTTTCATTCTATTTTAATTTTAATATTTGGGTAAATATCTGTATGTACGGCAGGTAATATTAAGGTCACCTACACATATTTTATAAACGCTTCAAATCTATATTGTTGCAAGAAGACACCGTAAAAAGTCTTCAGTTATGTAAAATGCCTTAGCTAATTTTATTAAACTGTTTTATATTGATGATGATGATGATGATGATGATGATGATGATGATGATGATCAAAATGTAAAACTAACTGTAAAAGATATTTCTTCAATGACATATGGAGCCATCATAAACAAGAAAGTTAAACCAATTTCCTTTTTTTTAATGAAATTATTTTCTGCTTAAGAAAAGCAACTTTTCCCAAGAATTACTCACAAAATACCCTTTCAATCAAACACTTGTGCCTCGCAACAGAAAAGCTTGCGGCCATATCACATTGCAACACCAATTCCCGTACAATCACTGCAGTTAAGCAATGTCGAACCTGGTCAGTATCTAGATGGGTGACCACTAAGGAATACTAGATGCTGTAAGCTTGGATGTGTGTGTGGGGTAATGGAGAATGGCTTGGAATTGTTAATCGGAGAGCTGAATTCCAATTCCAGCTAGGTTCGTTGTATTCATTTATGTGCAAGTGCCGTTAGGAAGAGTATGAAACCACTTATTCTCCCCTCAGCTATGGGTTAATTAGTAAAACATGTCTCACTAAATCATTATTATCTAAAAAAAAAGTTCTTACAAACTAAAATTATTTTTTGGAAAGAGTTGATAAGCCATAGACAATGAATCAATCAAATGCATTAGAAAGATATTCATTTATGCCTTACATGAGAATATTGCATTTCCTATAACCTCTGTAAAACAAAGTTCACTAAATATTAATGATAGTAGTAATTTGTAATATTAAGTAATATTTGTCTCCTTACTATTCCTTCTAATCCATGTTCTACTAAGCATTTACACAAACTCATTAGGTAGGTTACTCTCTTCTTTCATCTATGCCTCTTATCCACAATATATCCTGTGAGAGTTAAATTCTCTAAGCCTTCATTCCTCAATATGTGTCTTAGAAATTTCAGCTGCTTCTTTATGATACCAAGTATAAGTGTCCTATTCATTTTCATTTTCCTTAAAACTTCCTTCTTGCTTACGTGCTCTGTCCATAATATTCTCAACAAAATTTCTGTTGCCTCAAGCCTCCTATAACTGTGGGGAAATTGTCCAGCATTCACTGCTATGGAGGAGGATTGATATTACATAACTACTATACTTATTACTTTTTCCTCTTCCTGCTCATTATTAATTTTTCTATTTCTAATTCTTCCACACACTGTGTCTTAGTGGCTTTACTACCTTGCATGGGGTGATAATGATTAAAAAAATTTCAGAATTTTTTGTTGCTTCTAACAAAAAGTTTCAATAGTTTGGCATCTATTGCTATTTTAATGTGCTTGTGTCAGATTTTTCAATGTCCAACTTCTCGAGTAGTTAAATTTATGTACTTTTCTTTTTATTTATGATTTCTCTGATTTGTAATTCACAACTTATGCTGTTCCTCTTGTTAACAACCATACATTGTCTTCGACAGAATACAGCTTCCAGATATTCATGCTGCATTTAACTCTCTTTCCACAGAAAAACAGATATTACTGTATTGACACAATCGATTGTACACTGAACAATGTGTATTCACAAAATTCATTAATGAACATCGATGTAGATATAAAGGAATAAAAAAGGTGCATAGGATCTTAGGAAACCCAGATGATAGATTCAATAAATTACATATTGACATAGTTGGATTTCCCGCCAGAAGTTTAAAGATGCAATTATTTGCTGACAGTTCACTACATATTTACAGCTTTTTTATGGTAAGGTTCAGCTTTTACAAGGAACAGGGGCCACTCAAGGAAGTGGGTTATGTTAGGAAGCAATTTGTGCCGATAGGAGTGGAAGATAATGGCTAAGCCTAAAGTTGAACAGGTTAAGATTATAGAGATTGGGGAAAGATCCACTTGGGAATTGGTTCCACAGAGCAGTGATTCATAAGAATAATCTCTTAGAGTGGAACTTACGTGTTATGGATATGGAATGAATGAGGGTAGTTAGCTACTATATAAGTCACATAGCAGGTCCTTGTTGTGAAGGTTTGAACTGGTGGGACTAGGGAATGTGGTTTGTCTGAACACTTTCCATGAGAGGCTTGCCACATCCTGCCTGTGGGAGAGAGATTATAGGGTAGAGAGTTTCGTCACCCACAACAGCTTGGAGATGCTTTTGAACTCTATCAAGGCTGGAGAGTGAGGTCTGAGCAGCTCTCACCCGAATATGACAACAGTACATCATTTTTGACCTGATCTCTGACTCGTGTAAAGGTAGAGGATAACATGAGGATTCAGGTACTTACTGGCATACTGTTATATCATGTTCAAACACCATTTCTCATACAATCACCAAATTTAAGCAATGCAAACCTGGTCAGTACATAGATGGGTGACCACTTGAGAATACCATGTACTCTAAGGTTGGGTGTGTGAGCAGTGTACAGGATAACTGCTCAGAACTGGAAATTGAAGAGCTGAGTTTCAATTCCAATCAGGTTAGATATATTCACTTATGTGATAATGATATGAATCCACCTCTTCTCCCCCAGCTATGGGATAATTAGTAGGACATGTATCAATAAAATCATTATTATCTCCAAAGAATTCTTAGTATCTAAAAATATTTTCTGGCTTTAAATAACCTGCAAAGGGTTAATAAACCATAAAAAGAACAAATTAATGAATCATCTACAAATTTACCAGCTAAACTTCAGTGGAAACTGCGACAAATAATATGTGAAGTGATTCCCATTTTCAGAGTCACAAGTGTAGCCAAAACTGTATGTTTTCTATTGAAATTATCCGATGTGTTTACAAAATTGCTAAGAGGAAAGTATAAAAATGACATATTAACCTTGTGCCAATGGGTGTGTAGGGATATGGATGGTGATTATCTCTCTTTAGGTAAGATAAATTTTTTATTGTCAGTTAAGCAAGTTTCTTTTGATGTGTCTCGTTTCTCCTTGACATTTTGGAAATGAGAGAATAGAACATCATGACAAGTGACTTCTGCAATTCTTGATTATTTTCTATGTTACTATGCCATTAAGCATCCTTTTGTAAGGTTGGCCACCATAAAAGAAACTCAGATAGATGTATTTCTCTAAATTCTTTTCATTGGCTAAAAAAAAAATTTATTTTGTTGTTTTAATATTGAGCTGATTTTGGAATATTGTATTTGAAGCTGACATTCCTTTGTTGGTTTTTAATTTCAGAGAGAGAACTTTCATTAGAATATTTTTTTCCAGCTTTTGACAGTCTAACACAATAGTTATATAATATTCCTCACATATTATTGACAATAAGAAACAGTTTCAAGTGTGTTCTAAATTGTGCTCCCACAGAGTTAGTCTTCAGGACCACCACAGTTTTACCAAATCAATATTTCAAGCAGACATCAGACCTGCTTGCCACAACTAAATTTGCAACAAAACCTGGAAAATAAAATATAAAAGCTTTGATTTAAACCAACACAGATGCAAAAAAATCAGATAAAATGACTGAATAAGTGTATTCCTTGGACCTTCATGTCTGAAAAAATTGGAGTGTCAATATTATTTTAACTACCTTTACTTCCTCAGCAATGTTTATTGTCTAAAAAGTGATGATTAGAATTGTAATAAAACCTAAACATATTAAAGTGAATTTATACATTTTCTTTGTTCCTGAGAATTAACAACAAAAATAGACACTATTTATTTATTAGATTTTAGATTATTAGATTATTTTTATTTACACTATTTATTTATTGGAATGGTTGGCAATATATCAGCTAATTGTCAATTAGTAAATAAAGATTTCCTTATACTTGGTTCACATTTAATAATTTAATAAATGTTTATAAATTTATGAATAAAAAATTGTTCTCAATTGTTATGTCTTTATAAATAGGTAAATGATAAATATTGTATTGAATTCATTCTAATTGTATTAGTTTTTACAATAAATAAATAGAGTTTAATATTTTTGTTGTAAATTCTCAAGAACAAAAAAAATGTATAAATTCAGTTTCAGGTTTTCACTATTAAGGTTTTATTCTATTCTGATTGCTTTTTAAAGCAAATATTGCCACAGAGTGAAGGTAGTTAAAAATGTAGTGTTATGGGAAAAACTGTTCTTTTAACATTATGTCTTATTACAGCTATGTTTATTCATTTGTTCTGAAGACTTTTTTTAATGTTGATTAGAGAAACCAAATTTTCATTCTTTTGAAGTTGTTCTTTATTTACATTGATTTTAAAAATAAACAAATTTATTATTTTGTTTGTTTATCCCTTCAATCTTTTCACTGGGAATATGTGCAGAGCCTTGTAGTCAATTCATTTTTTGAATGGTGCAGATTGAATTGAAGAAACTTAAAGATAAAAAGTATATTCTTACATGAAAATGCTCTTTCACATTTTGCAAAACTGGCTATTATTCATCTTGACAAAAAAAAAAGTTTCTGTGACTGTAAATTAATGCGATGATCACTGGCTTTTCCAGATATTAATGAAGAAAATGTGCAACCCATCATTAAAAGTTATGTAAAGGAAAATGGAAAAAAAGTATTCAAGCAAAGAAGATTTGGAGGAAGCTATAAAAACTGCAACAAGTTGAGTTAAAGTTGAAATAGTAGAAACATTAACAAAATAAATGGTGTGAGACTGATGAAAATTATACAATATCTAGGAGCCCACATTTAAAATAATGATTTATTTAGTTATATTTTGTTAGGCACATATGTGTTTCTATGGCTTATTATCTCTTGAATTTATTTACAAATAAAACATTGTTGTATTTAATTTATTTATATAATAAAATCTGACGTCCCAAAACAAGTTATGATCAATATTTTTAGCATGGATAGATATTATAATGTGAAAATCAAACAATATAATTCACAGTGGATATCACTATGGATTGTGTACAAGTGTTATGTGAAATGTTGACTGGTTATCAAAATTTGGTCTAAGGAGGGAAAAATATTTATCTATTTAAAAAAAAGATTTCAATGAATTTTGAAGAGTTATATGACTTTTGAGAGTAGCGTACATAGGAAATTAGTTAATTTGTGTGTATATATTAATCAAGTACAAATATAAGGTGAATTAGTAGAGTTAATAAGATTAGGACTTTTTTAAAGGATTTTGAAATTAAATGGAAAGGTTTAATTTAAAGATTACCAGGACTTGTGCTATTACTGCTTATCTTTAATTATTATTATTATTAAATAGGCTTATGGCCATAACACATTGAAACACCAATTCCTCTATGATCACTGAATTTAAGCAATGTTGAGCCTGGTCAGTACCTAGATGGGTGACCATTTGGGAATATCAAGTGCTGTAAGTTTGAATGTGTGGGTGGGTGTAACGGTTACAACTCGGAATTGGAAATCAGAGAAGCTGAGTTCCAATTCCAATCAGTTTCGTTGTATTCACTTATGCACAAATTCTCTTGGGAAAGATATGAATCCACTTCTTCTTCTTCCCCCAGCTATGGGTTAATTAGTAGATATTTTATCAGTAAATCATTATTATCTCTAAAATATTCTTACAATCTAAAAATATTTTCTGGTTTTAAATAACCTGCAAAGGGTTTATAAACCGTAAAAAACAAATCAATAAGTATTATTATTAACTTTTTTTTATCTTAATTTTCTGCTAACAATTCATTTGGCAGCATTTGATTGGCCAGTGGAAAAAACATTATGTAATCTCATATCCCCCAGAAAAAACATGAATAAGGCCCTCTACCTGATAAAAATTATGTCAGGATAAAAGGGCCAATGGTCTGCCTTGTGGCTTGAAGAGACAACTTGTGCCAACCAGAATCTGCTGATATCCTAAAATTGTTCTTTCCTACAGATATTCTCTCCTGCACAATAGTTTTGGGCTGATTCAGCATTAATTTTTAAAAAATTTTTATTTGTAATTGGTATCACACCAAGCAAGGAAGTAATGCCACCAAAACACAAAGGGTTAGAGGGTGTGGAGAATTAGGAACTGAAACAATAATGATGAGCAGAAAGTGAAGAAGTTAATCAGGAGAACAGTAGATAGTGATTGACATTGCATTTAAATTTTTGCAGATTAAAATTGGCTTGAAAGCATGGAGCCAGAAGGGAGTTCCACAAACAAGAAGTGTGAAACTGTTAACATAGAATTTATGGCTACATGTAGCCAGTTTAACTGTAAATTGATGAGATCTCAATGACAGTCTAGTATGGCACTTAAATTAAAAAAAAGTCTAGCTACCATAATGAAGAGCTCATCTGAACAATTAATATGAAAAAACATAGAGACTGTCAATCACATTCTCCCGAATGCTTCTTTCCAACATATTTTTTCATTTTTATTTTTGTTTTATATATGATTTGAAATCATATGATTTATGATTTCATAATATATACTTATATCCAGTTTCTTTATTTTAATTTATATTTATTGCATTTATTTTTATTTACATCCAGTTTCTTTATTTTTAAGAGTCCACAAAATCACCAGTGACTATTGCATGTGATTCGACTGAATTAGTCAATTGAGTTTTCAACCAAGAACGTCTACATCCCTTCATATGACCACATCATGTTTCTGTTTGTGACAACTCCATTAATGTCTCTTTCTGTGGATATTTCAACACAATGTGGATGTAGAAAGTGTTGATGGAGCAACATTATGGTACCGGTGGGTGAGCAATAGAAATATCAGCATATGATGAAAAGTTTACCAACATTGGTTAATACCAAGTCTAGTGGGAAAACATTGACTAACAGAATAAAATCTGACATAGTCAGAAAAGCTATCAAAATTGGTTTCGTTTATTCAAACATATCTGAAGCATAAAAAGTAAAAGACAAGTTTTGAATATCAACTGTAGAAATAAAATTACTGGCACAGAATTTAACTAATAAATTTGGCAAATGAGGCTCCACAAAAAAAAAGAGGAAAATGATATGTTAATCTGGTCATACCAAAACAATAATTTGATTTTGCATGACAGCAGCAGCATCAGCAGTGGCAGGGGAAGGCAGGCAATGAGAACATCAGGTTTAAGGGTTCAAGTTCTAAGTTCAAGATTGTTTAATGTGACAATAGCCTAGTGGTTCATGAATTTGGTGCTATAATAATTGTGAGTTCAATACCTGCATTGGGTAGTATGAAGTTAGACTCAGTGAAAATAGGCAATAAAAAGAAAAAATATCCCTAAACATTAACAGCAGAACGAGATCACTCTACTGTCATGAATTAAATGGTTTGGTTCTGAATTCCTTGGAAGTTATCCATATTGACAGATACATGAAGAAGAACACATTAAATGAAACACTAGAATTATAACAAAAAAAATAACGACATTAGTCCAGATGTAAATAATTTCTTTTATACTAATGTTCACTCAGTACAAGGCCCAAAAGCCACTCAAGATAGCAGGTTAATGTTTAGTATTTTATGAGCATAGGAAAAGGCAAGAAGTGAAGTTGATGAGGCTATGCAGGAAAGATAACAGTTAACCCTGTACATAAAGAGAATAAGATTGTAGTGATTGGAAAAACATCTTACTGGGAGTCTCTTTCATGTACTGAATTTTACTAGCCAGTACTTCCCCTATTAAGCCACCTGGTGTGGGTCAGAGGAGAGATGATCTGCTAGGTACTGGTCTTCCAGGTATATTATTGTATCATTTGCATCTTCTGTGTAAACTATTTGTTAAAATTAAATTACAACTAACATTCTATTTTAATTATATAATAAAGTTTTAGAGAAACTGAAAAGGTTGGATGGTATTTAAAATTAATTTTGATTAAATAAATTTTAAATGAATTACAAAAATACACTTTCTTATTTTTGCTCTCAACAGCTTGATTGCATGCTGTAATTTCTTGTACAAGTAGGAAATACTTTTGTTGAAAAGCTTCAAAACACAAAGTGTAAATTATGACATGAAGCAAAGAGTTTAAGATAAAAAGCTCCACTGAGTGCAATAGTCCTTGAAAGATTAGAAGAATTCTATAGATAGAAATACAGCACCATGGTCTGGAGATATTCAAAGTCTCTGATTATGTATTGCTCCATTTGGATGCAGTCCAAAACAAAAGGTGTTAAAAATAGTAACCCTTTGACTGGAGCAATTGTCAGCACTTGATGAAACCTCCGTCATGCCAAGAACGAAGAAGTAATTAACATTGAAGCATCTATTGCTAATTCAATATAATCAAAGTGACTTCAGATTGCCTATTTTAGTGAAACATATTCATGCCAGGAGAAATATTTAGAAATCATATTTATCACCCTCAGTTCCATCACCGGGTGTACTTTTAGGCTTGTGTCCAACTGAGAAGCTGACCAGCTCCTTCCATATGCCTCAGTTGCATGCCAATGTCTCTGTGAACAATCTTCCATCGAATGACATTGTCAGCTCATTTTTTTCCTTTATCTACCACAAAAATACTCATATGCATCTGGCCAGCTTCCACCTTGTGCCTCAGTTGCGTGCCAATGTCCAAGTCTCTATGAATTATCTAGTCCACTCAGTGATGTTGTTTTAGCCTCTGCCTCTTCTTTTGCTTAAGGTGGTACTTTCTAGGATGTTACTAGAATGACTGTTGGCTCTTGTAATGTGTCTGTCTCATTTCAGTTTCCTCAATGAGACCTTCCAGTGGGCATGTTTCTTGTCAGAAAATGTTCCTCATTGCATCATTTGTGATGCTGTCTATATAGGAGATACCAAGGATGGTTTTGTAGACTCTTATTTCTACTGCTTGTATTCTTCACCATAGTTTGACTGTTACTGTCCAAGATTCGCTGGTGACACAGAAAGATTGAGGAGGCCAATGCATGCAACAGTCTGATCTTTGATTTCAAGCAGATGTTCTTGTCTTTTCAGGTGATTTTTAGTTTTGAAACAGCTGTCATTGTTTATACTATTCTTGAATAACAACTATTATTTTCTCAATTTTCAATTACTTTTTTCAGATAAAATTAAATAAATGACATAATCTTCTGTCTTCTTATTTCCTGTTCTTCTATTGTTCTTTCTCAATACTGTTTTCTGTTTCTCATATTCTCTCAAAATCAGTAACCTCTTGCATCTGAGTAGCTTTATTGCCTTGACTGGGGTGAAATGATTAAAAAATGTAATACAGAAAATTCCAAAAAATATAACAAAATGAAGATAACTTTATTACAAGTTTTATTGGAAAACATGTGTAAAAAAATAAAATCTTATTTAAATACATCAGAATATGGGCTCCTTTGGTTGCAAGCAACACATCTAGACAATGCTCAATTTCTGTTTGCTGCAAAACACTGCCTGTTTCCATAAACATATTTTTATCAGGCATAGATGCTAACATGTATTGCTGCTTTTTTTCGTACTTTGTAATATAATTCTACTTGACCTGCATACCTGATCTGGTTTATGAACAAGAATGCACATTGCACTTTCTCTTGCAGTGTTGTCATTTTAATTAATAGTCCAAGATCGATAATAAGCACTTTTAATATCTAGCTGAAAAAAACAAACAAAAGTGAATTAAAAAAAAGAACAAACTATATATTAATTGGATTTGTAATTGATATTGGCTTGGAGTGAGAACTCAGAGAGCCAAGTTCAAATTCCAATCGAGTTCATTAGATTCACTTAAGCACAAATACCCACAGGAAAGGTATGAATCTGTCTCTTCTTCCCCCAACTATAGGTTGAATAGCAGGACAGACTGGGTTCTTTAACCTTGTTTGGCAACCAGTCTACCACAGAAAGAAATTGCGGAAAAAAAATCTGCCTCATCTGTCATGTATCAAAAGTTACATGATTACCCAAGCATGTATCATGTATGACAACTGACTGATATATAAATTAAAATTTTAATAATATTTCTTTAACATGCAAAGAAGTGAATTGATGGATCATAACTCTAATGGATACGATAAACCATGGACATTTTACGGATTACTTATGGGCACCCTGTATATAACTTAGCCACAAAATGTCATGTGAGTCAAAGAACATTTTACATGATGGTCAAATCAGATTAAAGCCTATAATTTTGTCATATTATTTAAGTATATTTCAAGATTACTTGACTTTAAGCATGAAATAAAAATAAACTGGTGGGAAGCATATTAAGCAAGTCACTCAGCTATGTAGTTCAAAAGAAGGAATATTTAAACATTGATCCTTTTCTGTGTTGGGACAGGTGGCCAGAAGGAATCAGTTCTTTGTTTGATGGGAAAATTCTTATCTTTGCTCCAACCAATATTTGGAATAAAGCAAGAAATTTTAACTCCCAACATAATGGAAATCTGAGTTGTATTTTGATATCTCTACCAGATGATGGACAATCACTTAGCTTAGAAAAGGAACAACTTTTATTATAGCATTAGAATGATTTCAATTACATGTCAAGATCAAGAAAGAATGAGGGTTAGATTTGATCTTTTGCTAAACATAGAGTTCTCTGTAGATCAGATGATAAGAGCAGCTGCTACAATTAGCCAGGCTACTCTGAGTTTTTTGTTTTCATTTTCTCAAACAACAAGGTTTTGGAGAAAATGGAAACAAAAAGGAAACTTATGTATCTGTCTAAACCTATATTTAGCATTAGGAAGAGGCATTACAAATTTCTGGTGCATGTAATGAGGAAGGAGGGCTTGGAAAGTCTGATGCTCACAGGACAGATTGAAGGACAGAGGAAAGCAGCATATAAATGATGGTTGAGCAGGATTTGGGAGAAAGAACAGAAAGACAAAACTTATTAAGAGCTACAAGGGACAGGAAGATGTGGAGAGCCATGATCGCCTATGTTCTGAAGGGACATAGCACATAAAAGAGGTAAAAGATGCATTAGTTTTAGTTCTTATAGTTGTAGACCGATAAACAAACTATGTTGCAATAAAAACAGCAAAAAATTAAAATACTAGTCCAAAATTAATAATAATGGTTGACAAAGCTTTCTTCTAAGAAAAATTGAAGATGAAAGTAAATACTAGTGAAAATAATCACTGAAAATGCATAATACTTCTTTTTAATTATTTCACTACAAGCAAGGCAATAAAGCCACTAAAATACAGGGGTTTAGTGTAAAGTGTAAAAGAATCTCAGAAAAAAACATTAAGGAGACAATAAAAGAACAAAAATCAAGAAGACAGAATACAATGATTAGCATTTTTGAAGATCAAAGTTGACTGGAAAGCAAAAAGCCAGAAAAGAGTTCCACATGTGAGAAGTGCGAGAAAAGAAACTGTTAGCATAAAACTTACGTTTACATCTAGCCACTTGAACTGTAAAATCATGAGACCTTGTTGCCAATCTAGTTCTGCACTTAAATTCGTAGAGTTGAGAAATAAACAAGGAAAACTCATCAGAACAATTATCATGAAAATATTTATAGAAAAGGCACAGGGTAGCAAAGTTATGGAAATGAGAAAGTGACTGAAGCCAAGGTAATAGGTCAGGACTGATAATATTGCAAATTCTTCATTGGATTTAATCAAGAATCTCTAAATAAATAGCAGAAGCACCAGACCAGATGTGGCAGCAAACCTAGCAATTGATTCAATATAATCTTTCCATTTTATTTCAGTGGAAAGCATTAGGTCAAAGAAGCATAATGAGTCACTCTCCTGGAGGTTAGCATCAGCCTACTGATGGAAGGCGAAAAAGGTTTTCTAAGATGATTAAAAGAGAGTAGTTTTCTTTTGTAGACATTAAAATTAATAAGCCATTTCTTGCTCTAGTTAGCAACAGATTAAAGGTCATTTTTGAGATCAGCTATCAATTTCACCTTACTGAACCTATCAGACTTACTATTAAGACAGGAGTAAATAGTTATGCCAGCAGTATAGAGATACTGAGTTGAGAACTGATGACATTGGAGAGGTTGTTGTCAAAAATTAGGAACAAATTAATTCCAAGGATAAAACCCTGGGGGACACTCCACATTAATGTAAAAAGATCTAGAAGAGAAGTCATTCATAAAGATAATTGTTGGTTCCAGTCCATTTTTGGGAATGACTGCAAAATAATTTTCCTTCCCCAATTTATAGGCAGAAGAATGCAAATGCATGCTGGGATTTCTTCCTAGCCAATAAAATAGGCCAGTTTTTGGTTTCATATAACTCAGTCCCAGTCTGTCTTGCCTTGAAGTCAGAATGCTATGTTTGTTTACCCGAATTTGCTCTTCTGTGCCAACCCCAATTCTTAGTTTGTGAACTTTTTGCCATATTACTGTTGCTTTGTCTTATTACTGATAATTTGTATATATTTTTTGTTTGCTTTATATTATTTTTTTACCCTGTTCTTTTGTTTTCTTTTTCTTGCTATTGCTTATTACAAACATTTTTGGGGCAGTCCTGCCATTTATTCTATATTTAACCATGACCACTCTACAATAATATTGTTGCTATCAATGTAGTTGGTTTAATGATTTTCATGATAATATTCTCTTCTCAATAATGTCTTAACATTATAATTGAAGATAATTATAATAGTGAAAAAATCTAAGCAAAAAAACCCCAATAGAATCACTTGAAGAACAGGTTGAATATTATAAGATTACATAAAGGTCTCATTGTGTTAATGAAGAATTGTCAATCACCTACATACCACACTTTGTCGGTTAACATCTTTTTGTTTTGTTGCTACCATTTTCCATTGACCGAGTGACTTTTTCCAAAATTTTCATAAACAGCTGAAAAATGCTAAGCCTCTCATGGTCTCAGTAGCACAGATGACTAGCATAATTCATCACCAAAATGTTAGGGCTCTTAAAACAAGTGATAAGAATGACAATGCTGGTGGCACAATCAGCTGACTGGTACCACTTGACAGGAGAAAACATTTCATGTTGGGGTACATAGTTCACATCTGCTGTTATAAAACAAATGAAAACAAATCTAACCTGATTAAGGAGAGAAGATCATGTTTCAGGGTCTGTGAAGGCAGGTGGGATGGTAGCAATAGGAAGCACTTTTCAATATCTGGTTGGATTCTTTCAACTCAGTATGGTTGCAATAACAATGTTGAAAATGATCCTAAATGTTTGCTGCCAGTTGTGTAGTCAATGCCTGTACACATGTAGAATATAACAATAATAATAATAATAATAATAATAATAATGAGAATAATGAGAATAATAATAAAGACAAAGAGAAGGAAAGCTCTAATTTTAAACCTCTACTGCCTTGTTGCCATACCCAATCATGGGAAAGAGTAAACACTGAGGACAAATCCAGTGTCCTTAAGACATTTTATTCTGGTAACTCCTGCAATGACACCAGTGCCAATATATATTGGCCTTATCCTTGGACAACATCAGTGGCATGGTAGGGAAGGTTTACTGCATGGGAAATTGCCAATCTCTTATAAAATCCTACCCAAGCCTTCACCCTGGTGAGGACAATCCAGTGTTGTATCACAGCAATGGCAAAACATGGGAAGCAACAACACGATGACATCAGGGGAGATTGTCTTCCTTGATCTTTACCTATCTTTTAAAATATCTTCTACTTGATTCCTATGCCATACATAATATATATCAAGAGCTATCTAATAGGTATCTAAACTATATCAACTGCTTGATGGTCATGGGTGCTTTCATGCAGGGGAGTCAAATAATCTGCTGAATATTACTAGAGTAATCAGTTTTATCCTTATTGGGTACTCAGTACTTGTGGCCTTGTGCCAAATAAAGCTAACTTTTGTAAATAACAACTCTGGCATTTCTGGAGGGGTTAGCAAGGTAGTCTGGTTGACCATTACTACTGAATAGTGAGTTTGATCCTCACTGGGTACCCTATACCTATGGCTTTGAAGTAAGTTAAATTTACTATTAGGTTGGTGCAAAAATAATGACATAATAATGTCGTTTTTTGACGTATTTTTAATGTCAAAAAACGACATTATTATGTCATTATTTTTGCACCAACCTAATAAATAAGAACTGCTTGATGATCATAGGTGCACAGGAAGAAAAATGGTGATAGATAAACACTTTAAAATTAATTTTTAATGTTTAATGTTTTGTCCATTATATATTTATTGTGTGTGGTTGAAATCTTTCTCTAGTTTATTTGGTTATTTAGTCATAATAGTATGTATTATGAGAACTTGCTGAAAAGTTATTAGCCTAACCCACTTTCCAACCTGGAATGTACACCCCTAGGACTGTGCACACCTAATATTTTGTACCCCTTGAACTGTGCCCAACTTTTTTCTTTTTTTTAAGCATTTCACCCCTAGCAAGACGGGAAGCCACTAGGACGCAATGGGTTACAGAAGATTTGGAGCAAGATCAGATAGGAGTGATAGAAGAAAGGATGAGGAGAAGGACAGTGGATAAATCAAGGTAACTGGAGATGTTGACTGACATTACATTCAAATAGGTGGAGATTATAGCTCTCAGAGAAACAGGAAATGGGAAGGGAGTTCCACAGGTGAGAGGTGCGAGACATGAAGCTATTGGAGTAGAAGAGACGGCTACATTTAATACTTATACTGGGCATGTAAAAAATCTGTAATTATTTGCTTAGCTTATTCTGACACAAGGCCATATTAATAGGGGAACTCACAGGAAAAGAATTCATTTTAGTAGGGAATTTGTTAGTAAGACTAGCTTGCTAACCATTGTGCGATGGCAGGTTTTCAATAAAACTAACTTGGAGAATAAAAGACTGCCTCAGCTTTTGAAGGGGTTGTTATTTATGTATCTAGTGTAGAAAATGCCATGATAAGCATTCTGACTAAGTTTGTTTATTGATGACTTGTCAAGTAAATAAAAAGATTTATTTCTGTTGATGTAAAATATTGTTGTAAGGAAGCAAGCAAGCATCTTTATTATTGTTATAAGCCATATATCTTTCTAGTGGAGTTTGGTTTTTATATACATACCTGACACCAGTGTCTTTGCAAATTCTCTATTTCACCGTCCAATTACCATAAATCTTATGAACGGAGCCGCCCCCACCTCCACCCTTGCCCCCCCCCTATCATCATCATCATCATCATCATCATCATCTGATAATTATTTTCATTATTCAACTTTTATTTTTGTTTTCCTCTTCTTTTCCATCAACCATATCAGGACAGATACTAATGACGATGATGAGGTTGTTGTGGTAGCCTTTATGATGATGATGATAATGATCTGAGGAAAAAGTAAAGATAATGTGATGATGGCCATAATATAATTGATGACAATGATGATGATCTTGATAAAATTAAAGATGATGATGATGGTAATGATGATTATGATCAGCATCATCATAATAAAATTAAAGATGACGATGATGATGATCATCATAATAAAATTAAAGATGATGATGAGCATCATCATTATAAAAAATTTTAAAAATTGAAATAATGATAATGATGATGATGATGATGAATAGGATGATGGTTATCATACTAAAATTAAAGACAGTGATGAGGAAGATGATGATGATCTTAATAAAAATAAAGATGATGATGATGATGATCTCACAGTTAAATTTACCAACTATTCATGCTATAGAATAATTCCTCGTAATAGGAAGAAATTTCCACCTAAGCATCCTCTCTTCATTTTCATGGATTACATTTCTTGTCACCATAAAATGTTCTTCTTTTTTTTTATCAAATTAACCTGAAAAAAATTCCCGACTGCAATTTGTTTTTCTTAACTCTTTTCATTTTTGCATTTTTTATGATTGTTTACACTTGCACATGCCAACAGTGGTTCCTAAACTTTTTGCATCTGGTATCTGTCTCATCTTAAATGAACCTTGCAACAATTTTCTACAACGAATGTAAAAATAACAATATAAACAATCTTATTGCATGTCATTATAATTCAAAATGGATTGAAGAGATCTAATTTTGAATTGCTACAGTGACAGAAAAATGTCTCTATTTTTTATGTTAATAATTCCTCTCCTGTTTAAGAATACCCCAATTTATTATACTTAATAATTTTAATGAATTAGAATTTACAAGGTGTAAAGAAGAATGAGTCTATTATTCAGGACATTGGTGATAAATGTAAATCCCTCACCACATTCTATTAATGATGCATTGGTTGGATCTAAGAGAAATCCGGATATAAGAGAGATTTTCTCTGGTCCCGAATTAGAGTCATACTTACCTAAACAAAATAGACCAAACCCGGATATAAGAGACTTCTTCTCCGGGCCCCGACAACTCTCTTATATCCAGGTTACACTGTATATATATTGTTATATATTGTTATATTATTAAATATTATATATTATGTAATTATAATAACTATATTTTATAATTGATAATAAATTTAATATAATAATAATAAAATAATTAAAAAATATTACAAATATATAAATTGATGAAAATTAAATTTTATAATATTTTATATTTTTTATATTTTATGTATAAAAAATTGAAATATAAAACAATAAAATAAATATAGAAATGAATAAATAAATAAAATAAAATAATAAAATATTAAAATATGTAAGATAATAAATGAAATAATAAATAAAAATAGAAATAAGATAAAAAAATTAAATTATAAATATAAAATAATAAAAATAAATAGATAAATAAATAAAAATGAAATAGTAATAAGATGCTGATAATTTATTTACTCCTGTCTTGATCGTAAGTCTGGTCAATTCAATAAGGTCAAATTGGCAACTGATCTCAAAACTGATCCTACTGTTGTCAAAAGGGGACAGTGAATGGCTTGTTCATGCCTCCAAAATGAAACTAGTCTCTTTTAATTATTTTAATTAAGAGAGAACACATTTTAACCTCCATCAGTATTGCTGAAGCCAACCTCCAACTGAAGTTATAATTCTATTGTTTTTTTGTTTAGATTTATTCACTGGAGAGTGACTCATTGAACTCTCTCAAGCTAATGTTTTCTGCTGATATAAAGTGAAAAGATTATATTGAATCAATTGCTAGGTCTGCAGTCATGAAAGTTGGTCCACTGTGTTGTGCTAGACAATTTTTCTTGCCAGAATTTATCTTACATATTTATAAGTCTACCATTCGTCCATGCTTTCACTATTGCTGCCATATATGGTCTGGTGGTCCTGCTATATATTTAGAGATTTTTGATAAAACCCAAAGAAGAATCTGCAATATTATTGGTCTTGGCCTGACGTCTTGACTTCAGTCACTTTCCCACTGCCTATAATGTAGCTTCACTGTGCCTTTTCTATAAATACTTTCATGGTAATTGTTCTGATGAACTTTCCTCTATTTTACTTAGACTTTATAAAGTACTAGATTGGCAGGTAGGTCTCATTATTTACAATTGGAATGGCTGCTAGATGTAACTGTAAGTTCTATGCTAACAGTTTTTTCTCTTGTGCTTGTGGAAATCTCTTCCAGCTTTTTTTTCCAGTCAACTTTGATCTTTGAAAATTTAAATGCAATGTCAATCATTTTCTTCTGCCTTATTAATTTTTGTTCTTTTATTGTTCTACTTAATAGTGTTCTTTTTTTAATACTCATATTCTTTCACACTCAGTAACCCCTTCCATCTTGGTCTGCTGAGGATGAAATGATAAAAAAATAAAAATAATGAAAAACAAATTAACATTTATAATACTAGTAAAATAAAAGAAACAAATTAATTTAACAGCTGAGTGGGGAGGGTCACCCTCAATTTCTCAAAAACCAAATGAGTGACATTCCATCATCACACAGGGGACCCTGAATTTTTGCCCATCATGATGAACAGGTGTTTCCTCAGAAAAGCCTTATGCCTTGAGAGCCAATTGTGATTTCAGCTTAATCCAGACCTCTAGTGGAACAGATAACTACTTCTATGTGCCATGTCCCTTCAGGATGTGGGCGATCATGTCCCTACACTACTTCCTTTCAGTTTTTTTTTTTATATCTTCATAGTTTATAATTTTTTCTTTTTAGAAAAATGGGTAAACTGAAAATAATTTCTTCATTTTTTTTAATTTCACTCCAGGCAAGGTGATAAAGTCACTAAGATGCAGGGGAAAGAAATGTTGAGAAAAGAGAAGATGTTAAAAGATCAGTATTCAAGAAGACAGAAAATGGAACATGACATTGCATTTAAATTTTTGAAGATTATATTTGACAGGAAAACAAGAAGATAGCAGAAAATTCTGCCAATTTCATGTATATCTCTTGATTTTTGACAAGCTCCAGGGAGGGGCCATTAATGTGATTGATCCTGACTTGAGATCTCATTATCAATCACTTTTCTGCTGCTGTGACATCGCTTCCCTCTGTCTTTTCTATAACCGTTTTCATGGCAGTTGTTCTGATCAACTTTCCTCCTTGCTGCCTTCAGTGCATGAGTTGAGCCATACTGTTGCATTAACAGCTGGGTTTCACAGTTTTGCTGTTGAACTAGCAAGATAGAGCCATGGGTTTCATTCTGATGGTTTCTTTTCTCTCACTTCTCACCTATGGAGCTCTTATATGCTTTCTTGCTTCCTTGCCACCTACAGTCTGCAAAGATTTGAGTACACTGCCAGTTACTATCTTCTGTTTTTCCTGAATCTTGTTCCTTTGTTGTTCTTTCTCTTCACTTTCTTCTCATTCTATTTTACTCCCAGTAACCATTTGCACCCTTAGTGGCATTATCACCTTCTTTGGGGTGAATTTTTTTTCCAAAAAAGTCATTAAAAATTCAATGCATAAAATGACAAAGATTTACAAGAATAATTTTGCTTAAGTTGCTTTACAGATTCCATCAAAATAAACCAAGATATAAAAATAGTAAAAATATTAATTAATCCTAAACTCTTTAATCCGAAATGATAAAAGATTAGGGATTAAAAGATTCTGTGGAATGACAATGCTGCTCATTCTGCTATGTAACTGTAAAAAATACATTGCAGTAAATTCTTTCCAGCTTAGAATTTGATTAGACATGTGTACTTGTAATAATATGACTGAGACAATGTTAGGAAGATCAATTTTTGCTGAATGTTAATGTTGATTTTACTGTTTAGTTTTAAGATTCAAACAGCTAAAAACAAAGCAATATTTTCATCTATGGCTTCAGACATTAAAGTTTTCTTTAATTTCTGACATTTATTACATGCAAGTATTTTATCTCAGTCAATGTTGTTAAATTAATTTGCATATCAGAATGTTATGTCCAAAGTTGGCAAATGGGTGTATGAAAGTCAAATGGCTGCACATGTCTGCAAGAATGCTGGGATAGATTTAAAGAAATTAAATTGATTGGAAATCTCAAATAATCTGTTTTGTTTTTTTTATTCAATTTCTGGGCTATGGATGTTCTATGGATGAATATCAAATCTCTTCATAAAAAAAAAAAAAAGACACCAGTTTGCTGACGCTTTAAATGTGTTTCCAGGATACATGGTTTTCGTAAGTTCTTTTGCCTTCATCCTTATTTCCACAGTACTTATAGAACATCCACTTGATGGTCTTTCTTTCACAAATTCAACTAAACTTTGTTCCGTATCTGGATATTGAGCTTTTTTTCCTCTACCTGTAGCTTTGGCACTTGATTTATACTTTTTTAGTTCATTTTTATTCTTTCTCCATAAATGTATGTTAGCCTCATTCAACTCATATTCTCTAACTGCAGCTCTGTTTCCTATTTTTTCTGCTAATTCTATTACTTTTTGGTTAAAATTTGCACATGTTTCGATGACATTTTGGTGGTAAAATAAAATGTTATATTTATTGGGAAAAACACATGGTAATTTTCAACATTATTTTAGTTTCAATTTTATTCTTAATGTCAAGGTCAACAAAATGTCTCCAAAATAATTTTTTGTCTTTTTTTGACAAAATTTATAGATGTATATATATATATATATATATATATATATATATATATATATCCCTACGTATAGGGATAGCTATATTTCTTAATTTTTGGATCATTTGTTGTGGTGCATATTATTTATGGGTGCGTATTATGGTATGTATGTGTGTGTGTGTGTGTGGATATATATATATATATATATATATATATCCTTGTGCAGGTATGCAGAAAATAGAAAAGAACACGCTGGGTGCATAATCCGGGGTTCCTTAGTATTTTTGTTTTTATTTTTAAAAAACAGTGCTCCATACAGAAGTAGAGCTTATATTATAATAATATTTTTTGTTTAAAAATATGATTCCTTCGCTACATAAGAGTTCTCATGTTTCAAAAACGTGAGCCGAAATCATCCAAATAATTAATAAATATATATATATGCAGCATATCTTCATTCAAACATATTTCATTGAATAATATAGACATATTGTGTTTACTTATTTTTTACTGATCCTTTCCAGTTGTTTAATCAGTTTCTTGATGTTGAGATGAAATTCATCAAGGGTGGTGCTGTAGTTTTTTTTAACCCAAGTACTTTCAATCTTTTTCAACATAATCTTCAGGGGTAAATTACAAAGACAAACTTATTGTAACTGTGATAAAATTGCATTCCATTATGATGATCATTTTAAAAAAAAAGCTATAACAGAGCCCCTTGAAAACAAGGTCATCTTTTGTTTTTAATGAAACTTAAATGAAATCTTTCTGGTTACATCCAAATCAAGAAATTATTTAAGTCTTGATGAATCTTGAGAAGCAGAGAATGTCAACTTAAGGCTTGGGTGGCCGTAGAAGGTGGGTGAAAGTTCTTATTTGTACAAATTAGTTTTTTTATACAAGGCAAAAATAAAAACTTCTGATTACAATATACCAAAGGGACAGGAATACTATTTTCTTATTAGATGATTTGCATAATGAGAATTGTCATAGTATACTTGCAGTTTAACATATTTCGAACATTTCTTTTCATCTTTATATGAAATTTCTTTTCATTATGATGTGAATTCAACTTCATAATTAAACATTATTTTAAAACCGAAGTAACATAATTTCCAGTTTTTATTGATTTAAGATGAGTCATCTTCTTCTATGAACCGTGTCCCTACAGGATGTGGGTGATCATGACGTTCCACAAGTTCCTATCTTTGAAGCAAGTAAGATTTCTATTTTCGCTATCCCTCCCACTTCCTGTTCTACGGCCCATTTCCACAAGCTTGTTAGGTAGGTTACTCAGTTTACCACTTGACTCTCTCTCGCCTTCACTCTATGTTGTGAGTGTCAAATTCTCCAAGCCCTCTTTTCTCTTTATGTCTCCTATTAATTTCAACTCTCTGTTTCTGATTATAAGTATAAGTCTCCTTTGTGTTTCCATTTTCCTAAAAACTTCTTCATTACTCACATGTTCACATGCTCTTGGAAAACACATGACTCCATCTCTTACTACCCCAGCTATAGGTTAAATGATAGGGTAGACTGGGATCTCTAGCCTTGGGTGGATAGATTTCCTAACCATGGAGAAGGTAACAGAAAACTACTTTCTCAAGAAATCATGACAATTCACAGATATAAAAGAAATCTGTGGAGTGTATTGATTACCTATGTCCCATCTCCTCCAGTTCCTTACCCACGAATGCAGGTGTTCCTCAAGGCTCCATCCTAGACCCCACTCTATTCCTTATCCACATAAACGACCTCCCTGATGCCATAAATTCCCAAGTTGGCATCTACGCGGATGACACCACAATTTATTCCTGCCTCAAAAACAAATCTAGTGTCACTGACAAAACTAACCTGGCCATGCGTCTCGAAAAGGACCTCCAGTCAGTTGTGAACTGGGGCAGGAATTGGCTGGTTAAATTTAACGCTTCAAAAACAAAACTGCTCTCTATTAATCACCACAGAGATCCTTCCTTGCCCTCCATTAGAATGTCTGATGCTCAACTTCTCGAGAGCACCTCTCTGCGGCTGCTCGGTCTCACGTTGACTGCTGACCTGAGATGGAACAAATACATTGAGTCAATTGCCTCGTCCACCGTAAGGAAAGTTGGCTCCCTGTGCCGCGCCAGGAAATTTTTCTCCCCAGAATTGATCCTCCAGATCTACAAATCAACAATTGGCCCTTGCATGGAGTATTGCTGCCATATATGGTCTGGTGCCCCTTCTGTTTGACTCGGGGTTCTTGATAGGCTCCAGAGACGGATATGCAATATAATTGGCCCTGCTCTGGAATCTTGTCTACAGTCACTTTCTCACAGATGTGCCATCGCCTCTCTCTGTCTGTTCTACAAATACTTTCATGGTAATTGCTCTGAGGACCTGCATTCGCTGGTTCCCAAACTTCATGAGTTCAAGCGCCCTACGAGGCTGACATCCCACTCTCACCCCTTCACTGTCAAAACTCCTAAATGTAGCCGTTTCTTCTACTCTAATAGCTTCATGTCTCGCATCTCTCGCCTGTGGAACTCCCTTCCCTATTCCAGTTTCCCTGAGAGCTATAATCTCCAGCTATTCAAGTGTAATGTCAATCGACATCTCCAGTTGCCTTGATCTATCCACTACCCTCCTCCTCATCCTTTTTTCTATCACTCCTATCTGATCTTGCTCTATATTTTCTGTAAACCCTTGTGTCCTAGTGGCTTCCCGCCTTGCTTGGGGTGAAATGAAAAAAAAACAAAACAATATAACATTTACCAAAATACTTACTTTAACAAAAATTTAAATTACTTATTATCTTCGTTGGTTTTTATATTGTGAATAATTTAGAATGGGCCTTTATAGGTTTATGTTTTTCAAGATTTTGATTGTTTTGAATTTGTTTTTTTCATTTTCCACTTTTGATTGATTTTTTCCTGTTTTCTTCTTTTGATGCTTTTATTTCAAAGAATTCTTCATTTCTTTGATGTTTTCATCTATAGTTTCCTTTCTAGTTCCTTGATTTGTAAAGTTTAAATCTTCCTGTCTTTGAACTTGCTAGATGATTGATATGCTCTTGGCTTTTCAGCCAATCATTCAAAACAATTACAGCTTAAGCAAGATTCAACAAGTTCAACTTGAGTAAATATTTGAAATTGCAGAAAGTTAATCACATTCGTCTTGTACTTACAATTGCATGTCATGTTTAACTTCATTATATTCTTTAAGACATGAACAAATAGTTGTGTAAAGTAAATTGAAGGTTATTTAGATGACATGAAATAGAAGTTAAATTTAAGAGAGCTTACATGAAAATAAACTTGCATTCAGGTTACACCATCAGTTTTGGTTGGGAGATAAAAGGAAAAAATAGCAAAATACTTCAAATATGGAACTGTAGTATCTCTTTATATTTCTGAGATCAGGTATTGTAATTAGTTACACTATTTACAGTGCTCAGACTGTTACATTGTTGCCATATTCATGACGTTTCAGCTGCTGTACACTCCTTCCTTCTTCAGGTGATTGGAATTTTGAACTGAACCTTTTATTTCATCCACTGGGGTAGATTGTTCTAGTTCCACGTGTCATGCCTCATCTGGATGTCTCAGTTATTTCTCTTTAACTCAGCTATCCAAGTTTTTGTTCACCACTGCAGAAGCCAGGTACTGAACTCACAACTCTTTGGGTCAAGGCACTTTTATTCACTGAGCCATGTTCCCTTGAGGAACTGTTATAATTTTAATATTTATTTAATATTTTTCTCAAGATTTTGTGAATATTGTAACACAAAGTGAAAGAGAAGGCTCTCTATAACTTCCTATATATATATATATATATATATATATATATATATATATATATATATGTATATACACACCACACACATACACACATACATACACACACACACATATATACACAGGATGTGATGAGTAAATTGTTGCCATTTTATATTTTTAATTTTGCACATGCATATTGGTTGCTTTTTTTTATTTTGTCAACAGCACAGTATAGTAGGGTCAGTTGGGCCCCATTTGTGAGAAGAAGAACACCAGGAAGCAATTCACTCTGCCACAAATTTTGAAATGGCATGCTGTACTGCTTGGCATGCTGTACTACTTGGCATTCATGCATTACAAACATTTCTAAGGTGTCATTCATTTTGGAGTGATTACTAGTGATGGCAACGTTATGCCTCCATTCATCTTCCCACAGGTCCTCAGACTCAAAACATAGACCTACATCATGCCTTGGTCAAAAGGGTAGCTACTGGAAAATCTTATGTGTGCCACACAAGCAGGGGAACCAAGTCATGGTTGTCATACAATTTCGGTGACCACATTACCCCTTACATCTGGCAGCCTAACTCCCCAGACTGCAACCCTCTTGATTATTATATGTGGTGTGCAGTCCAGCAAGAGACCAAAAAAACTCCTTATAACACCAAATATGAACTAAAGGCAAGGATTATGGCAGCATTCACCAACTTAAACAAGGAGACTGTCCAGAAGAGTTGCAGGAGATTCTGAAGTCATTTGGAGGACGTGGTTGAAGCCAATGATGATTGTATTGAATAAATTTACTCTTTCATATTTCAAGATATTTTTGTGTAATTTTGGTAAATATATCTGTTAAAACGAAATGTCAATGTTATTTTCATTTTTGCATTATTTAGACGACGTTTTATCCATTGCAACCTATATATATATATATATATATATATATATATATATATATATATATATATATATATATACACACATTCTGTTTATTGGAATAACAAGAACAATATCTCCAAGAAATTCATTCTTAGATGATGACCCTGGATTAAAAATGCTTTACTATTTTGGTATCATGGTGTATTTAGCACTAATCTAGGGCAGCAGTATATTGCATTATCACTAGACTTTGTTAGTTCTCTGTGACATTATGGGAATACCAGCTGCATGTAGATAAAGTGTTTACCTCAATCTTGAAACCTGTCTCCTTTTGCTATTAACCCAAGAGTAGTCAGATATATTAAGGTTGCAGTGGAACTTACACCCCCAACCAACATCTAACTACAAGAGGATAAGCATCAATCATGAAGCCAATATCCCCCACTACACACTGACATATCCACTCCCCAAGAGAATAAACATGATCCATTTTTCTATAAATCTATACTGCTCAGAGGAACCAATGATCAAGCAAAGAGGCAAATTCTTTTCTTTGTGCTTCAGTATTAAGGTAAGCCATTTTGTTTGTAAGCACCATCCTGCAGAAGGGCCAACAGGTATCATATGAAAAATACTGTTACTTCTTTAGAAATAAACTAAACAAGAAATGTAAACAATATGGTTCACAGGAATCTGTGTCCTGTTTCTATGAAAAAAAGCAGAAATAATTGAATTTGAGTTAATTTTTTTTTGTTAAAATCATTTCACCAATGAAAAGCAAATCAGAAATGCCATGAGTATGCAAGGGGTTACAGGGAGTAAAAGTGAGAGAAAAGACTGAATATAGGGAGGATTGAGGAAACAAAAAAAGAACAGGATTCAAGAAGATAAATGATGCTGATTGATATTGCAATTAAATTTTTAAAGATTGTAGTCATCAGGGAAGTAACTATATGGAAACTTTTGTATGCAAATGTGCTAGATTGAATAAATTGCAGAGAGATCAATTATTATTGAAGTGACCAGTTATTTATTATAAGAAATAAATCCTTTTTGTCTAATCAGGCAAAGGTCAAAGGTAATATTTGTTGTTTTTATTTTCATGAAAAGAATGTATTTATTAAATGAAAATGATATATGTGCAGGTGCTATAATAGATAGCAGTTCAGAAAAAAGAAACTGGTGTAGAGAGTTCATATTAGCTTTTGTTATGAATACATTACTTCTCTCTCCAGTTATGACTTAAATAGCAGAGAAAATTGAGCCCTCTAGCCATGGTTGGCAAGCAGTCTAGAAGAAGTACAACTCTAAATTCAAATAGAGACATGGTGAGGTGCCTGGAAATAATTGTGGGGTTCACAGCAATGATATTGGGTTGTTGACTATGAGCTTGATCGAAGTCGAATAAAAAAAGTTATAAAGAAAATGTCAGATTTAATGTCTTAGTGGACGTCCAAAACGTATATTCAATGTTAAATGCATATATATATATATATATATATATATATATATATATATATATATATATATATATATATACAGGATACGATGTATAAATTGTCATATAAATTATACAAAAATGAAAATAACACTGACATCTCATTTTAACAGATATATTTACCAAAATTACACAAAAATATCTTGAAATACGAAAGAGTAAATTTATTCAATAAAATCGCTATTGGCTTCAACCACAGCCTCCAGATGATTTTGGAATCTTCTTCTCCTTGTTTAAGTTGATGAATGTAACTATACTCCTTGCCTTCAGTTCTTCTATCAGTTTAGAAAAAGCTTTGTTGGTCTCTGACTTAACTGCACCCCACACATAATAATACAGGGGGTTGCAGTTTGGGGACTTAAGTTACCAGATGTAAGGGGTGATGTGGTTGCAGTAATTGTCTGACAGGTATGACTGGTTTCTCCTGCTTGTGTGGCATGGCACAGAGAACAGGACATAGGGTCTTCCAGTGGTCACCCTCATGACCTAGGGAAGCACTGCCACCTGAAGGCACTTAATGTATGCCTTTATGTTAAGTCTGAGACCCTCACCAACAAATTCAGGAGTTCTTTTATAATTAGAATGATCAGATTGATTTTTTTTTGAGCTACTGTACCTTCATAAACACATTAGACTCATCCAATTCTTTCCGAATCCTCCAATTGACACCAAAACATTCTGAAATTCTTCGTATTGGAGATTCCAGGACAAATGCCAAGCAGTACAGCATGCCATTTCAAAATTTCAGGCAGAGTGAATTACATCATGGTGTACTTTTTCTCACAGAAGGTGCCCAACTGACCGTACTACATGAAATTAAACATATAAAATGGTGACAATTTACCCAATAATATCACACATTTGAGTGCTGGGGCTAATAAAATAGTGCAATATATATTATATTATAAATATTATTAATAAATATACATTTTATTCCTGGTAATACACAACATACAAATCCTTTGAGTGAAGAGTTAAAACCAGTTTAAATCAGCACAGGAAGATTGCATTCAGTATATGCTGGTGCTGAAAATAAAAATCTATATTTATTATATATATATATATATATATATATATATATATATACATAATGTCATCCACACACACACACACACACAACACACACACACACACACACACACATACACAGATATATATATATATATATATATATATATATATATATATATATATACACATGTCCTCCACACACACATACACAACACACACACACACACATATATATATATATATATATATATATATATATATATATATACATAATGTCATCCACACACACACACATACACAACACACACACACATACATATATATATATATATATATATATATATATATATATATAAAGAAATATAGTCTTAAGGTGTGCTATATTTATGGAATAAAGTGCTCAATATCAGAGATAGAGCGTGTGTAAATATAAAAGTGAACATAAAAGTCAACACTTAGAGGCGACAGTCTGTTTCATGCTATATGCAATCGTCAGGCCACCTATATATATATATATATATATATATATATATATATATATATATACATAATGTCATCCACAACCATAACACACACACACACATATATATATATATATATATATATATATATATATAGAGAGAGAGAGAGAGAGAGAGAGAGAGAGAGAGAGAGAGAGACGTGGCACGGTGGTGTAATGGATAGCAGCTTGGATTGAGGAATCGGAGAGCTGAGTTCGAATTCCAGTCGAATCCAGTTATATTTACTTACATGCTAATAACCTTGGGAAACGTGTGAATCCTCTTCTTCTCCCTCCAGCTATGTGTAAATAGCAGGACAGACTGGGTTCTATAGCCTTGGATGGCAACTGGTCTGGGAGAAGGACAACTCTGAATTCAAAACCTGTGGAGGGCCGTTTGGGAACCTGTGGCATATAGTGCACCAGGTCTCTGAATTCAGCCCTTCAAAAAGTGTGGATGGTCCTGCACGAAACCTTCACTACTATAATCAAATCTCATGTGCTGTTGTCGGGCTGTCAGTTTCCTAGGAACTGATATGCTTGACCCTCATATGTCGGATTTGATCGGAGAGACAAATATATATGTATGCATATTTTTTGATTTTCTATTTCTAGCATAAGTTATTTTTGAAAGGCTAAATAAAACTAACCCTACACATTGGTGTCAAGTAGGTTTTGAGCGCTTGGCTATTTCAAACTATTGCGCTCCTCCTTATTCATGAGCTGCTATAAATTCTAGTCATTTTTTTTATCCAATTAATTTAAACCCCTAAAAATTTATCCCCTGGGGTATATGGCCCTTTGGCCTTGCTTCCACCATTCCACTGCTTCCACCAATTCTGTTAATTTCTAACTCTCAATATTCAGTGGGGTTAGCATCATTATCTAAGAGTTTTTAATTCTAACAGTCTGACAGGTTTACTCTAGAAAGAATTGTTAAATGATAGCTGATTTCTTCAACAATATAAAGTCTAACAATGCTTTTCTTAAAGCAAATGATGTTAGAAAGAAAGCAATTATCAATGAGCCAATCATTATAATCAAACGACAGATAATCAAAATGGCTTTTTCTGATGCAATAAAGGACTGAATATAAGAGAGGTAACAGAAATAAAATAGATAATTAGAATAAACAACATCAGGCAGCAGATTGTTTGAAAAGAAGAGAGGCTATAAAAAAATACCTTATGCTATTTACATTGCCTTGTTGTCTTCATCTTTATTGCCACATTCGCAATGTTTAGGCCATATGCTCTGGCCTTATTCAGGTGATATCTGTTGGAATTGAACCCTTTATTTAATCGCCAGGAGTAGATTGTTCTACTTCAACTGTGATATCCAAAGGGGCATGGCATGTGGAATTAGAACAATCTACACCTGTGAACTAAATAAAGGGTTCAGTTCAAAATTCCAACAAGTATCAAGTGAAGGACGCCCGAGTTTACAACAGCCGAAAAATTGTCAATGTGACAGTAAAGATAAGGACAACAGTCCGAACAATGTAAATAGTTACAATACCTCACCTCGGAAATATACACAAAAATACAGAAAAAGTCAAGTGGCTATTGCAGTCCTAGAATGCAGTTCTTGAACTCTGGTTAATTACTGAGATTTGAGTAAAAATGGAATTTTGAATAGGGTAATGAACACATTGTATGGCAAGTTCAAATTTCCTACTTTCATACAAATGTCCTTTGCCAAGGACATTTGTATGAAATAACTTATTTTACCACCAGCTGCAATGTTAAAGAGCAGGGTAGACTGTATCTTGTAGCCTTGGCTGGCAGCCAGCTGATGAGAAAGACAACTCTGAATTCAAAACCATGAAGAAGGCAATGGGAAATCCATCTGTTGCTTTTCACAAAATGTCAGCAAATTCACAGATATTAACAAAGATGAATCAGTAAAGAGCCATGTTTGCCTATGTCCAGAAAAGAAATTCTATTTTTTTAAAAATTGAAAGTATAGCCTGAAATTTTCTTTAATCAAGACCTGATAAAAATAAAACTTGTCTAAAAGTGAATTTCATTATCAAAACATTTATCAGAAAGAAAGAGAAAAATTTGATTTTCTTTTTTGTTATTTAAATTGGTATCACCCCATGCAAGGCAGTAAAGTCACTAAGACACAATGGGTTACAGAGTGTGGAAGATTTAGTAACAGAAACATTAATAATGAGCAGGAAGAAGAAAGAGTAATCAGAAGAACAGTAGATAATGATTGATATTGCATTTGAATTTTTGCTGATTAAAATTGGTTGGAAAGCATGGAGCTGGAAGGGGGTTCCACAAGCAAGAAGTATGAGAAACCAGACAGTATATAAAAAACATTTATGTTTGTGTTGAATACAAAATGTGATATGTGCTGAAAACTGGTGCAACGTGCTGTGAATATTCCGCTCCCTATTTATACCATATATGGAGCAGTTTTCAAAAATTAAAAGCAAATACTTAGTTCATCTCCATGTACCACCAAAAATAAATCTTCTTCAGGTGTCTGTCCATCCAGATAACTTTCATGGATTTTCAAAATGAATCCTTTATTCAATCTACAGGGGTAGATTGCTCTCATTTGGCTGTTAATGTCTAACAATCTAAGCAGAATAAATAAAGTATTCAGTTTTAAATTCTCTGAAGATTATCTGGATCGACAGACACCTGAAGAAGGCCAGAGGACACAATGGTTGAAACATTATGATATTAACAACAAGAAGATGGCCGCCAGATCAGGACCAATATTATTAGTTCTGATCTGGTGGTTCAGCTTCAGTCATTTATCTACTGCCATAAGTTTGCCTCTCTCTGGTTTTTCTATAAATACTTTCATAGCAATTGTTCAGTTGAGCTCTTCACTATTATACCTAGACATTTGAATTGAAGTGCAGTACTGGAATGGCATTGAGATCTCATAAATTTACAGCTAAGCTGGCTAGATGCTAACAATTTATTTTCTTATACTTCTCGATTGTGGAACTCCCTTCTGGCTCCATGCTTTCCAGTGAACTTTAATCTGCAAAAATTTAAATGTAATGTCAGTCTCTCTCTACTGTCTTCCTGTTTACTCTTTCTCCTTCTACTCAATTTTTAATGCTTCTGTTCCTAATTCTTCCACAACTTGTAATGACTTGTGTCTTAGTGGCTTGACTGCCTTGCATGGGGTGATATCTATTAAAAAAAAAATTAAAAGCTTGGAATTGGTAAGCCAAAGTCACACATTCTTGGGAAAGGTTTTAATCCATCTTTTCCCCCCCAAGTTATGGGTTAAATAGCAGAACAGACTAGCAACCAATCTAGAGCTGGCCATCAATCTAGGAGAAGGACTACACTGAATTCAAAATCATGTGTACCCCTGGCAGATCACATATTGCAAATTCACAATAGTGGGGTTGTGGACTATAATTTTGACTTTGGTTGATACAGTTGATAGGTTGGTAGAATAGTGATTTTATTTAATTAATAATTGAATGAAATACATCTATTTTTTGTACTGTAGGTAATTATTGGCAATATTATTGTAGAACAATTTTATGTGGGGGATAAAATTCAGTCCAGTAGTCGCACATCCCAAGAACTTGTCCTCCACCCAACTTATTGATTGTAGACCAACTCTTACCCATTTTATAGAACCTAATTTGCATAGTACAGCATGAATCTCACTCAAAATTTACATATCCTTCAAGACTCATGCTAATAACAAGAGTTTATGCAGACCGTGTGCATCATTTTTCTTTGGGATAGATCAACATGTGAAACGTTGTCCACTCAGGTAAGCATTTCTTGTTGCTGCATTCTTTTTGTGGCTGGCTTTTATACTTTTTCCTTGGAAAATGGTGCACATGACACAGGTTCATTTTTGAGGACATTCATTTATGCGTTCATTACAGTTATATAAGTTTAGAATAAAGGAATGAAAAAATATGAGAAGTGCTGTTCTAGAGGAAGAGAAAAAGATGCAGGAATAAAATCCTTGCTCATCATATTTGTCTTCCCTTTAAATGAGTATTTGCTTTGAAAGACAATGAGAGTGAAAGATCAAAAGAAAGAGAATGGCCACAAAACATCAAGATCAAGCAAAGGAGACAGAAACATCAGAAAATGCAGCAAAATAGACATTCTGAGGCAGTGGTTTGCTTTTTTGTCAGATTATCAGTGGATAAACTGGCTCCCCACTTCAAAAGGAGTGAGAAGAATAGTCAGTCACTCTTTAAGATGAAAAGTAAGACATGCTAAAGGGTGTATGAACTAAAAAGGGTCAATAGCTAACTACAGGTTGTGTCTCAATAAAGTCATTGTGGAGATGACAATTAGGAAAGCATTTCATTATCCCTCTCAATAAGATCTTGGTAATACAAGGCAGAAAGTTGGAGAGAGCTATGATTGCTCACATCCTGAAAGGATTTGGCAAGTAAAAGAAGTATCTGTTTCTGAACAATTATTATTATTTGCTAACTTTGGTGGAAATCAACACTTGTTAGCACTGTTCAACATTAATTTAATGAAATCTTGGACAAGTACTTTGACCTCTTCCTCTGAATGCTTTTCTCTTCCTTTCTAATAAATTTTCTACCTCTCTCACTATTTCCTCTTTCTATTACTTTCTAATTAGTCTCACCCCCACCCCGCATATACCCCATGTCTCTTTGTAATTACACTTATCAACCAATTGACATTTGATCCTGATCAGCCCCTCCAGCTGATTCCTTTTTCTAATTGTTCTCAACTGATATTTTCATTCTCAGTCCCATCATTCTTATGGTCCTTGCCAAATATTGATCACATTTTGGACTGATTTCTTCTACATATAATCATCAGGAAATGAATACAAAATACTCTTAAGTAGAAAGTTGACTAGCTTCCTACAAATTTGCATTCTCTTAATATGCATATGTACGTAACAGCTATTTACTTGTCAATGCACTTAATTCAGTGGATAATATATGGATACAGCAGTAAGTCCATAGTCTAATGATGAAAATATTTAAAATATTTGTTGTATCCTGTCAGCACTCCCACATGTTTTAAAAAACCATCGGAAGAAAAAGCTTAACCAGCAATTGTTGTAAAATAAATTCAAAGTCTAGGATTAAAGTGCAATATCTGTTCCAACAGCTGACAGCTGGTACATGACTCCAGCTATCAGCAACAGTTCAAGCTAGTCATCTGCAGCTCCAGCTTAGCATTGGCTGCCACTCCATCTTCAGTAGGCCTCCAGCTCCAGTTATCCTTGCCAGCAGCAATGATGTACAATAAACTCTCCTTTTCAGGACAACACTCCCCAACAACCACAAAACTGCCCTTTTTAGAACAATGCTTGACAGCAACTACAAAACTGTCCTTCTCAGGACAATGCTCTCTAGTGACTACCAAAACTATCCTTCCCAAGACAATGCTCTTCTCGCTCTCTACATGAACATGCAGAGATATTTTTGCACAGTATACTGTAACCTTATTTTTGTTGATGTATTTTCTTTAATGAAAATAGACTTGGCAATATATTTTTTACTCAATTCTTCATTTTCTTTGTTGTGGTCTTCTGTCATTCAACATCTGTCTGTAGGCCAATATGCCACCTGCAACATATTTCCATTCATACATTTTAATTTTTAAAAAGACCAGGATTGATTTTAATTACCCTACATTATGTTTGAGTTGAGTAGAAATATTTTCTTGATGCTTGTGATTGAGAACTTTCAACCATACTTTTGGTCATTTTCAAGATCCTGTCTGAAGTTATTATGCAAATAACATAAACCTTAAACTTGAATTTGCTTTGAATAATTTTTGTCAAATTTTAAAGTACTAATTTAGACATCAAAACAAATCCCAAGTTAAATTTTTAGGTAGTTTTAACGTTTTATTAAAGTTATTTGATTTATTATAAAAACTTCAGTCTGAAGTTATGATGCAGATTAAACTAATTTAAGGCCTCAGAAATGCAATAATAACTATTTTTTAAAAACTTTTTTTAATATGAATAATGGAAAGGATCTAACAACTGCTGAAAAACAGAAAATAAAGTTATTGAGTGAGTGAATGTTTACATTGGATATATCAAAGGAGCTTTGAAGAGATCATCAAATGATAAAGAGGACTGTTGAAAATATAACTAAGTTGAGAACTTGAAGCAAAAAAAAAAAGGATTTAAGAGCTTGTCTCTTTGAGAGGAATATAAACTAAAGAGAATTAAAGTGAAACAACAACTTTTGACCAGAGCTAAGATCTTTGAACAGATCAAGAGTTATACAGACATGGTGTTAGCTTTTTTTTTCATATTCAAATAATTTTAAAATTAGTGCTGTATATTATATATTATAATATAGAATCTTGAATTTCAGTCATCTGCCTGCCTGTGATGTCTTCAATGAAACATCATATATATATATATATATATATATATATATATTATTACATGGAACCTTAAAGTGATCTGTTTTTATTCAAACATATTTGCTCTGAATTTACATTGAGCTCCATGGATATCATCCTCCTTGGGTCTACCCATACGGATTACCTAGTTTTGCATAAACTATATATATATATATATATATATATATATATATATATATATATTGTGTGTATTTGAGCAGCAATCCATTCTTTATATGTTTCCTTAAAAATGAGTGAAAAGATGCATAAATTGTCCGAATGTTCTGTGTATCCAAGTGCTAACTGTGTTTGGAAAATAAAAATTCCTATAACTCTACATACATACATACATACATAATTCCATATATTCAGTTAAAAGTAAAAATAAAATCATCTTTGATAATGGCTCAAAGTATAGCTGAAATTGTTCAGACATACAGAACATACAGACAATTTCTTCATAATTTATGTCCAGAAAGGAAGAAAATTGTAGGAACACAAGAAAAATTAAATAAAAAAACTTGACCACAGCACCTTCACAGTTGCTTTTAATGAAGCACACACACACACACACACACACACACATATATATATATATATATATATATATATATATATAAGATCAAATATGGATCAGAAGCTGATTGAATGACAGGATAAAGAACAAATAGGAAATGTTTATCAGTTTAACATGTTCCACTTTGTTAAAGCTTCATCAGTGAATGAGATATGGAGAAAAAGAAAAATTTCTGGTATTTTTTTTTGTTTTGTTTGATTTTCATTGGTTAAGCAGGCTTCATGTGCTTTTGACTTGTTAAGCAGTGTTAGTATAATTTTTGGTGTTCTGAACTCAAGGAATAGATGGTACATCCTTTCTAAGCTTCAAAAAGTTAAAAGATTCCAAGCCAAACTGAAAAGATATAAATATTGCTTTATATATGTAAGTGTATTATAATTCTACTTTTGTCTATGTCGGATTCAGGTGTTAATGTAGATTTGTAAGTGTGTGTGTATGTGGGTGTGTGTGTCTAGTAGGACTTATTTATGTTTGGTGTTGTCTGCATGTTGATTTGTGGAAGTTTTTGCATAAAGAGCAATTATATTAGATAGATATACGTTAGATTATTTAAGAATGAATTTAATAAAGGTTGGTGATGCAATATAGTATTTTTTAATAATTGGTAAATTATAGTGGCATTTGTAAAAATCAAATATATATATATATATATATATATATATATATATATATATATATATATATAGATAGATAGATAGATAAATGATTCATTGATTAATATAGACATATTATGACAACTTATTTTTATACTGACCCTTTCCAGTTGTCTAATCAATTATACCAGGACCCGTTTGCACATGTTTTTAAAATTCACTATCACAATGGAATGCAGATTTTATTGCTGTTACAATAACTTTGTTTTTGTAATTTACCCCTGAAGATGATCTTAGAAAAAGTCAAAGGTACTTGGGTTAAAAAAAAACTGCAGTACCTTCCTTGACATATTTAATCTCAACATCATGAAACTGATTAGACAACTGGAAAAGATCAGCATAAAAATAATTAAACACAATATGTCTATATTATTCAATGAAATATGTTTGAATGAAGATATGCTGCCTAAATATATATATATATATATATATATATATATATATATATAGATAGATAGATAGATAGATAGATATGAATAAATAGACAAAATGTAGAATAAAACAACTCAATTTTCACCCTCGAATTGAAGGATTATCAGTTCAGGTTCTTATTTCGTGGTGCCAGTCTTAAATATGGAGAAATTTTTACCCAGAAGTGAATATGAATTCAGGTTCCATATTAGATATTAAATCCTTTTTGTGTGTAAACATCTTATCAGAATTTCATCCCTCTTATTAAATAAAGAACTTGTGTATGGAAACATCAATATTGCCAATTTCTCCTCCTGTCATAAATTTACAATATTCCCTTCATTGCATAGCTCTTACACTTCATTACTATACTCCATGTTATTTTTGGTCGAGAGTTCTTTTCATCTTTAATTTTCCAAAGGTATTTTAACTGAGATATTTAACTTCTCAATCTGTATGATGTTACATGGTTATTCTGCCTGTTTTAAATGCATCTTCACTCAAACCAATAGATCTTCTACATTGACATTGGTTTGATGCACAATGTTGTCAGTCAAACAATGCCAATTATCAATGTAGATATAGATATATATATATATATATATCCATACTATTTATATCTACAATTACTCTATACCTGATACTGAACTCTCTTTAACCATAAACAGCACTTGCACTCACAATGAGATTTCATGTTTTCAACATTTATTGAGTTTGATGTTCACTCTAAATCTGAAAGTGAAATGCATATATACAATCGATTGCTAAAGAAATTGAACAAACAATCAGTACATTCTATATGTGGGGGTAATGAATAGTGTCTCAGAACGATAAATCAGAGAGTCAAGTTCAAATTCTAGTCAAGTTTTTTTACATTCATTTACACACAAATAACCTTGGAAAGGTAGAAATCTGTTTTCTTTACCCAGCTATGGATTGGCAACCATTCTAGAGATGGTCAATAAATAAAATCACTCATCTCCCGTCTGGACCATTTCTGGGGATGCATTGACCTATGAAAATAGAGTGGCTGAAATTCTTCAGTTGTGCAAGTTGCACATTATGCTACAGCTGGAAAAAGCATTTTAAAATATTCTGTCACAAAAAGAAAGTACCAGACTTCTTTTACTGAAAAAGTACCAGGCTTCTTTTGTTGAGAAAGTACTAGACTTCTTTTTAAAAGAGTCAGATCAGGCCAAAAATGGAGTATTACTGCTGTATCTGGGCTGGAGTTGTTCAACCCACACTTTCAAATCTTTACAGAGTTTGAAATTGTTTATGCAGTCTTGTGGCGGTGCGAGGGAGGAATACTTATTCTCCATTCTATAGTTTCTTTTTTTAAAAATGCAGTATCACAAGTCTAGCATTATTCTATCACCATTTTCATGGGAAATATTTACATGATCTCTGTTCCTTAGTTTGATCAGTTTACATGCCATGCCACTTCTATGGACTCAAATCAGCCTCATTCCCTTTTTTATTACAAAGGTAAGGAGAAAGTTACATGCAAATTTTTTTCCAAGAACTGCTATTTTATGGAACGGACACCCATATATGTACTTCCTTGAATGCTACAATGATAACCTCTTCAAATCAAGGGTCACTTGTTATCTATCCTCTTTATCCTCATAATCTTCACTTTCTACCACTTCATCTTTCATACATATCATATATCACATTCATCACTATCTTAACAGTAGTCATCTAGGTTGAGTGGCTCTTGAGCCTTGTGTTGGTTGAAATCTAATAAAAAAGTATATACCAAACTTTAAACAATATATATGTCTGTGAGAGGGAGTGTAGGGAGTGAGGGGGAGTGTAGAGAGTGAGAGGGAGTGAAAGAGAGTGTAGGGAATGAGAAGGAGTGAGATGTGGGATAAAAATGGTTGCCTCTAGCTTTGTAATTCTGTAAAATTTAAGAGAAAAATATCCTCATGAAATTTTAGTTTATAAGATCTTGAAAACGTTTGTTTATTTTCTTTCCTCCCTGGCCTTTTTTGCTTTTTTGCTCTTTTTAGCCTTCTGCCTGCCAAAATGTTGTTTATAGATTAAAGACTAAAAATAACCTGGCATTGTTTTGATTAAAATAACAATTGTTTATTTTAATAAAGTTTTCTTGCTTTAAATTCATTCAAGTCACATCAGTTGATTATTATTATTTCTTAGAGAAAGAAAAATGTTTCTCTTTAGAGAAGAGAAATTAACATTATTATTATTATTATTTGCTTTGCCATTCACAAGCCATCAGCCACATTTTAGTTGTTATACTCACAACATTTCAGCTGCTGTACCAGTCTTCATCTGTCTTCATAATTGGTAACCTTCTTGAAACTTTGAAACAAGCACTTTACTCAAAAAAAATCTTCAACAAGAACAACCTTAAGGTTAGTTACAGCTGCACTAGAAACCTTGAGCAACATATAGCCCAACATAATAGTGTAACCCTTAACAAATACTTAAGCAACACTAATGACAATGGTAGCTTTGATGATCAAAAATGTAATTGCCATAAAGGCACCATCTGTCTTATGAATAGCAAATGTATGTGTAAAGGAGTTATATATAAGCCTAGTGTCAGGCATAATCAGACCAAATTAAATTTTATTTTGGGTCAACTGCAAATAATAAATAATTAATGCAAATCACAAAATAACACTTAACAACAAAAAATATGCAAATGCCACAACACTCTCAAAGTTTTAATGGAGTATCAAAACAGATGACTACACATGGTATTTACTCTGTCCCACCACTAGAATGAGATGTGACACAAGGTCTATTTTTAGGTGGCAACCCGAGTGCATGTGCCTGGGACAGGAACAAAAATTCCCCTCAGCCCCTGCAACCGTTGGTTGCGCTGGCCTCAGTCTGAGCACAGATTCCTCCCTCTGATGCAATGGAAGGGTGCGGCCTCGGGCAGCTGTTCCACAGGGTTGGGCACCTCTTCAGTATTATTTTCCTCAGCTGCCCCTCTGTCCTTTGACAGAGAAGCCCCTGAGTGCACTCTTCCCCAAAACAGAGATGCAACTGAGAGATGATAAGTAGATGCAACCCTACTCAAATCCCGGTTTATGTGTTTTTATATTCCCATATAACTATCCAAGTTGTTACTCTCCAATGATTTTTGGGATTTTAAGGAAACTGACTTCAGCGTTATTCAATGTTATGAGTTTGTTGACAGACATTTTCAGGCTCTCTGTTGGGTTTATGATTAATTTGGTGAATTTAGTTTTTTCATCAATGATGTTTTGTAATTATTTCTGACAATCAGATTTATCCAAAATTACATATTGTATTAGCTTTGTCGGTTCATTTGATGACAAGGTTAACATTGTTTTTTAGTTCTTTTTTAGCAGCATTTTTTAGTTTAGTTGTTAAGATATTATTGTAGTTGTTGCAAGGGGGAGTGGTTTTTCAAAATTGAATAAAAAGCTTAATTGCAGTACCTTGTCTGTCATCGTTAATGAAACATATATATATATATATATATATATATATATATATATACAGTGTAACCCAGATATAAGAGAGTTGTCGGGACCAGAGAAGAAGTATCTTATATCCGGGTTTCTCTTATATCCGGGTTTGGTCTATTTTGTTTAGGTAAGTATGGCCCTAATTTGCGACCAGAGAAAATCTCTCTTATATCCGGGTTACACTGTATATATATATATAAATCATTTTAATTTTTTTTGTTATTATCTTGTCTTCCCTTCACTTTCAAAGAAAAAGGGTGTATTCTGCTTTATATATATATATAGGGATCAAATATGGATCAGAATTTGAAAAAATGATACAATAAACAAATAGGAAACATTTAGTTTCACTTTTATTAATACTTCATCAGAATTTTTTCTTTCTTTATACTCATTTTCTGATGAATCTTTAATAAAAGTCAAACATGACAGATTTATAAACATTTCCTTGTTGTTCTTTATCTTATCATTCTGTGAGATGTGATCCATATATGATCCCATTCATACATATATATATTACGAAATGGACAAAAAAGTCCGACAATTTATTTATTAAAGACATTTTTATGTTTAAAATTCTTTTTATAGATACAAGTATTTTTAAGTAAATGCTCTGTTTATAATAAACCATGAGCAGTTATGAATGTGCGAGATTCATGGAAGATTGAAGTTTATAAACAGTAAATTCGACCTTGCCTACCGAACGATCCTTGGTGGCCAACCGGTCAAGGCACCTCAGCATAAATGATGGTTCCGTATAGGATGCAGGTTCGAATCCTGTCAAAGAACGAATATTTTCTATGAAAATGTCTCGGACATTCAGGCCGGTAAATGTTATTTAATACTGTTTATTATAAACAGAGCATTTACTTAAATACTTGTATCTATAAAAAGAACGTTAAACATAAAAATATCTTTAATAAATAAACATATATATATATATATATATATATATATATAATCTCTCTCTCTATATATATATAGTAATGATACAATATGGTAATCTGTATAAAATTTCCAGGAGCATATAGATCCAGGGAGAGTTCTGTCAATAGACAGAGCAAAATTATTATTAATTAAAGAATATCAAACTCCTAAAATCCCATAGGTAATAATTTTTTATTTCATGTGAGCTATCAATCTTCAAGACCTACAAACAAATCACAGATGAAATGGAAGAAATATTCCAGCTTAAAAACAAGAGTTTCTGTCAATGAGCCAAATTTTCAATTCTTGATTAATATGTTTGGGGCACAGTTGAGCAAGAGACCAATAAAACTCCTTATAACACCAAAGATGAACTTAAAGCAAGGATTATGGCTGCATTCACCAAATTTAACAAGGAGACCCCCCAAAACTGTTGCAGGAGATTCTGAAGTCATCTGGAGGTTGTGGATGATGTCAATGGCAATTTTATTGATTAAATTTACTTTAGTACTTTAGTATTTCAAGATATTTTTGTGTAATTTTGATAAATATATCTATTAAAATGAGTTGTCAGTGTTATTGTCATTTTTGTATAATTTTGACAACAAACACAGACACACACATACACACACATATATATATTAACTTTGACATTTATAGAAAAGCTACCTGTTCAACCACTCCTATATAATTAAATCTCTATAATTATAAGTTTTTACTTAAAAGTATTAAGTATTTGCAGATGCTAATATCTACCTTAAGAAGAAACATACATTGAAAACACATTCAAAAACCTTCAATATCCTTATCACTTCATCCACAACATAAAGAGAAAGGCACAAAAAATATACGTCCAGAAGAAAAATAATTATGCACAATAATAGATTAGACAAAAACAGATACTAACACTACCTACCAACTCCATAATATCCACTCTCCAGAACAACTTCTCTCATCTAAACAACATCCAAATATTCACAACTACTTCCAAAACTGTCATGGAATGAGAACTAAAAAAACTCACAACAATGATAATTCAGAAGCAGGCATATATAAAATAAATTACCAAAACTGCTCCTCACAATCCATTGGGGAAACATGCAGAAAATTAAAAAAATGTATCTATATGAACACAAAAGGGACATCATAAATAATAATTTAACAAATGTACTAGTCATACACAGAAATAAATTTGACTACAATTTTTATCTAAATGTACTCAGAAGGAAAATCCTCAAGAGTGCTACCATCAAATATTATCAAAATATCAATCCATGCTCCGTTTTTTCCCAATCTCCCCTTTCCTGCAAAAATTACTACTTTCCTAAGCCAACATACACAACAACAATGATATACTGAAAAATCAAAAGAAAATGGTTAAATCCATCATCTCATACCTTTGAAGATGTACTGCACAAACGTCCATTTTATACCATAACAATGTCATCAATATCCAAACAAAATTAATTTAAAAAAAAAATATTGAATATTGCTGATGCATTTTACTTTTCATCAGTCTTTGAATTTGAGAATTTATGAATTTGTTTCCTCCACCTGCTTTGAGTGACCTTTCAACCACCTGATGAAGATTTATTAATATTCTCAAATTTACAAGCTATGTTAAACAAATATCATCTTCACTTCTGTATATATAAACATGTGCAGCATAATAAATTGAACATTTCCTTGATAAATCCCTAAGAAGCCGAAACATGATGGCTAAGTATAGTTTTTCCTCTTGTTTCTTTTTATTTATATATATATATATATATATATATATATATATATATATATTTATATATATATATATATATATATATATATATATATATATATCCTTTTTGTGGAGATATAGAAGGCAGGCTGTGTCCCACAGGATTATAAAGATGCCTCTATCAAACACCTCTACAAAAACAAGGATTCCAGGTGTGTCTGTGATAATCATCAAGGGATATCACTACTTTCAATTGCAGGCAAAATCCTAGCTAGACTGATTCGAAACAGAATCATCATACACCTTGTTGACGACATCTATCCTGAATCGCAGTGTGGTTTTCGGTCAGATCGGGGCACCATTGACATGATATTTTCTCTTCATCAAGATGCAAAGAAGGTTCATGAGAAAAACCAGGATTTATACATGGTGTTTGTGAACTTGACGAAGGCCTTTGCCACTGTCAATTGAGAGGCTCTTTGGCAAGTCTTGAGGAAACTCGGCATCCCTGAAAACATGCTGAAGGTCATCATCTCCTTTCATGAAGGAATGAAAGCTAATATCGTGTCTGATGGTATGATGTTGGAATCCTTTAATGTCACAAATAGCACCAAGCAAGGTTGTGTCACGGCTCCTGTCCTTTTTGCCCTTTTCTTCTCGGTGATACTGAAATATGCATTCGCAGACACAGAGAGTGGCGTGAAGTTTCAGTTTCGAACAACTGGTGGTCTCTTCAATCATCAGCGCTTCAAAGCCAAGACCCACCTTCGTATGCAAATTATTTGTTTGTTGTTTGCTGATGATGCTGCTCTTGTTGCAACATCCTTTGAGGAGGCCCAACATCTAATAAATCGTTTCTCTGCTGCATGTAAAGCATTTGGTCATACACTTAGCACAAAGAAAACTGAAGTAGTGCACCAACCTTGTCCTACTCCGAAGCAATTCTGTGGCGAGAAACAAAAACCACCAGTCTACAAATTTCCAGAGAGACCATTGAAAGTAGAAGACAAAGCCCTGAACTATGTAAAGTCTTTCACCTATCTTGGTAGCAAAGTCAACTACAGTGGAACTTTAGACGATGAAATCATGCATCATATTGCTAAGGCTACCTGTGCTTTCAGCAAACTTCGCCATCGCTTGTGGAATGAGATGAAAATTCGGGTTTACAGAGTTTGTCATTGCCATCCTTTTGTATGGCTTAGAGTTGTGGACTCCATACAGGTACCATATGTGCCAACTGGATGTTTTCCATAAAAGCTGTCTGTATGCAACCTGTGGAGTTAACCTTCAAGATAGGACATCTTGTTTAATAGATGTAATATTGGAGGAATCGAGACTTTTCTCATACAGTCTCAGTTACGATGGACTGGTCATGTCTTGAGAATGTCTGATGTACAGTCAGTTAGGCCTACAGGAATGTAGGATGACCATGGCTAAGATACAAAGACAAGCTGAAGAGAAACTTCTCAGCTATCAATATACCACATAACACCCTTGATCACTTGGCCTTGGAATAGGTAGAATGTGTTTTAGTGGACTCTGCAGTTTTCAATCTGCTGTCTGAATTGTCTTCAAGAAGCAAGAGCAAGATCTAAAAGGTCATCCAATCTAACAGTGATCTCATCCACAATCCTCACTCTTGTTCCATATGCAACCTCCTTTGTAAATCACTAGCAGGTCTTAAGTGCCACTTAAGATTATTTCATATTTATTAACAATTATAACAAAAACGTTATAAACTGCTACATAAATGCAATCATGTTTTCACACTATAGGTGCTTCTTCAGGTGGTGGTGGTTAACTGGAGAATAAATGATCATTTCATGGTTTAAAAGCAGCAATACCCTCACAGAAAGGGGTGGGGAAGAGTAAAAAATTAAATTTTCTAACATGTTAGGCGGCAACCTACATTAACCAATCATGTGTCAGACATATATTTATATATATATATATATATATATATATATATATATATATATATATATATATATTTGTATGTGTGTTCACTGATTTGGTTTATTCAATATGTTTTACCTTGGATTTTTATCTGATTGATTGGCTTTCACTGTAGACAAGAAATTTGTGCTGCATTTTCATGAAAATAAAATTCTGAGAATGAAATAAAAAATTGTTCTTATTGATAGAAATTTATTGCTATGAATAAAAGATGAATAATCATTTAGATATGAAAATATTGCCTATCAGATATTTTAAGATATTAGTGGAGATCAAAAGTATTTTCATCTTTTACATACCTTTACTCCAAGGGTTATTTCATGATAGTATCAACAGCAATGGTCCTATTATATATTAGGGTGTACCAAAAGTATTTTCACCTTTTACAGACCTTTATTTCATGTACACATCTAAAGGCAATCTTTGGCTTCACTATATCATCATTATTATTATTAGATATCAAAAGCATTTTTGGTGACCATTAAATCTTATTTCATGTATACATCTGAAGACATCTATGACTCTACTATGTTACTGTCATTATTATATTAGGGTGTATCAAAAGTACTTGTACTCTAAAGTTTATTTCTATACACATCTAAAGGCTATATATGACTCTTCTATATTATTATTATTATTATTATTATTATTATACTTCACCTAATACAAGGCTCGAGAACCACTCAAAGTAGAGAGTTACTGCTAAAATGTTTATGATGAATGAGGTGTGATATGTGTAAAAGCAGATGTAGTAGGAAGTGAAGATTGTAAGGAGAACAGATAATGACTGACCCATTGCATGAAAATTATTATTATATGAGGTTATGTGAAAAATATTATAGACCTTTATGCTTATTTCATATACAAATCTAAAGACTATGTTTCCAATATACCATCATTGTTATTGTTATTACTATTATATTGCAGAGGAAGCGGAAATTAATTGTTTCAAATCAAAAGATCAAATGACAAAAATAAGCACAGCACACAAATCGTCTGCTTTCAGACATTAGTTCAAATTTTCAAATTACTTAAAGTAAAGAATAACCAATAAAATCATCTCTCACCAATAAATAAACCAATAGTTCTTAACCTGGGTTCAATCAACTGATGTGTCATTCTCTGGAGTTTGGCGGATGTCAAGACATACACACACACACTGTGTGTGTCAATTCTATTGACCCCCTCGTATGATACATGACGTCATGCTCTGCTTGGCCATTATTGACTGCAGCTGATCCCGCAACACTGCTTGGCCTTGATATCTGTGCTATAGGGAACTTGGTATGCTCAGTAATTGACTTGTGACTGTCATGATTGGATGTCATTTGTAATTTCCTGCCTAATCTTTCAATCCCTTTATACTATGTTGAGTAAAAAAAAAAGGAGTCATACGAATATGTACAACATGGATTCACATGTATCATGGATTATGATCGGTGTCAACATCCTCAATGCATGAGTTGCCCTGGTGAAACTAACAGAACATTTCCTAAAGCTGCATGGAGATGGAAAAGACAAGAACACAACACTTGCTGAATTCAAGGTGAAGAGAGCCAGATTCAATGAAAAAGCTAGTCTACCTGATCTTGGCTTTGTGAACATTTACAACCTGATCCTCACAGCATCATATGAAGTTTTGTACCTGATTGCAAAGCAACACAAACTACACACCATTGGTGAAACACTCATAAAACCAACTGCATTGAACATGGTGGCTACCATACTGGGAAAAGCTGCTGAAGATGAGTCAACCCAAATTCCTCTTTCAAATGACAACATCAGCAGCAGAATAGATGATATGAGCAATGGCATCTTGGTTCAAGTAGTTGCAGATCTGACTTTAAGCTCAGCAAAATTCACTGACATTTCCAATCTAAGCCAGCTTGTTGTATTCATGTGCTATATGAATGATGCGATAAAAGAAGATTTTCTTTATTTTGTAAGCCTTTTACAGCAACAACCAAAGCATCTGACATGACGAAACTTGTAGATGACATCTTCAGAGACAATGATCTTTCACGGAATATGGTTTCTACAGTTTGTTCGAACTGATCTCTATTCATGCTGGGATGAAATTCTGGTTTTGGAGTGCTGGTAAAAGCCAATACACCACACATCATTGTTATGCACTGTGTTCTGCATAGACATGTGTTGGCAACAAAAACCTTGACTCCAAAACTGGCAGAAGTACTAAAACTTGTAGTGGAATGGGTGGACTATATGCAAAATAGTGGTATGAAGCACTGCTTCTTCAAAGAATTGTGTAATAAAATGGCACTGAATTTGAGGTACTTCTGTACCCTTTTAATGTTCAGTGGTTATCCCAGGAAAAGGTTCTGAATCATGTTTTTGCCATGAGTGTGGAATTAACCCTGTCTTTGCAACATCAGCTTTGAGATGAGGTATGTGATGACAAATGACATCCATTCGCTTAATGTCAGCTATGGGACAGTTAAGGATGTTGTAACTGTATTGCACCACAGGTACAGCCATAGTGTTTATGGTTGATATTCTGTTTTTCGAATTCAACTTGGTATTCAATACCAGATGCACACATTAGTATTATTTTACCTTACTTTCTCCTTCATTTGGGTATGCTGTATTGCATCTCCTTCACTAATTCCTAGGTACTGTTATAGACAAGTGTATGGTTGCAAGAAAGAAATACAACAGCAACAGAAATAGATTTACGTGATTTATTTCAATAGGAACGTGTGGTTTTGGGACAGCTACCTTGTGGTATAGTTCATAAGCCGGCTTCCAATCTGGGTTGATCTCTCATAGTAGTTCTTACTGGTTGGCGTGGTGCTCCTCCTGCTGACTGCTGCTGACTGACCATGACAAGTCTCTTCCCTGGCCTCCTGTTGACTGCTGTTGTACTTCACCGTGTGACCCCTTTCATGGCGTTTTTTTATGGCTTAACAGGCTCGAAAAACGATGCGAGTATAATTAGGAGGGAAGCATTTTTATTGGTCGAAAAATAGGAACACTTTAAAATATTATTTTATTTTTCGACCGGAACTAGTGCATCGGGCCTATGCGTAAACTGTGATAATGGTCATTTTGTGATGGGGCCTTGCCCTGTTCACATCCGGCTCTCTCTCTTGAGTATGTTAGTTTGCCTGCAAATCAGCTGAGATATGTCTTATTTTATTTTATAACAGTACCTATAGGCTTGTTCTTGTTCCAGTTCCCTAATCTTTGCGATAAAATCTAGATCTATTCTCACTTTCTTGAATGTTACTTTTGCACATTTATCTAATCTGAAATCCATATCTATATTGTCACTGAAATATTTTACAGTATTGTCATCTTTGGCAAAGAGTTTGAGATCATCCATGTAGAGTAGATGTTTAAATACTTTCTTGTTTATGTTGTATCCATAGCTATTATTGTTTAGTTCATGCAAAAGGGAGATTAAGGACAGACAAAACAGTAAAAGTGACAGGGAGTCTCCTTGAATGATTCCTCATCAGATATTCAGGTGGTTGGAAATGGCAGTGCTTTTGCTGTGAATTAGGTATAATGTGGTTTTCCACATTCCCATGCTGTATTTATCACCCAGGAGACTTTGTACATTTCCAAAGCCCTAACGATCCAAAAGTGTGGCACACTGTGAAAGGCTTTACGTTAAATCTATCCTTTCTGTGTTGAGATTTCTATCTCTTTTCCTGTAATTTTTCTAGGATCATTTCATTTATCAATAGTTGATCTTTACAACTATATGAACCTCTCCTGCATCCCTTCTGTTCTAGTTGAAGAATGTTGTTTTCATTTAGAAAAGAGTAAGTACAGTTTGTCAGGAGAGATGTGATCAATTTATAAGTGGTGGACAGACATGTTATTGGCCTATAGTCTTTTGGATCATCTGTTTCACCTGTTTTTTGGCAGGAGATACATAATCTGATCCGTTCTAGGATTACACTGAGATTATTAATTAGCACCTGATAAATTTTGAGCAAGGATTTTATGAATTGATGACAATAGAGCCAAAAATTTGGTACCTTGTCATTTCAGGGCGGGTTTCCTTTTTTGGGATTTCGTCAGAGCTTGCCTGATATTATTCTTGGTTATATTTTCTCATTCTTGGAGAGGTCTATCCTTCATTCTTTCTTCTTCTT